>JACEVL010000134.1:999316-1026816 GCA_020284085.1 Aporrectodea caliginosa | reverse complement strand
GCTTACGGCAGTCTATAGAGGGGGTCTATGTGACTGTCACAGAAAGCGAGTTTAACTCTCAGGCTATTATTGTATGTCGCCCCTTATAAATGACAACTCAATTTCCAGCCACGCAACCGTAAAAGCGCTTCTGAGCAATCCAACACTGTACGAGAGGCTCTAAATTAGTTTCGGGTTTTACTGTGTCCACTTGTAAGCCTATACGGCCTGCTTTTCGGAGTTACTTCTTAAGTCGACTTGGCGCTTTGCTGAAAGGTAGTTAATTATTCGCATGTCTTAGGAGTCCGAACGCCATTTTGAATCGGTGGACCTATTTAACGGTGGATTGGTTCTCGCTTAGACAACTTCTGTATATGAACGGTCATTGAACGGAGAGTTCTAGTACTCAGCCATGCAACTGATAGGCAGAGTCTGTATATGCAGTGGAGTCGACCATAAGTGACATGGAGAGGAGGAGGATCCACGAACAATCGGTCGGATACAGGTGACTGATGTTGCAGACTCCATTTGGTTGTCATCATTCCTCATCTTCAATGCAACATAGACAAAGAACCATAATTAACACTTCTTAACTGTCAACCTTTACGGAACTCTAGACTAATTGCGCCTAATCTTGTAGGCGAGAATCTGTCCTTGCATTTTCAGTTATCTGACCATTATTTTGTACAGACATATGTAAATACCTACACAAGCATACATACTTGTATATGCATGTGCATATACATGTATATATATGTGCATAATATGCAATACATGGAAACAAACAACATATATATATATAGGTCTATACAAACTTACAGCGTATGTCCCCCTCCTTTCTTTCCTTTCCTGATAGACACTGGTTGTTGACAACAATGAAATTATGAAATTGTGGTCCATAAAACATCCTGATGATGACAGTTTCCGCATGAGACCGTCAGCAGACTCGGTCATGGACCTGAGGTCGTAATGTGTAACCGGTCACCTTAACTGGCGGAAGCAGGCGATGCAGGACGTGCCCTGCGTTCCCCGAGACTACCGAGAAAAGGCGACCGTCAGACAGTCCACACAGCTGTGAAAAGGTTGGGGTTACTTTAGGGAGGTAATTGTATCTTATGAGACGTCTAAAGATTGCTTCCAACCTCTCACGTTGCCCCAGGGTTGTGAAACCTACCATGCTGGTAAGGCATGGAGCAACCTAGCTAGGGCTGTAGCTTTCACAACGGAATGCATGTTCGGACCCCTCAAACCATGGGTCATCAAAGTTCGAAACGCATAGAACCACTTACAGGCCCGGACGCACATGCGATCTATATGTGTCCCGAAGCTAAGGTCTTCCGAGATAGCAACACCCAGAATAGTCATTATACTGGTGACCCATGGGAGCCTCTGAACCTCTGTAGGTAGAGATGACATCAGGGTCTATTCTCGCCCTCGGCCTCCGGATCAACATTTAATCCGATGACTTTTTGAGATCTAGCTTTAGATTGGTCGTAGCTTCCCCATGGGTGATGTTGTCTATTTTCGTGGAGATGGTTGCACTATTGGACGCAGGTAGTAAAAGATAACGGTCATCTGAGTATATTAAAAGAAGGCTAATCGGATGAATAGATTCTACGCCGGAAATGGCTGTTATGAAGTTAGTTGGTCCAAGGCTATAACCTTGGACTATGCTTGCATTAATTTCAATGAGTGCAGATATTTTATTCTGGAATTTGGTGTAATGACTCCGACGGTCTAAAAAAAGCTAGTTTCCAGTTTATATGTTATCTGGAATAGGTAGATTTGACAGAGTGTTAGCAAAGTGGGCATGCCTAAAAGTAATAGACTACGGGGCAACTTCTAGTTCCACGGGCTCGCTAGACTGCTATGCGGCGCCGAGCTTTTTCGGTTGCAGGCTCCTCCATCTGGAATGACCTCCCGTCGGAGCTGCGTTTGCTACCTTTGACCAATCAAATTGGGTTTTTATAAATCACTAAAGTCTTTTGTCATTTGCCGTGGCTGGGCTGGGAGCGCTCCTGAGTAGATTTCTTTAAGGGGCGCTATATAGATCTCCAGAATGAATGAATGAATGAATGAATGAATGAATAGTATCAAAAACCTTATAAAAATCTAAGGCTATCAAGTGTACAAACTCGTTGGTCTTGAGCATGAGAGAGAGGTGTTGTGTGTGAGAGCACTATGGGTATACCCGTGGTAGAGCCCGTAGGTCTAGAAGCAACTAGATATAAATACATGTGGTTCAGTCCAGGTTTAGTGAGAATCGGGTAAAAGAATCTACAGACGATCTGCTTTTCTAGTATTCTGCGTGAAACAGGGGTGATGAAAGTTGGTCTTTAGTCAGATTCTGATGCAGGCTTTGAAGTTTTGGGAACAGGAGTAATCCTGCTAGTCCTCCATTGGCGCGGGATGTACGCCTGGCTGGGGGATATATTGAAGATATAGGCGATGGGACTGGTAAGTTCTGCCGACGCCTCCTTTAAGAACCAGAGGCAAACCGTCTGGGCCTACCGAAGTGCCAGTGATTCTATCTAACAGTTGAAAAATTTCATAATCAAATAAAGTTAATTTAGTGAATCGTATGCAAATAGTTTTATCGGTTTGGCTGAATATTCCGTGTTGAAGGAAGCGTTCCCATGATGAATGTTCAACGACTCTACACTTATTTTCTGGTTGCCTGTCTCCGCGGATCGAGTTTATTGACGTAGGTCCAGAGCTCCCTTGATCCCCGTTGGACATTCAAAAGCGTCCGACTGTTGCTTCTACTGATGAGATTGTTAATTTCCTTTGATTAATTAGAGTAACGTACTGTAGCCTAGATATGACCACATCGGACAAGACCATGCCTCTTCCTCATCAAGTATTTGATGATGGATGTCATGAAGGCTTTTTCCTTGTCTCTTGCGGTGATCTATTTTGAAGGAAAACGGTGTCAAGGGTTGCGTGCATGAATGCATAGCCGAGAAATGCTTCGAAGGTAGCGCCTGATTCAGGCAGCCTGGTAAGGAAGTCCCACGACAAGTTAACCTAGACATGCTCGCAGCGCAGCGCAGTAACCCGGGGTTCGAAAGGCGGTATTGAAAGATCTGTTTGTCTTTATTCTTTCCGTTCTGATCGTGTCCTTATGGGTAGCAGGCGCGGCGACGACCGCCGAGTACTTGGCGACACATGAGTCGTACAACCGGCAGGATGCATATATTCGATCTAAGGAGTGGCCCTCATGAGTCGGGCCCTCAAATTCCGCTTGTAGCCCAATAGAGAGCAACATGGAGGAAGTTGCTTAAACTCTTGCTGCCCTTCTTTACATAGCTTCTGCTCAAAGCTTCTTGCTGCTTTCTTGTTTGCGTTATTACAGATAGTCCATTTGTTCGCATACTTGTTTCCTAATTTATCAAATCCTGTAAAATTCGCATGAGTCAATTCATTTTTCATTTAGTTTTAGCTTCAGAAAATGCTTTCATGCTTTGTTCTTTACCTTCTCTGTTTTTAACATAGCTGTCGTGTTATCCAAGACCTCCTCTAATTATTGGTACCTTTGTCTCACGTGATTTCTTTAAATGTCTCCAAGCTTCACTCACATTCCTTGTATTCAACATTCCAATTTTTCCTTCAACAGCTTCCCTTAATAATTCAGTCTGCTTTAAAGAAGTCTTGTCTCTTCGTATACGGTAACCACTGACTTCGTGCATCTGCTACGTAGCTTATCCCATATCTGACGACCGTATAATTATGATCACCCTGCAGTACTAAAATGATCCACTACAATCACATTCTATCAGATGTGATGACTAAGTTCAACTGTTGACCCCTCTGGTTGGCTCCACGACAAGCTACTGCATAAGATTGGCATAAATAAATTCTAAAAAATACGGTTAGCTATTTCTAGTGGTTTGCAATAGCTTCTTCAGTGACAGTTGACACTCTGTAGCAAACACCCACACACACTTAGGCACGTAACCGAAAGGTAAAAATTATTTAGGAAAATTCGAAGAACGTTCATTGTTGACGCAGTGCATGAGAAGACAAGGTTGAGACGTGAGTCGAGAAAGTTGAGAGTAGTAGACTAGCGTGACTTCTTTGTTGTCTTCGTTTCTCGGTGTGTTGGTGGTGGGTTGAAGATTAGAGTCCTTTGAACAGGTAGATATTGGATCTGTTTCCGGACTTGCTTTTTCCTATGGCGGCTGCAGAGTGAATCGGAATCCCATCAAGTCCTTTCAGAGTATTTCATTCTATACGGTAGTCGTTGCTACGTTTGACCAAGAAATCACTGTGTAAATAACAAGCTGTAAATAGACATTTTAAGCAGAATAATTAAACACAGAAACAGCGATGTAGCCTATCATCATTTGTTGTGCATTGACATTAACACTCGATCTTAAAATTTGCATGAATTACAGTGCTTCCCAATCTGGGTGCGGCGGCACCCGAGGGTACCGTGAACCTGCTCAGTGGGTGACGCGGCTGGATGGCAGAATGGCAAAACCATAACATACTTGTAGGCCTAGCTTTTTCTGTAACAAAACTGAAAATCTATTAATTACAACTGCTAACATAGGCCTATAACTATTCTGTAAGTATATATAAAGTACTGTAGAAATAGTTGCAACACTTCGATTGAATACAAGGAATGTTGCTATTGCATTAAAGACATAAATTGAAGAAAAATAAATGAAATTAAGACCAGATGCTCTTTTACCTTCCGTTGCCATTAGTAAAGATGTCGTTCTCTGAAAAGGTTTCGAACCACTGATTTAATAGGCTAGTTAGAATACACGAGTTGCAGAATTCTTAATCAGCCAAATTACTGTTTGCATACTTAGAATCGGAACTGGCATTAAAATTCGATGAAGTCCCTCGTCGCCTGCCCATCGCATCTAACGACGGTACGCATAGAATGGCTGTTGAGGTCTTTGCTTGGTCTCTGCATAGATTTAGTGGACGATCTCTTCCTTCTAGAAATTACCAAGTAGGGAATAATGTCTGTCTAAGTCAATGCAACGATTATTACAGACGGAGAATGATATATTCCCTTCGCCCACAATGCACTTGACCATCGTCAATAGGCAGAGGACACATATAAGATGACTATCATCATCCTCTTCTTCCTTCTCCATCTCTATCTCCGCCTCTTCCTCCTCCTACTCCTCCTCCTCCTCCTTCTCCTCCTCCTCTTCTTCTTCCTCTTCATAATAATAATAATAATAATAATAATAATAATAATAATAATAATAATAATAATAATAATAAAAATAATAATAATAATAATAATAATAATAATAATAATAATAATAATAATAATAATAATAATAATAATAAGTAATAATAATAATAATAATAAATCTTTTTCATAAGACCAGTTTCTCGGTTATAACCTGTTGTATCGATGATTTTAGCCTAACTTCACGTCGAACTTTGGTGAAAGGTTTCTCTGATACCGCAGGTCGTATTTCTGCCTGATTTAAATTGATTTTAGCCACAGGTTCAAGTGTTTAGGCGAAGGCATCGCGGCATTTCATCGCCTGCCACGTTATGCGTGTTTTACTGACCTACTTAGCGATGTTTCGTCGTCTTTCAGTTAGGTAACATGGAGCGACATCTAAGGACACTTTCTCTCCGTCGCTTTCCCAACAGAAGGCTAAGGGAACTTGCGGGGTTTGTTTTTCCGAGTTGAAGCTGCTTCATAAGAACGGTCCATTGCATCGGCATGGATCTAGGAAGGACCCCACCCTGGCTCCCACAGACTTCCTTTGGCGTGGTCTGATTGGACGTCGCTCCGGATCTCTCGGGGGTTGCAGGAACAGAGTCCCCCACGACGGATCTAATGCCTCAACCTTTTCTTCAAATCGGGCTTTTTAAACACACACCCAAGGCAGCCAGACACAGCGTTAGCACATTGCTGACGACTATTATCGGCTGAATCATCTCGGACGCGCTCTTCGCTCCCTTGGCAGTACTTGCCCTCTTTTCGAGCCTCACGCTCTCACTGCTTGTTAGTGGTGGCAAACGCCACAGCCTGTCAGCCTCACTTCTGAGATTAAAACACGGGTCGATGAATTCTTCTCAAGCGTGTTCCTCTAGCTTCCGGTGCTTTTTGCCCCGCAGGAGAGCCCTGAGTTTTGGGGAGGTCTGTGCCAAGCAGGGAGTGAACGATTGCAACAGCAGTCTTGGTAAAACTCGAGGATTGCAACATCTGCTGACGAGCGGCTCCAAATCAGTGAGACGACGCTGAAGGATCTTAAGCACCCACCTCCCTGTCCGGATCGTCTGCCCTTCACTCGCTTAACCCATAATTATTAATGATCATTGAGAGTTCGTTTCCATGAACAATAGGCCTATTATGTGCATAATCCATTAATAGCTTCAAGTACAGTAACCGTGAAAGCAGAATTCGTCGTATGGACGGTATGGTCTAAGAAATCTTGTTATAGACAATAGTAATTGCAGTAGAAAATGCTGCATCCTGTCGATACAGCATATTCTACGGCAATTAGGTCATTATTATTGTTCAACTTTTATTACCAATTGAAGCGGTGTAGTTAGAGACATGGTAGAGCTAATCTGATCGACAATTATTGTAGCGAATTGAACGTATAAACATCGCGCCTATTTACACATTTATACCAACGTGAATAAGCTTATATATCTGTGGCTACAATGGTGCGCATTTATATATATATATATATATATATATATATATATATATATTGTTTGCGTGTGCTTGTGTGTGGAGCAAATGCACTGGTGTGTATTGGCGAATTCGTTCGTCCGTTCTTCTGCATGTGACATGCAATTGCTAATGCACGCATAAAATCGCTGCTTCCCTTCGACTAATTACGACATCACTTGCGCTTTATTCCCTCGTCTCCTCCTCCTCCCTTCTCCTCCTCCTCCTCCTCCTCCTCCTCTCCTCCTCTCCCGTAGGCTCAGCCTTTGGAGCCGGAAGTCCGGTCAGCCGCACAAAAAGTGGACTTGAATCCGGAGCGTATACACGCCTCTACCCTGTACACGCAGACCCACACTTAATGCGATATATATGTATATATAGCCTATATATATATAATATAATATATATATATATATATCACAAAACCCTCGTTTAACTGCAACGTTTCCGCCTGCAGGATGACCATGCAACAGGCGTTTATGCTGCGCTGATTATATTGTCCGCTTCCAAAATGTCCTCCCATTCAGGACTAATTCTACGTTTTAGTTCATTTGCTCGTCCAGTTACTGGAAATTTCTGTAACTTAGTCTAAAATTGCACTGATTAATCAGCGAGTTTCTTAGCAGTGTTCTTGCACTGGAAACATAGGCCTATAGTATAGCCTATTGCCCCACACCCCCAAGAGTAATCGGTCGGGCTCTAACTTTTTATGCTATAGGCCTAGGCTACCATGTCTACCGCCTTCCGCTTACTCTTTCATGAGGGATATCGCACTTTGAAAATGTTCCGACGTCACAAACTTCAAAGCTGACATCCTTGCCTCCCCTTTGGTTATGCCCGACACAGACATTAAAGAACTGACCAACTGAGCTGGGTAGTGAATTCCAGAGCCTAAAAAAAACAGCGACCGAGAAAGCCCGGTATCAGTGTTCGTGTTTGAGGCACATCAAAAGTTACAGTGTCCATTGATTGCATACACTGTCTATCTGTATGCGAAGTGAGCATGGAATAGAAAAGGTCGGCAGGTTACAATGTAGTACTTTGTGAACTGTAAGGCAGATTTATTTTTGAAATGGATTGTCTGCTCAATGTGCAGCCAAATCAATTAACGCAATAAGGGCATAAGATGCTGATATTGAGGGGTATTTGTTATGACCCTTGCAGCAGGGTTTTAACCATTTTGTAGTTCGTGTAGATTTCCTTTATTAATACCAATGAAAAGTGAGTTAGAGTAGTTGAGTCTACTGGAAATATATGAATTAGCTAATAGGATTAAGACAGTTTGAGGTAAGAAAAAGATCTGATTCTATGAATATCCCGTAAGTGAAGTTGAGCTGATCTGCATAACGCCTAAGTAATATTGCATGGTTGGAAAATGACATGGTGGAGTCAAACACCACGTGCGTTGGCATTGAGCACGGATAAGTAATTAAGTATCTAATCTAATTTTATTCGAACCGCGTAATCAAACGCGTATATGAATGCTCTTGGCAGTAAATTTGCTCCGCAACCGAGGCGGGAGCAAGCAAGAGAGCACTCTATGTTCTGTGACATGTCATTGGTAAGAACAGACATTATATGACGCATTGCTGTTGTTAGTGAACGATTTTCTTCTATTGCTGGCCGTACTTTCTGGAACTCTTTCCCTGTGTCTGTCCGCTCTGCTCAGTCGCTTGTGTCGTTTCATTCTGAACTTAAAGCTCTTTGAAATTGCTTATGCACCGTTGCTGACTCTGTCTTACGGACTGATCTTCTAGATATTGACCTGATTACGGCTTGGGTTTGGTGTGCCATCGGTTGATGCCTTGTGCTTTAATTAGACACCGGCGCTATAGAAGTTACAAATTACAATTGCAATATGATAGAAACAAGATTTGAACCTTTCCATCTGCACTGTTGTCGACGATGTTCTCTCTTTGTCTCATTTGTTTCAGCAGAAGAAAAGAAAGAAAGACAGTAGTTTGTTGCGCTTTATCGTCGGAAAAGCATATTGTCAATAATATTGTCAAGCGTATAACTAGCGAAATTCACAATCTGTTCACTTTTGAACTTGCGTCTGCCTTCAGAGTTCGTTAACACGCTTAGTACGGCTGCTTAACAGGAATCGAGGAACCAGAACACGAACTGTAGGAATACTCAGGTGGCTCTAAAAGCCATCTGCCGGTGGGATGCATATGCTAGCCATTGGAACAAGGATGAATACTAATCAGACAAATGGACTTCGTCACAAGAGTAAATTTCAACGGCTGTTCGTCTTCCTTCATTACACATGCCGCCTGCTGTAGGTCCATTCCTCTACATCTCCTTTTCCATGCACAGATAACTGAACAGTATCTCCGGTTGTAACGAATAGCTCCACAGTCAATGAAGTTATTGTACACATTATAGTCAGTTTGGAATTCTGTTGACTCAATCGTATTTCATATTTGCTTTCCGTTTATCTTCAGCTTCTTCAAACCAGTAACTCTTGAATCTCATGCATTCTATCTCCTCCTCCGAACAATATGTTAAGTTGTTAACTAGCTGATTCCAATCGCTCTTCTCAGTGGATGTTTTGCTGCTCTGGCACTATAAATTCTTTCTTTGTAACTCAGACACTTTGTAGCTGAACGTAGCTTTGCTTAAGACCATGTTGTCAAACGTATAACTAGCGAAAGTCACAATTTGTGCACGTTTGAACGAATGAGACAATAGAATTGCAAACTGACTCTATAATCCGTGTACAATGACTATTCGTTACAACCGGAGATACTGTTCAGTTATCTGTGCATGGAAAAGGAGATGTAGCGGTCTGGACCATGCCGGATCGGTTGCCTGGGTCTGGTTCTGCGCACGGCGGCACGCCTTATTGGCCGTATCCCAAGGTTCGGTCATGTTTCTGAACGCATGCGGCACGTCCTTCATTGGCTCCCCTTTCCTCAACGGATCACATACCTGGTCTCTTCATTGGTATGGCGTTGCATCTAGGGATCAGCTCTCCCGTAACTGAGGGAACTTTGCTGTTCGTCCTTGGATGTCCAACGCCGAATCTCCCTTCGTTCATCTGTACAGGCCGAGTTTCTTGTCGACGCTCGCGGACCTCCACAAGACAGCGCCGAGCCTTCTCGGTTGCTGGCCCTGCAACCTGGCATGGGCTTCCTGTTGTACTTCGCCTATTGCCCAGGGGCCACTCCACAATGCATGTTTTTCTATTCTAGGCTTAAGACCGTCCCATTTGGCCGGGGTTGGGTCGGGAGCGCTTCTGAGTAGATGGCCTTGAAGAGGCTCTATGTAAATCCCCCTAATAGACAAAGAATTATCAGCTGACGACACTCGGCTTCTGATTTCTTCTGACACTTCTGCCTCCACTCATTCTCTTAAACTAGTCTTAGTTGTTTTGAAAACGTTCATAATTTCCTCCATCCATCCGCCTTTTCCACAACAAAGAAAGGAGGTTACATGGTATTAGTAGGGCCTATTTAATTTGGTCAAGAGGGTCATAACTGTTGAATCACATACTGGTTACATATTGTAGTCACGATACGCAACATTGGGATGGGGTGGGTGGGGTACTTTAGAAATTCCGTTAAGAGAAATGGGAGTCATCCAACCCCCCTTCCGTCTTCCTTGCGATCCTGCTTCAATTCCGTTAGTCGTCAGAAGAGGTCGCAACACGGGCGGCACGCATCACGTAAGCGATGAACATGACAAACATGACAATGGCCATTCCTCAGACGCTTTGGCCGATCGCCTGTAAACACTCCGTGCCAAACATTATGTATAAATATATCCATAATAACAATAGATGTATTGTGTGTGATATAAGTATACTTGTGCAAATATCATGGACATGTACGTATAAGTATGCCTATGTATATGTGATATACACGTGTGCATCTGTGTGCACAATGAAGGAAGCATGATCTATACGACGACAGTCCATTGTACTTATATGCTGTTAATCTCGAGAATCTTACGCCTGAGTTGTTTCTTTCCGCTGGGATTAGCGGAGATAATCGCAGTGGACGACGACGACGACGACGCCGACATACGATGATAATCCCTTTCTCTTCCGGGACGCTTAACGACCCGACGAAGACGATGACGATGACGACAGGACAAGAGACGGACGAATGGACGCAGACAGACGGACGAATGGACAGGGACGAAGAGAGGCAGAGAGGGACATACGAGGTCCCATCAGATCGCTCTACGCCGACAGTCGCCGATTAAGGCGGAGCGGACAAGAAGGGCAGCATCAGATGTCAGCTGCACTGGTCGACAGCGCTTAGTGGGCCAGCGCTTACAATCGCCCCCACATTACCCACTCATCCAGGCAAATACCTTAAACCCACCCAACATCACCCAGTGCAGTTGCTCGTATTATGGAGGTGACATGGCGACATTCCAACCCAGTCGGACAATGTGACTTCATGCATCCTGGCCATAGTCATAAGTTAGCCATCTCTGCTCCAATCATCTTGTCTCAAACCTTCAACAATAGGGCTAAATGTACGATCGCCTCTGATACTTAATAGCTTGGGCTTGAGAGATGTCTATATACATTGGCTTCATCCAGTTAAATGTATTTGTCCTCATTTGCCGATCCTACCTAGGCCTTGCCCCGAAATACCTCTGTGACCCAATATGTCGACCTACCTCGGCCGCCTCCCTTCGCCCGCTCCGCTTTTCGGATCGTCTTGACCTTTTTGTTCCTCGTGTGAGAACGGTTATAGCTCAGTCCCGTGTCTTTGCCTGCATTGGCCCTTCGCTACGGAATCAACTTCCCCCTTTTTGCTCTACCATACTATCCGGTGGTCCTGCTACATCTTTTCTGTACCTCAAAACTTGTCTTTATTCTCGAGGATTTTCGCACTGGGAGAGCCTTTGATTGGTGTTCACTGTGAGAGACGCTTTATAAATTTTTAAATACAATACAATACAATACAATACAATACAATACAATACAATATGTATTTAATGAATAGTAATAAGTAAGTATGTGGGTCATTCTACATAAATATCCTATTCTCTGTCACTTATGGTTTACATGTAAATTAGAGACCATTTCACATTATTCCCGTTGCGGGATTAGGCCTAATTGCCATTTGCGTGTTTTCGGTAAATCAGTTCAAAGAACGGCACAATTAAATAAAATATATTTTCCATGCTGGTGCTTGAGGTTTCTGGATGTTACTATGAAACCACTGGCGACAATAAAGACTCATTAATGACCGATAGTTAATTAAATTTTTATTTTTCTCTATTGAGAAAAATAAAAATGTAAGTGACTATCGACCCGAAGTTGGTCCTGAATATCAATATCCTAAGCGTTTTTCGTAATTTTTGTGCCCTAAAAATAACCAAGATATTGTTCATTTGTCAAGAACCGATTGCGACAGTCTGTGTTGTTGTTGTACGTTTCTGTAAGAAATCATGTTTTTTTACCTTTTCCATTAGACTTGAAGCACTGTTGCATAATCAGATGATAATCTCATGCACACAACTGATTATTGTGACACCAAAGGCTATACATTTTGGTCATACTTCTATGTTAGTCTTATTGGTAACACCAATGACCAGCATTGCTACAGATTTCTTTATAATGCTACATGACCAAAGTAGGCCTATAGTGAGCTCTGATATATCTACATTTTACTAAAAACTTAAAAGCGTCGCGTAGATTGAACTTTCCGTGTCATAAGAGTTGCGGTGCGCGATTCTCTATTGCTGTGCTGTCCAACACGCAACAGAGTAATAGGTTGGTTGGATGGAGAATGCATCATATTCTGTATCGAACCCATTGTACCTCACATTTAGTTCTGCGCGAGAAAACCAGCGAATCAGTTCACCAGACGGAGAAGAGAGACAGACAGACAGACAGACAGACAGACAGAGAGATCTGTTCTGTTGTGCTTAATCTCCCGTGGCGCCGTGTAACGACCGGTAGAGAAACTAAATAAGAGATGAATCGGCGCATTAGGAGCAGCGCAGTCGATGGTTGTTGCACTGCTTGATTCTCTAGCAACTGCTGCTTATTATGCTTCCTCCTCAACAAACAACAGCAATAATGTGACGTCTTTATCAAGTCACGTGTAATATATAACGATGCAGAATGGACAATAAAGGCCTAATAATAGCCTGCTATATATATATATATATGGGTGTGTTTGTGTGTGTGTGTGTATTTATGTGTGTGTGTAAGTGTGTGGTATGTCCTTCTTTCTCTCTTGCTCCGATTTTTTTCGGAAAGGAGGACAAAGCAGGACACATTAAATGTTTCACTCCGGAGTCAGAAGGTCTCCCAAGTAACGAAGAAACGAAGTCACATAGTAAAGCTACATATAAAATCATCTGAGGTTTTATCATAATGTTGCAAAGAATTTGTTTAAGCAATCAACCTAACCTTCTTGATTACAAACAGTACTTCTCTGAGGATCCCACTCTCCGAAACAGATCCCCATTACCAATAACATAGGCCTACGCACTCAAAAGAAACATTCTTCATATTGTACTTTGTAAAAATGATTCAATTCTCTGAGTCAACCATTAAAAACTGCCACATAATAATGGCCCAATTAGCCACAATGCAACAAGCATGCAAAAGCCGGACATTTTCCAGGTCTTTAACTTTGCCTGCCGGACAGAGGACATAAAGCCAAAGAGGAGGACATGTCCTCCTTTTGCCCTAATCTAGCTTCCTTTTAGGTAAAGAATAATTTCCAACAATCTAGTTTCTATTTAAGCAAAAAAGTAGTTTAATCAATCCAACTTCAATTTAGGCAAAGCATCATTGGTAGGCAGTTTAGTGTCGTAAATTATTCCCCCATTGTAGCATCATTATTTTTCATCAGCCCAACTTCTACTTTGTCAAGAAACCTTTTCATCAATCCAGCTTCTATATATATATGCAAGAATTCGTGTCATCAATCCACCTTCTATTTAAGCAACAATTATGTTCCATCAATATAACTTATATTTAATTTAGAATAATTTTTCATCAATCTAGCTTCATTTAAGGAAGATTCTTCTTATCAGTCCCACTTCTATTTAAGCACCAAATATTATCATCAGTCTGACTTCCATTTAGCAAGAATTTTTTCTTCAATCCAACTTGTATTCGACCAACACTGAAATCCATGCAATGGCGAATAATTTACGACGCTAAACTACACGTTTACCCAATCATTTTATCATCAATCCAGCTTCCATTTTAATTTGACCATATAAAATAATTTGGCAACGTAAACTACGGTTTCACCTTGGAGTGTTCGATGTTCAATGGTCGGGAGCTATTTTGGTCGTCGGAGATTCTGACTGGGCTATTTTGGCCATGGGCTATTTTGACTGCATGGCTATTTTGCGTATCGTTTCTTCTAAGGACGGAGGGTGATAAAAAAAAGTAGCGACGAAATTTCTGCAGTTTTCCTTCGTCAAATTCCTGCTCTAGATAGTCTTGTCTCGTCCAGGTCTCTCAGCGTCCAGCATTGAAGTCTACACAGACAAACAATTTTTAATGGTAATAATGATGAGGATGATAATGATGACGACGATGCTCTCTCAATGGTTTTATGTTGTTAATTGTCAGTAGCAATAATTGTATTCCGTGCATCGGAATTATTGATAACCAATTAACCATTTACCGTCGATCCATGGAACCAGAGCGCAGTCGGTTGCTATGCGTTACATGCATCAGCAGCCCACAGGTGGCCTGGAGGAGACAGAAACCGCATTGAGACGGACGATGCTATTTTAGAACGTTTCGCTTCATTGCATCAACAGAACTTTGCTGCAATTGGCTCGTCATTTAGGAATGGATTACTTAGCCTATAGATAAGTAGGCTATACCAACGGAGGAACAACGACTGAAGAGCCTTCGTCCTGTTCTTAATCCGTCAGGAGCTTAGAACTATCATCCCTGACACGACGAATACTGAGTGTCTGAAGTCATAAATCAACCAAAACGACAACAGCTGCAGTTGTATTATGTTTCCTTGGCAAAGGAAACATGTCTGCCATGAAAGATTGATAATTGCCTAGCGAGAAAAGAAAGACGAAAAGGAGAAAAAGATGAAGATGTTCAGAAGACAACTTACACTAGCATAACTATGCAGTTCCGCACTTTTACCATCGTTGACTTGTGTATTGCACTGGAGTTAAATTTCTGGGAATTCCAAAATAGGCGATAAGTGACCGCGTGCACAGGGTTGGATCGGAATTCACGAAAACCTCAAATTTATATAATCGATGAATAAAGTTTCAATTCTTAACCCGCGGGCTACCAAGGGGCGGAGTGGTGGTTACCACCCCCCCTACGTTTTTATTCATAAAATTTTTTCAAATGGAATATAATTTTACATTTTAGGTAGTTGTAGCAGATTCATTTGGACACATTTTGAGGTAAACATCATGGTGGTATCTAACGTCATTCAAAAGTTATACCCGATATACCCGAGGTACCAGAGAGGTGGATACCACCCCCTTAGTTTTTCGAATATAGCGTATTCATTTTTCTTCCTGAAGAGAAACAAATATACCATTCTGTAGAGGGAATGCAGGGCTACATTTGCTTGCTTACCTTTTTGTCTTTTGGAAACGGGAAGTGATCATAATAAATAATAATACCCATCATCTGGGTGAAAATGGCTGATGCAACATCACAACGTAAACCGATATTTCTAGGTAAACGTTTGTCAACAGCTACAGATTTAGAACTTATATTAGCTCAAACAGATACTGAAGATGAAGTGAGAAGCCAGTTTACAGGAAGCATTCGCACAAAACAACGGGAGTAACTTGCAAAAAATGCAAGGACCACTGACATATTTGACTGCCGTGAACAATAACGTAAAGTCTTGATTCATGTTGCCTTTAGATTTCGCTACAACTAAACAGATTATAATATGGACTAGTTTGTAGGCAATTGTTACAAATTATGTTTAAAATGTTCTTGGATACATAGATCAGTTTCAAAATACACATAATCTTATATTTATTTATCCAAAAAGTACAAAATGTACGCCATAATATAAAATATCGCTAATTATCGGTTCCGTTGGTACAAATTATGCAATTTCGAGGTGCATTCACATAATGTACAACTAAATCTACCATTCTGTTCAGAAATGAATGCTGAATCCATTGCTGTATTACAAGATATGATATGTGAAACCGAATGCGAAATCCATGGTAGCTTGTGTCACAAAAAACCTCGTAAGCCTGAGGGTTAAAGATGTAGATCCCTTCGCGGCTACTTAGGCCTAGGTCTATAGCAAACCGCTAGTTAAAGTTTACCATATCTAGACCTGATATAAGTTGCTGTGCCTCGGAGTAGTAAATGTTTATGAGCATGGTAAACTGGATCGTATTCAAACGCATTTTACGTTTATGTCATTACAATTTGCATTCAAAATCTGGTTAATACGAGTATTTACTCGGTTTGATCTCTTGCATGGAAGTCGATGCACGTGATTTCAAATTAGGATACAAAGCAGTGTTATTCTCCTTACAGATTTTATTTTAGTTATAGTTACAGTTATAGTTAATGATTTTTATTTTAGTTATAGTTATAGTTATAGTTAGTATTATTTTTAGTTATAGTTATAGTTAATGGATTTTTATTTTAGTTAATTTTAGTTACTACTTAGTTACAATAAATAAGGCTTTAAGCAAAATTGTGCGTATTAACACGCTGTTTCACAATTTGCTCCGAGCCTTGAAAGCCTATGAAGCATGGGTGCATTCAGCTTCATGAATACACGAGTTTCCAAAGTAACTGACAAATTGCATAATAAAAATATCGCATTTTTTTGTTCTCATTTATGTCGAATCGTCCATATTGCACTTCTTATTTTTATTTTTTGCATTAACGAAAATAAAGATGAATTTTCGTTAGTGTTATTTTCGTTATAGTTATAGTTATAGTTAATGATATTTTTTAGTTATAGTTATAGTTATCGTTAACGAAATCATTTTATTTTCGTTAACGAATATTTTCGTTATCGTTATCGTTAACGAGAATCACACTGATACAAAGAGGACATATTTGATTCAATCGCTGTTGCAGTACGAATTAACCAAATGGAAACAAAGAACACTTAGCTAAATTCCACATAAGGACTTAGAGGGTGACAGCAAACACAACAAAACATGTAAATATAAAAATGGAATTAACTCATAAATTGACCCATTTGGCTTACTTGCCCTCTGAGCGCATTTCTTACAAATTAACTTTCCAATTTTCTAATTTTTCAGACTTCCAGAGTTTTCTCAGTATCTATGTGTTTTGTACTTAGACATACGTATTTTATAAATGAGCATGTATTCCCAGGTCATAAACTGTCGCATCTGAACAGATTTATGTGCAAATATGTTCGCACATAAATAAATAAAAAGCAACTATGCACATAATTGTATGTATACGTATACATAATACATAAATGCATACAATGCATAAGGTTATATGCATAATTGCATTGGCCTCTATATAAAACCATACATATATAACCTTAGATATTGAATCGCATTAGATGAGAAGTATTTACGTCGGTCTTTTAGTTCGGATAGACATCTTCACTCTAGGGAAAGACGTCGCCAGATGGATAGGAATCGTTTGGCTGTAAATGTCATCGAGGCATCTAATTTCGTCGTGCATTTCTTCATCCGACCGTTCGTTCGTCTTTCCGTTCGTCTATGTGTCCTTCTGTCCCTCTATATGTGTCCTTCTGCCCCTCTATATGTGTCCTTCTGTCCGTCTAAGTATCTTTCCGTCCTGTTTTTGCTTTCTAATCAAAGAACAGGAATATTCGACTTCTATTTTAGACGCTAATTTGAATTTTGATGAATAACATTGAACAAGAAATGTCAAGCTGCCCGTCATGTTGGCACTGCTTTGCTTTTGCGCTTTCATCTCTGTTTAAGGCCATGTCTGCTAACAAAGGCCACTAATTGTCGCTACATATAGAAAGCATGTTGACTCACATCAACATGTCTGCTGATTGGTGCTTGCATGTGAAGGCAAAAGCGCTGTCTCGTTAAAGCTGAAAAGTTACGATTACATCTGTGTAGATACAGATAGAATTTTTTCTGAAAAGAAAGTTCCTTATCATTCTCAATTGATATAAGATACGATCTGCAATTGTAACATAGGCAGTTAAGCCAGCGTGTTTCTTATTTGTGTACCTGAAACACAACTGAAGATGTTCTGAGATTAGACATAGGCTTACGGTCCCTTGTTGTACGGCGAGTGTTACACAAAATCCTTGAATCTACAGTAGGCTATAAATCTAACGCCTATTGGTACAGGCAAGAACTAATTATCTACACCAAAAAGTTCAGCTCTGACCTTTATTATTAGGTCTTACCTTCTTTTCTTGTGTTGATTTTGTCGTTCGAATTTTGTATTCCATTACTTATGCCTCAGTCACTCAGACACTTGCCTTTAACTTATAATTATATGAACGTTCATTTCGTCTTTGCGAGTTATCAAAAATGCGCTATATTAAGTGTTCTCATACATACATACATACATAAATACATACATACATACATACATACATACATACAAACATACATACATACATACATACATACAAACATACATACGTACATACAAACATACATACATGCATACATACCTACATACATACATACATACATCGTATCGTATCGTATCGTATCGTATTCGAGTACTTGTAAAGCGCCTCTCGTAGGGTGAACCGTTCAGAAGCGCTCCCAGTGTGCTAAGCCCCATACATACATACATACATACATACATGCATACATACATACCTACATACATACATACATGCATACATACATACATACATACATGCATACATACATACCTACATACATACAAACAAACATACAAACATACATACATACATACAAACATACATACGTACATACAGACATATTTCTTGAGGTTAGGGCGCTTGGGTTGCGTCATATAATTTTCGGCATTTCCACTTGTGTTTTCATGTGAATGGACCATGATTCGTTTTGCTCGACTGATGAAACAACAGTTATGATTGCTTTGTATTCGTTTGAAGGAGGAGCAGGTGACGATTTCTTTAACCAGAGACGGTTCATTCGAAAGTCAGCCAACATAGGCGGCAGTAAGATCCTCGAATGTGAAATCTCCTACATTCCATCCTCCGCTGCTTCCTCCTCCTCCTCCTCGTCGTCGTCCTCTTCAGCTGTGCGTCTTTCGGAACAGATCGTAACGTGGCGGAAGAAGGGTCGCGATGCTCCCATCTTCAGTCAGTTCAATGGATATCCGCCGCACATCGACGACTTCTACCAGGGACGTATCCGGATGATGCCACACGCAGCTGTCGAGATCAAGGACATCCGGACGACTGACGAGGGATGGTACGACTGCACCGTTGTACGAGCGGATGGTACGGAAGAGAGTACCACCAACGGAACCTCCGTCTATCTGGCCGTCAACTGTGAGTTCATACTTTTTAATCTCATCTCAAAACCAACAGATTTTATGCAGAAACTTCGCAAGCACAATTTAAAAACCCACCAGAGGAATGGTGTGAAATGCACGGGAGCCCACGATAGTCAGTGATGACATAGCCCAAAGACCTATACATAAAAAACGCAGACTATAAGTGGAAGAATAATTGGAGTACCTCGTGGTTGAACTTAAGACGGCTCAATTAAATACTTTCAAAATTTGACCTAATCATTAATTTTTTTGGCTTACTTCTTGATATTCAGCTGGCGGAGGATGTTGAAAGCAATAGCAGGGTACTAGCCTACTGCGGGAAAGAACATAATCATAATAGTAGTGTCAAGAAGTATTTACCGACGTCTTACTCTTGCCAGAGTTGTCCGCAACTACCTTAACGCATAATCAATCAATCAATATTCGTTTAATTCAATAAATCCAGTTGTTATGAACGCAACTAGTTACAAGACTTAGTAGTAACAACATCAAAATAGCTTTAGAAGCGAGCTTGAGTCACTGTACAATATTTTCTCGTTGGATAGTGGAAAATGGTTGTGAATGTAATGTAATGTAATGTAATGTAACAAGACATTTATAAAGCGCCATTTCAGAGTCTCTCAGAAGCGCTCAACAGGTGGCCATCAAACAGTTGAAAAGGGCGTCTTTAAGAGTCTAGAGAAACCATAGCCTATAGCCGCGTGCAGCACGCACAGAGGGCGGAAGAGCATTCAAGATCCGTGGCGCCGCAATCGAGAAGTTCCGAATGGTTGTTCACAGTTTGAAAGGTTTTGAAAATGCTTCAATTTTGCAAATGTGAGCCTCTGTAAGACAATTCAATGCAAACAGCTGTGTGTTGTTTGAGAATATTTGGATGGTCATGACCTCACAGAACTACGTCCTGAGTGCCGTCAATTTTGTCAGAAAAATAAATGAACAAACTTCATCCTGTTAATTGTCAAGTGTTGAATTAAACTCAAAATTCACCAACGACTTAAATTTTTTGGCTAGTTCCTTCAAATTTTTTTACAGTCGTTAGTGAATTTTGAGAATTTTGAAGTCAGTAGTAGCCAATAAGCATGACCATAAAAGAGCTTAATTCTAAATGTTCTCATTCCACTACAGACTGTTATCATGTTATCACATGGACTGTTATCATTTAATTATATCTACCTCGTCAGTTTCTTTTATAGCTATCTGACAATCTATATAATTTTCATCAATTGCTAAATATTTCTTTGACTTCTTAATTCTAGACATCTGATCATCTGTTAACTTGAGCTAAGAACTGTCAAGTATTACACTTTCTTGCTTAACCCGAACTAAGCAGTGGGCCTATACGTTTAAATACAGTTAGTACCTAATTACCCTGCCAGCAAGTCCATAATATGGACTTGCTGGCAGAGTATAATATTATGGGGCTTATATTCCAGCCCACAAGTAGGGGCCAACAAGAGTCTCTTAAAAAGTTTATGGGCATAAATATTTCTTTGACTTCTTAATTCTAGACATCTGATCATCTGTTAATTTGAGCTAAGAACTGTCAAGTATTACACTTTCTTGCTTAACCCGAACTAAGCAGTGGGCCTATAGTATGCGTTTATACAGTTAGTACCTAATTACCCTGCCAGCAAGTCCATAATATGGACTTGCTGGCAGAGTATAATATTATGGGGCTTATATTCCAGCCCACAAGTAGGGGCCCACAAGAGTCCCTTAAAAAGTTTATGGGCATCCTGGAAGGGTATGCAACTTCATCGACCAGGTAATAATAGTTCAATCAAATTGTTTACTGCTCTCAACAACAAGGCTTTTATGGCCTAATAACAAATTGCTCTGAGAAATGTTTACGACGTCTGGCCATTTAACGATTGAATTAATCGTTAGTTTCAATCATAAAAATGCCTGAAATATTCTGCACCTCAAAATTGTTTGTTGCAGACGAACTCCGCTGTGATCATGCATAGCGTAGCTTTATTTTGTGCACACGGCCCGACAGATTTTACATCAAGAGGTCTCTAACTCAGCCTTTGACGTCATCTCAATTGACCATCATCGTCATCATCGAGGGTCGATTGGCCGTCGTCAAAGTCGGCGCTGGGAGGGGGGGAAGAGGGTGCACGGCAGAGAACGCGTGTTAAGGAACCATTCTCAGTCCAGTTCTCGATACTTCCTGGATGGAATGTATCGAGTAGCTTCCAATCGACGTTGCTACGATTGGAGAAACGCTTGGAATGAGGACAAATGATATGAATCCCACACCGTCGTTAATTAACCAGTTAACAACACTACTACTATAGAATTATCATATAATAATATATATACACGAATGCATCCATACGTACATAGATACACATTCATACACATTTACATTCATACACACATACATACATACATACATACATACAGCGCCTCTGAGTAGTTATCTTGAAGAGGCGCTATATAAATTCCATAGATAGATAGATAGATAGATAGATGCATACTTATATGCATGAATTCATACATGCGTGCACGCATGCTTATAGACATACATACATACATACATTTACAAATTAAAGAATAACTTATGTGAACGAGGGCCATTTCGTCGACGTCAGAAGCAGAGAGAGCGACGTCTAGTGTCCTGTAAATCAGAAGCGGATCCCTTCCGCGCTGTTGACACTACATGTCGTCACAATAAGTCGGAAAAAGCCGAACCTGGCGCGCATAGACGCCATTCACAGCGCATCGGAGCAGCGGCCGACTTGTTCGGAGTAAGCCGCCGCCGCTGAATCCTCCTTCTCCTTCTCAGACTGCTTCCATTCCTATCGGCTGCAGATATATCGAACCGTTTGCCAGGTCTGCGATTAACGCTGGCAACGAGCGCAGTGTGAGCGTAATTATTATCAAAGGCGACCGCTACCACTGCCCTGCATGGTCTGCCGAAGCAGCCTCGTTCTTTTACCAGTCTCCGAGGACTGCTATTCGCCGACTGATAGAAGACTTAAGACGTGCCTCGCCTACTCATCGACAATAAAA
The DNA here is from genome assembly GCA_020284085.1 of Aporrectodea caliginosa. Taxonomy (NCBI): domain Eukaryota; kingdom Metazoa; phylum Annelida; class Clitellata; order Crassiclitellata; family Lumbricidae; genus Aporrectodea; species Aporrectodea caliginosa. The sequence continues at coordinate 1,004,716 of JACEVL010000134.1, read as the reverse complement.
GCCGATATTGGCCGACTGAAAATTTATGCCCGACTTGGACTCATGCTACCCTGAACGTCGGTCTCTTCCATGAACGCCCACCTCCTCCTCCTTTTCATCTCCTTCGCCTACTTGCCCTCCTTTTTTGCTGCCTTTCTATCTGGCTCTCTAAACCTCCGAATATTTATTCATTCACTTCTTTCTTCTCTTCGACGGCCTCCAGTATGCTTTCCCCTCGCTCCTCCTCTTCCTTTCTTCCATTCGTCCTCCCTTCACTCCTCTCTTCCTTTCTTTCATTCGTCCTCCCTTCACTCCTCTCTTCCTTTCTTCCATTCATCCTCCCTTCACTCCTCCTCTTCTTTTATTCATTCACTGCTCCTCTTCCTTTCTTTCATTCGTCCTCCCTTCACTCCTCCTCTTCCTTTCTTTCATTCGTCCTCCCTTCACTCCTCCTCTTCCTTTCTTTCATTCATCCTCCATTCACTCCTCCTCTTCCTTTCTTTCATTCGTCCTCCCTCACTCTTCCTTTCTTCTTTTCTCCCATTCGTCCTCCATCTCTGGCTGTATCCTCTTGGGCGTAATGCAGTCCTTCTTCTGCATCAGCTGTAAATGTTGACCTGCTGAAGGTTCACAGGGAAACCGAAAGCCTATCTCATTGATCTCTCTCGAAAATCTATTGTCCTTATCGTCAAGGTCGGTCGATAGACAATGTGTGATATCAAACTTATTAACCTCAGAACATAATTGGCTCAACATGCAACAATAACAGCTGCTGGCCTCATTGTCTAACATACATCAGTCAACCGAATAATCAACATCAAAGGCACCGACATCAAAGACAAAGGCGCCTCAGCTTATCAACTGAAATCTACGAATCATCTGATTGCATCTAACTTAACTTCATCTATTCATAAGTCCGCATTTTAAGGGACGTAGCCTCACATAGACCGTATATTCGTACACATTTTGGGAGGAGTACAATGGATACAAAGAATGACGTCGGCCTAATTGTACAGAGTAGGAGTGTAGTATTTGGAACTTGTACGGGAGTAATACTCGAGTAGAGTATTCCTCGATTCGACAACATATGAATTACTGAATGTGGGAAAGCGATACAAAATGTAGGAATGCCAGAAAACAGATACTTTTTAGAAGAGCTTTACCGAAAATCTTAGAATGCGATAACAGTGGATACAAAGAATACAGTGTTAGGGTCTCATGACTGAGTCCTAACCGGTCCTGGGATGGGCATTCGTTACCCAAATTGGGTAGTTCCTTAGCCGAGGGGAGTAGCCTATATAAGGAGGTACGAAAAGGGGCGGTTAGAGAGTCTCTGATAATCCAGCCTTCGTGCTAGTTGTCTTGTCCGAGATATCTCTGGGTGCATGGTAGTCAAGCTATTTCGTGGCTTGTGCCATTCTTGAGTCTACTTAAGGTTGCTTGAGTTTTGTAATGTCGTCAGCCTGTTGCTGCGTTGAAGACTTGGTTTCGTCGGCGTTCTTGCTACAAGAGAGCAGCCGTTTTCCACCCTTGTCTACGGGTCGGTAATGTATCGTTTTAATTTGTCTTTTTGTTGAGAATTATACCTTGAAAACTAGATAATGAGCTTTTGAGTATTTGATTAGGAGTGAACTCGTTACATATGGGGTCTCGCGGGATTTTTTTTCTCGTTCGTTCGTTTCTCATTTGTTGGTAGTAGTCGCAACATTTGAGTTTTCGCGGAAATATTTGCTCTTTAAGACAAAATTTGCGTCAGGAAGAGAATTTACAATTTGGAAGGTGTGTCTTCTATTATACGGTATTCATTCCGGTTCAGATTTGAATTTATACGGTAGTCATTCCGGTTGTGATTTTTTGTGAATTTGAGTCGTAAAGGGAAATGTACGGCTTCGTTGTGTCAAAGTTGACGGTGAAAGTTTGAAAGTGGGCGTATCCGTTCAAATTTTACGAAAATAAGTTGAGGCCTATAGTCGTAATTGTTGCGCCGAAATTCTGTTCGATAGTTTCATTACGTTGAAAAGGGGCGTTTTCGGTCGAAAATTTTGAAATTGAATAAAGTTTAGTCGACTGAGATTTTGAAATGGGTCCTTGGAAGAGTTTGGAAGAGAAAAGCGCCAAGGCAGTAGCGTGTAAGGAGAGAAGAAAGCAGAGGAAATTTGTGGAAAAAGTGAAAACGAGAGTAGAATTTGGGTCATGGGAGGAAGCAAGAATTGCTGGTGAGAGGATGAAGGAAGCTGAAAATAGAGGGGAGTTCATTGATAGACGAAAGTTGGATGAGATTTGGGCGGAAGTAAAGAGTGAGACAAAGAAATTAGCAGAAGAAGCTCAAAAAATGTCTTTTGGCAGAGAACAAATTTCGTCGAGGAAACTTGAGCATGTGGTCCAGAAAGTTTCATGGGATAAGTCTACGAATGACAGCGCACAAAATGTGAGTTTTCCTTCGGAGACAAATAAAAATATTCAAGTGCATGATACGCATAAGGATTGCTTGGACGAGATAAACGAAAGTCTTTTCTCGTACATGTTTGATTACTCGAATGCGAGTGTACAAAGTGATTCGGATTCGGTGTTTCACGCTGATCCAATTAATGTCAGTTGTGATACGCAGGAAGAGGATGGGCACGAAAGTGATTTGTGTTTAATGTTTGAAGAGTCCTATGATAAGTGTGTGAATGTCGGTAATTTGTCTCGCATGGGTATTGACTCGAATGAGGTGTGTACGAATGTTGAGTCTCCTGTTGAGAATGTGCACACGGGCAAATTATTCAATGAAGGAGTGGAAGTAGCGTTGTGTGTGTTTGAATGTGCGTCTGAGGATTTAAATTTGGATAGCTGTCTTCAGAAAGAATTGAATTTTACGGTTGAGGCGCAAGAGTTGTTGGTCAGTGATTTTTCTGAATTGGATATGAATGTTGTCTCGGAATTGTGTCTGGGTGATAGGCCTTCGTCTCAGATAATGGTGAATGATTGTAAAGCACTGTTGTCGATGGAGTCTGTGATGACAACTATTGTGTGTGAGAATGTTTCACATACGAATTTTTGTAACGAGTCTTCTTCAAATGTAGCATTAATGAACATGAATGTCGACTGTGGTGAAAAGGTAATTGTTGTGCGTACGGTTGTGTTGTTGCAACATTGTGGTCAGATGACTAATGGCTTGAATGAGGTGTTCACGCAAGTTGTCACGATTATGCCCTGTACGCACAGGGGTCAGTTGTTGCACGAGAGCATGGACGTGTTTGGTTGTCATGTGTTCTTGACAGAAGAATGTATGCATGAAGACATTTTTGATAGTTCTTTGAAGATAGAAAGTTCTTTGAAGATGGACAATGTTTTACATGAGTGTGATGACATTTTTCTGGAAAGGAATGCACTTTTACCAGATGTTTTTGAAGATTTGGTTGAAGATGAAGTTGTCTTGAATGAGTGTCTGAAGACTGAGGTTCAAGATACTTCTCTAGATATGTCTCTAGATTTGACAGGAATTTCGATGGAGATTGTTGGTATTGGTTGTCTCGAGTCTTATTCGTGTGCTCAAGTTTATTTGCAGAATGTGTTCGTGGCAATGGAACGTCTGGTCGTCAAGGAGTGTTCGGTACGCAGACGCTTGACGAGACGAGGATCGAAGGGAGTGAGCGCCTTCGTCTTCCTTTGGATGGTTCTGACCGTTTTGGTGTTGTCGGCTCGTGATACTTCGGTCACGAGTTGCACGGCGTTGCTTCCGTTGGTGGAAACGGTTGTCGAGGTGGCTTTGGTTGGCCTACTCGCCGCTCTTCGCGTTTTCGAGATGTACCTTGTTTCTGTACAGTTGGTGTACATTCTTCGAAAGTTTGGTGGTGACACGAGGAACGAGAAACTCTTGCCTTGTGGAGTGCAACGTTGTTTTGTGAACGTTGGGTATAGAACGAGTTGTCTGAAAGTGTTGTCAGACTTGTTGAGTCGTCCATCTTTGGTTACAAATGAGTAATCATGTAGGGCTGACGTGAATAAACGTCTAGAGTTTATATAGGAAATGTTTCTACTATGTTCTTTAGCAAGATGACTTTATATGAATTGTCAAGCTATGTTAAGTTTCGATGTTTAGTAGTCATGCTTAGGGGCGACGTGAATGAACGTCGTAAGCTGTATAGTTTAAAGGTTTCGTTGTATATAATAATTTTTGTGTAATTGTTTTATATTTTTGATTATGTTTAATGTGCATGTTAGTTAAGTCAGAAACCCTTCTGGTTTCTGCCTTTTTTGTGGTCCGGGGGTATGTTAGGGTCTCATGACTGAGTCCTAACCGGTCCTGGGATGGGCATTCGTTACCCAAATTGGGTAGTTCCTTAGCCGAGGGGAGTAGCCTATATAAGGAGGTACGAAAAGGGGCGGTTAGAGAGTCTCTGATAATCCAGCCTTCGTGCTAGTTGTCTTGTCCGAGATATCTCTGGGTGCATGGTAGTCAAGCTATTTCGTGGCTTGTGCCATTCTTGAGTCTACTTAAGGTTGCTTGAGTTTGTGATGTTCGTCAGCCCGTTGCTGAGTTGCAGACTTCTTGTTTGTTGGTCGTTCTTCGTCTTGAGAACGAGCCCTTCTTCCACCGTCGTTCTACGGTTGGGTAATGTATCGTTTGAGTTGTGTTTTGTCGAGAATTATACCTCTTAAAATAGACAACGAGTCTTGAGCTTTGTTATAGCTGGGGGAACCTCTTACAACGGATTATTTCAAGACGAAAACAACTTACACCCTCTACGTCAAGGATTGTAATCGTAGTCGTAATATTGGAATCACAAATTTTGTTTAGAAACTCGATAGAGGCGCTCTCGATCTAACGAGAGAAAACCAGGATTGAACAAATGATTTTCAAGCACTTACGGTGCAGAGGTAAAGAAAGACAATTAAGGGAGTTCATGTCGTAGGAACCTATTCCAGACAGTTTGACCGACCACAGCGAAGCTTCTATGCTGCACTGTGGATTTTATTACGGTGTTACGGACGAACAGGGAACTGGATGATTATAACAGTACATAATTATAGTAGTAATAATATAATTACTTAACCTAGAGGTTGTCAGCGCAGACAGTTTCTTCTTTTAATTATCGTTGGACCAGATCCATATCTTCCATTCTTCCGCTCAAGCTGTCTCCTTCTTGTAGGAGAAAGCATTCAAGCAGGAATTTAAAAAATGAATGAGAACAAGAATATGAATTGGAATATGGATTTGAATGAAAATACAAATAAGAGAATGAGAATAGGAATAAGATTAGGGATTGGAATGAGAATAGTAATAAGAGCAGGAACGGGAATAAGAATAGGAATAGGAATTGCAATGAAAAGGAATTATAGATAGAAGAGAATGAAAATAGGAATAAGAGAATCAGAATAGAAATAGGAATAGGGATTAGAATGAAAATAGGAATAAGAACAGGAATAGTAAGAGGA
>JACEVL010000134.1:946816-994316 GCA_020284085.1 Aporrectodea caliginosa | reverse complement strand
ACTACTCTTAGACGAATGTGTCCAAAATGCTCACGAGCTCCTGCCTTCTGGTAATAGGATACAGTCATTGTGGTGATCTTCAAAGAATGGACTTTGTGTCTAGCTTTAGGCAGCAGTAACGGTACTTTACAGCCATGCGTGGTCTAGAGCAGTTTCTGTGTGAAAAATGCTCTAAGAAGACGAAATGAGTCTTAAACGGCGCCATGTTACCATTTCATGTTCTCCAAAGTGATTTCTGTCATTGTTATAATGAACATTAGGCTACTTCTGGCAATTGTCTTAATAATTAGGCTACATCCACTTAATTCAACCTACAATTAGAGACGTTTTTGTACTGCCATATTTGGCTTTAGTCGGGGTATAGGCACATGATGCTTTTCTTTATTCCTAGATATATTTTGTGCATTTGAGTTTTGGTTACATCAGTGTTGGTCATATCTAGACATGAGTTGTTACGAGCGTCGATTGGCCTTTGCACGGGAACATCGATCACTTGAAACAGTTCATGGCTGCACAGTGGCTTTGTTGATGGTTGATGGTTTAATAAGCAGCTTTCACAAGGAAGACGAGAGTAAGTAAAGTCAATCAAGTGGGAGACGACGACTGTGTTATATGACGTGTCAACCGCTTCATTATCTGAGCATTGTCATGACAACAACCGTCGCCTGTTCAGTCTTTTGTCTCATTGTCTCATATAGATGTTGGCAAATGTAGGCCAGGCTCAATGAGTTCCAGTCAGCTCTCAAAACACCAATGCACCAAAATCCCGTTATAGCGCTCTTTGGGCACAGCGTACAAGAACCGTCTTACAGCGAGATCTTGTTACAATGAGCGCCTCTGAATGGGCAATCTTATAGAGGCGCTATAACAAGTGTTCAAATACAATACAATATACAATACAATACAATGAGTTTATTTTCAACAGGTTAATTAATTTGGAGTCCATGTTCTGAACGTGTTAGACCAGTATTTGTGCTAATAAAAAACGTGTTAGCTGGAGTCTCTGGTGTAATGAAACTATCTTTCTGTGTAGAAGAATCGAATCTCTCACGTCTAGACAAAGAATTAGTTAAGAGCTACTAAGGCTTTGGCGAAGGTGTTAGATGCAAAGGCCTTTAATTCTGATCATTCCTCGTTTCTATATCTATTCAGCATTTGAATTCTCCTCGAATTCATACCATAATGATTTTGAATGCCTAGTGTCATCTTCGAAGAAGTCTCCTAAATGAGCGTCACCTTGTGTTGTGTATCAGGTGCTTTACTGCAGAGCATGACTACCCTTGACTTGATCGCAGCATCACCTCGCAAAACCGATCAGAATGCTTGCCAAAGCGTTGGCGCAATATGTATAAGCCTCCATGATTGGGTGCGATCCCTCGAGTGACCAACGTTCTTGAGTAAAAGTTAGTCTAAATCGAGAGCGAACTAAAACATGGGACAGAGTGAGCTGATGGTGTTACCGTTAGGGCGAGATCTATCTAAATAGCTGATCAGAACATTGGAGGCAACGGTCAATATGTTGGTCTCCCTGACGTGGCTTTTGTGTGGCGCTAAGAAATTTAAGAGATTTGCAGTGTATCACATCAGAGGGAGTAATAATTTAAGACCATGTTAGATTGCGTTCAATTTAAAGATGAGATTCAAGAGACCTCGTATACACTTGATGTGTTTGTGGTGAGTAGCTCCTCCTGTGCTCGGCGATGTTTCTCCGAGTTTCCTCATCCATCGATCAGGAGGAACAATCGACCTGTTCTGTGAGGCGACGGCCAATCCAGAGGCAGCGCTCGTCTGGTACAAGGACGGTGAGGAGCTCATCGCCAGCGACCGAGTCATCTTCGGCATCGGTCGGATCCAGATCAGACACTTGAGAGCGGACGACGGAGGAGTCTACACCTGCAACTTCAGGAATCTCGTCGGACAAGTCTCGCACGTCATCAAATTCATCATTGAGGGTAAAATTCAATCAATCAAAATAAAAAACACTATGCTGTAAGAATCAATCATGCAGCTATGTTCTACAAAGGAGACTCGAGTTCGGTTTTGCGGTTTTTCTTTGCAAGTCACTGGCTATGTTTTCATTAAACGTAAACGACGATGCAGCCATTATGGTGGCTAGAATGCTTAAAACACATGGTCTGTTAAGCAGACACAGTTCTTACAGTCTATACTACCAGATAATTTATTGAAAGTCCCTACTGTTTGTGTAACTAGCTAGATCTGCGACCGTTGACTCTGAAGCCAAGTTTATCGCGACGATCCGATTAAGTATTATATTGAAACTACAGAAAGATTTAAGTCAACAGTTATAGCGATTTTCATGAATACCAATCAAGTTACCTGTATATAGTCATTTAATACTTAGTCTGCAGGTCTGAACATCGAACACTGCAGCTTTCTCCATTCATCTCAGTCCATCATCAATCTTCCTCGCTCATCCCACGACATCCTTGAACCATCTCAGATCGTCGCTGATGACCTCCGGCCAGTTCTTCTTTGGGGTTTCCTTTCCTTCTTTTCCCTTCAGCAATCCAGATAATCGCTTGGTTGGTTGTCTCTTCCACATTTTGTCCACATGACGCATCAATCTGATGTCGTATCCGCTTCAGTCTTGTCTTTCTGCTGATATCCTCTGTATTTTCTTTGCCAGTGCTCTCACACAATTTGAGTCAATACCGTCATGAGATGTGCAGAATTCCCTTCAGCCATCTGTCATGTGCTGTGTCCAGTCTTTATTTCTTTGCCAACATCATTTGCCAAGTCTTAGATCAATGTAGCACTGTGATCAATAATACTATGGCTTCATATAAACGAAGCTCGGTCCTTATACTACAGACGTTATTCTTTCGGTAACCGGGCAATTCGGAGTCGGACAGTTCGGCGCAGACAATTCGGCGCAAAAGATCCGGTGAACTTAAAATTTAAATAGAATAGAATTGATACGGCTGGAAACATTTCCAGAAGTAGATCAGCTGCTCAACTACTTCGAAGTTACGCTCATTGGAATACGAGTGCGACGACGAAAAATGCTGCTCTTTCCTCAGACTATTGATCATTCTAAAGTGACTTTTATATGCACCGTACAAATTACGCTTTAATTGTGTCTTCTCTGTACGCAATGAGTGGGTTTTGAAGTAAAACTGATAAATATACTTTCATACTTTGTTCCTTTTCGCTGTTTTGTCTCTCCACCGAACGAAACCTTTCGATAGAAAGAGAATCTGTGAAGAAGCATTGAAACGTTTCAAGTAGGGATAGAGTCAAACGGTCAACTGCCAACAGCTGACAATTATTCTCTAGGCCTAGAACTGTCCTTTCCTATGACTTTTAATCTCATTATGAAAACTTGAACCTCATGGTGGTCTAATCTGACTAAATGCCACATTTTATACAACCTAACTTTTGCGCTAAATATGTGCATTTCAGATGTTAGAATGGAAGTGTCACCTTTGTAATTTAATAGGTCTATAGATTAGATATGATGTAGCCCTTGTTGTTGGTATTGTGCAGCTTTTGATAGTGTTCATTTTCACAGATTTCATTGTAACGGAGGCTGATTTATAATCAGAAACTTTCTCAGTATGTTTTCACAGAGACCTATTTATAATAATTTTAAGTTCTTGTCTACTAAGGTGAAGTTTTTCATGCACCAACAGATGTTGCAGAGAGCGACTGATAAAGAGGTGAGCGAGAGATATTTCTTTTCGTTTAGGCCTATTTGACATCGATTTTAATCAAGTCTTTTTTGTAACATTCATTACTCAAGGCGGGGACTGCAATTTATGCTATGACATTGCATAGAATCCGCACGTGTGAGCATTACGGTTCACCATAGGCCATGAATTTTCCTGCAGCCAAAGTGCTTCATCGGCCAGGTCGTTTGCCATAAGGTCGCAACAGACCTAGTGATTTTCTTACTATTTCTTTATTCTCAGTTAAACCACTTGTCAGTAAACCACTAGTTAACCTCCAAAGGCCGCTGCATAAGTCTACGTCTCGGATCCTGGTTAAATATGTATCCGCGTTTAAGATTCAGATTGACCTATTTGTGCGCATAATTGATGTTTGACGATAACAACAATTATAACAGATAATAATAAGTTATTATTAGCAGTATTTCACCAAAAATAGAAATTTCTGTTGATTGCAATATCGTAAAATTAAAATAGCAGCGTTTCAGTATAACACTAATAGATAATTTGGCACATCCTGCCTGGCCTATGTATAGTCTATTAATCCGCTAAGAATAATGATTAATTTGGCGGATGACAATTATTGTTATCTACCAAATTAATAATACCAATTCCTATTTGATCAATTGCGTTGTATTGATCCATTTCAAGGATCCTGAGTGGCCGAGTGGGTTGGTAGCCCGCTCGTCACGTCGGCGCCCCGGGTTCGCTTCCCGGTCGGGTCGGTTTATCAGAGATTAATTTCTCGGATCTTTACTGCGGGTGGCTCGGTCGCATTATAAACGTGGAGTACAATACAACACACAATACAACACATCACAATACAACTGGGGCGCGGTGGTTTAGGGGTATGTTCGGTGCCTTGTAGCTGGAGGGTTGCGGGTTCGAATCCACCTCAAAGTCGCCGCGTAGGGACCCTGGGCAAGTCCTTCACTCGCAATTGCTCATGCGCTTCGGCGTGAAACTCCGATTCAGCGTGCGCACAGTAGTCGGGAGCGCCTCTGAATGGGAAATCTGGTAGGGGCGCTATAACAAGTGTTCAAATACAATACAATACAATTTGTACGTTGTTGGATTTCCGGTGCGTCACTGCGACTAATTTGTTGTAGGCCTAAACCCTTTTTTTAAAGACGGTTCCTTCCGTTGTTAGTTCTGTTATTGTCGTGATTGTGTTTTAGGCGATACCACTGGCATGTTCCTGTAGCGCCTGTATGACCTACTATCTGATTGTATAGGTAGGCTAAACACGCGATAATCCAGTTCTTACTGTTTGATAGTCATCGGTTAATTAATGACGTATGACTGGACTGCATCAACGCAGACGACGAGAGTCCAATGAAGGCTGATTGTTCCTGGCATGCGTGGTGGCGCAATAGTCTGACTCTTCGGTCCGAATGTCAGCCTCCAAGAGGGGGGCTGGTGAAGACAATGGACACCACGCAATCGAGGAACAATCAAGGGATTGGAAGGCACCCTACTTAACATCCAATCCATCTGTTTATTTAGACAGCCTTATCTATCTGAAGCAGCCCCTCGCAATAGCATGTACACAGCCAGCAGAGTTCATGCATCGCTCCCATTGAATGATGCACACGATGACAAAGACAAGGACGAATTGAAACCGTGTTTTATAGTACATAGATTGGTGACAATACATGAACTTCCGGGCCATCGGAACCAACTCAGCTCTCCATTCTTTTCGAGGGCGGCAGAGGTTTATCAAGGAAGAGGTCTGTGTTAAACGATTATGTTTTGGGTCTATGCTAAAAGATGCGGTCTATGTTAAACGGTGCTAAGTTATGACGTCTATGTTAAACGTTGAAGTCTATGTTAAAGGTAGCGTCTACATAATGACGAGTCCTCGTAATACGACTGCACTGGAGTCGAGTCGAGTGAAGTTGGACTGCCAAGCGGAGGGTGACCCAAACAACATTTCCTACCATTGGTTCAAGGAAGACACTGAGGTCTATTCGGTGCCTGGACTGGCTTCCCGTTCCGTAGTGAACGCGGCCGATGGAAGCCTCGTCATTCGATCAGTCGTGAGAGAAGACTCCGGCTGGTACAGATGCCAGCCTACGAACGGACTCAGCCCAGCGCCTGAAGCCAAACTATTCCTTAATGTAACCTGTAAGATTCATTTAACATCTCTTAATATATAGGAAAATTAACTAACAGCTTGCAGCCTTAACGATTTGTGTCTTAAACCAGCATTTGCGACCCTATTCACTGTCGCTAGTAGGCATAATGCAGAGTGGATCATGTTTTGAAGATTTATCATTGGATCAGATTCTGTTAATGTTCTTTTCTTCAGAGACAAAAAACGATATACTTGGTCATTTTATTTTGTACGATCTATCTCTGAGAGGAAGGATAAGACTTAAGAAATAAATTGTCACTGTATGGCTCAGAATCTGGAATGTTGGTGTAACAGAATGACGTGCTACTAAAAATAAGCTACACTGGGGCCAGCTCACCTGTGCCAAAGTTCCAAGTTATTTGTACTGTTAGACCTACTCAAGTATGGACAGTTTGTATTGCTAGGCGCCTTGGCAACACACTCATTGTTTTTGTCGTTGTCTTTGTCTGTTGTTGTTAATAACATTGTGACGACTCAAAGACGTTCCGCGGGTCCTCCCACTCCCTGTCCGTCTCTACCTGGCCAATGGACTGACCGGAAGCATCGACTGTCCCGTCGACGCCAATCCCCCGGTGACGCGTGTCACGTGGGCCATCAACGAACGCCTGATTGACATTCGTCGCCTGTCGCACATGCGCATAGGCGCCGACGGAAGTCTCGTGATCGCAAGAGTGGAAAGGAAAGACGAGGGAAGGTACTCGTGCACAGCCTACTCATCGCTCGGATCAGGACAGATGTCGACTCCAGTTCAGGTGCTCGTCAGAGGTAGTAGCGACATTCTATTATCAGACACAACAACTTACTCACGCGAGCACAATGCTCCATTGCTCAGTTATTTAATAACTGTTTAATATAGTGCCCTATACAACCTGGAAATAGCGACCCAAATTATTCGATATAATTTCTTTTACCTATTTTAAAGAAGATAAATAGGTATACAAATTAAGAAACCCGTTATAAATTGGGTAATCTGTCATTAGTTAGAAGAAAAACACATGCACATATCTAGTCATGGGCGTATTTAGGGGGTGGTTTTACGGGTTCAAACCCCCCAAAATAAGTGAAAAAAAATTTTTTTGCATGCTTTTACATGCAAAATCTAAAAAAACGGGTCTTTTGCGACCATTTCTAATGTAAACCCCCGAAATCTTAAACCCCCCCCCAAATTTTTTTCTGGCTACGCCCCTGTATCTAGTGCTGTTCAAATTAATACAGATTGCTTATTGTTTGTTTATAAGCTGAAAACTCACGTGATTTAGTACTTATACCCGACATGAATTACAGTTGTTCTGAACTGTATCAATTCATCTCATAATGATTGGAAATCAGCTGCTATATGGAAAACAATAGTTAATTATGCGTACAGCCTGTTATTTTAATTATTATGTCTGGTTTTATAACCAGGGCTGCCGACAGAAATTCCGGGTCCCTAGGCAGAGCAGTCACGGGCCCCTAACTATCCTTAGCAGGGCCGCATTAAGGCTAGTGCGAGCCCGGGTGTTGTGATTCCTGCCTTCAAAAGGCCCACCTCTGACAGCCACCGGTCCACGACGCACATAATTTATAACATGCTCACTAATGAGTATTAACTGCCTAAAGATGCTTTTCTTGTGGTGTATTCGTTTATAAAAAAAGTATCAGACTATCTAGTACAATTAATGATATGTTAACCAAAGAATTTCTTCACTTCCGAAAATGCGGGCCCCTCAAAACTGCGGGCCCGGGTGCTGCAGCACCCTTAGCACCCCTCTTAATACGGCCCTGATCCTTAGACTTTATGAGAAAACAAACTTAAATAATAATAGTGCGAGTACAACCCTACAAAATTATATTTATATTTGCAACTATTGTAGTTAAGTGTCCGTAATATTATATTTTAAAAGGCATTTGTATAACTGATTATAATATTTTTCATAAGTTGATTGCTGGGCCCAGCCCTGGCCCCTAAAAGTCGCCGGGCCCCTGGGTTTTTGCCCCCCTGTGCCCTCTCGGCGGGCCTGTTTATAACGACACGCCTATATATATATATGCCTACACCTATTAGACCTACGTACATTATAAATAACATATATTTGTTCTATTGAGTACAAAACGTGTTTTAAGTTGTTCACATTTGTTCCTAAACTGAGGTTGAAGTCAGTGGCTGTAATTTACCTAGGGACAAGGATAAACATGTATCTTACCTATTAAAATGCCTCAGACTCAACAATGGGTGCCATAACTGCCATTGCCTGTCAATGAGTAGTTCAATGGTAAAAATGCTAAACGCGCACTTCACGACGCAGCCTAGTAGGCCTAATATTCTGCGAAACCTGGACGTAACTTAATTCGCTCTAAACTGAAAATCTTGGTTCCGTCCATATTTAGGACACCTAGGTTCGGCCTATGTATGCCTATATTATACTATTTCCTTTGTTAAATTGAGTCATAGTGAAACAATTCGACAGGATCCATAGGGATTATTGATAATTAAAGAATCGTTGGAAAATAAATTATAGATCGAATGTAAATTAACCGGCATGTGATTTATAACTGAGGCGAGTGTCTGATGCGTCTTCCCTGTCTGAGCCAAATATCTCTGATCCTCTTCTGCCTTCCTTCGATCGTAGATCCTCCGTTCTTTTCTCTCCGACCGAGGTTCTTCTACCAGCGCCATCTGGGACAGTCAGTCACCATGCCATGCGTTGCACACGGAGATCCACATCCCATCATCTCGTGGAAAAAGGTAAGAAAACACGTCATCATTTAAAACTTAGTCTGATAATTGTAATGTTTTATATAGCGCCGTTATCACAATGCGCAAGGCAACACTCGATTTTGGCTTCAAGTCAAATCATGGTCCGTTCCGCCCTCAACAGGTAATCTTACAGGCAGGCATGCACAGAATCCTGTTGAAATTTTCCTTATCAAAAGAGCTGCCACGTGGTGTCCAGTTTAGCTGCATGGTTACCTGGATCTATATGCGAAGCTTGCCACGCCCATCGTGCTGTGCCCGAGCCTATGTACTTACTCGCTGTATTTCAACAGACGCTGAATAAACGTCTGTCTTCCTTCTACCAAACCTCCATCAGCTTCCAAAACACTCATTGTCTCTGAGTAGTTACCTAAAGGGACGCTATATAAAGTTTCGAATGAATGAATCAGTCGTAACAAAGTCAGTAAAGTCTGTCATACTGCGAAGTGAAAAGGCTGTGACTCTGTAACTTAGAAGATTTCTTTCTTTCTTTCTTTCTTTCTTTCTTTCTTTCTTTCTTTCTTTCTTTCTTACTTTCTTTCTTTCTCAGGTGAATGGAACATTTCCTCAAGCGACGTCGAAGATTCGTTTTGACGGAGGAAATCTGACGATCTCTCAGCTGGACGAAACTGACCACGGTCACTACGAATGCATCGCCAAGAATGTCGTCGCCAGCATCATAGCAACGACTATCGTCATCATCGAATGCACGTAGCATCTTACCTACTATCATCATCATCAGCAGCGTCAACATCATCAGCATCATCATCGTCGTCGTCGTCGTCGTCATCATCATCATCATCATCATCATCATAATCATAATCATAATCATCATCATCATCATCATCATCATCATCATCATCATCATCATCATCGCTTTCGTAGTCATCATCACAATGATTGCGTTCATCAAATAATATGAATCCGTTCATGTGAGGTAATGTTTGTGAAAGAATGCGTTCATATGAAGCAGTGTTTGTGCTGAGACGTTGGTAGCTCGTGTCTCACGTTTATGTCATAGAACGAGAATTCGTGACTTCAGGCTTTAATATTCGTAAATATTCGTGAATATTAGGGCATTTTTAATATTCGTAAATATTCGTATATATTCGTTGTTGACGTCACTGTTTTTGCTTTACAAATTTAAGACTACCAATGAAGAACATGTGCGGTGGTTTTGCGGCGCTATACTTGGATCTGTGGTCTGTTATGCCGCTTTTATGCGGTAGGCTTAGGCTTAAGTTCCTACCCAAATCTTGACCTACTATTGAGTCTATCTGTCTGTCTGTCTGTCTGTCTGTCTGTCTGTCTGTCTGTCTTTCTTTCTTTTAATCTGAAATCCCTGCACCAGTAATTCTATATCATTTGAAGATATGTTGTTTACGCCAGCATGTCAATGATGCGTTTAATTGACTTGGCTCGTCTGACGGATAGGGAATGAACTTAGTCATAATAGAGTCGTTGGCATATCTCAGTTCAAATTGGTGGGAATTTGGGCCAAATATCTTGCTGCGCCACTCAATATAATGTCAAGTATGATTTTACCCACCATAGGTCTGTACTTGGCTGAGTAACTGTAATATGTAACTGTTCTTATCCATATTTTTTTGCACTGATTTTTTACAATTAATCCCGGATTTTGAAGAATTAAGAATTAAAAGAACTAAAAAATTTAATATTTTTAATATTCGTTGGCCAGTTTTAATATTCGTCAATATTCGTCAATTTTTAAAAATCTTAATATTCGTAATATGCGCATACTCGTTCTATGGTTTATGTTATCGACATAGAAGTGATTTTGAACCAATCTGTGCCTCATTGAATACATAATATAGTCGTTTATTGGTATGAAACAGGTAGACACACCGCTATCTGATACATATAGTAATTGGAAAGTTTAGAATGAGTGTAGTGTTTTTAGTCATACAATGTCAGATTAGTCTATATCACCAAGAGAGCTTCTATAATGAATGCTTTTACTGAATGCTTTTATTACTGACTGCCTGCGGAAAATGTGTTATCCGGACGTCATTCATAGAGGGCGTTGAAGACATTAGTGTGGCATGTGCTGCTTGCGTCTCTGTAGTGCTATGATCTGAGGCTGAATCTGTCGTTCGTTGTTTTTCAGTGAGTCATCGTCATCCGCCTTATATAGTTGCCGTTGAGACAGATGAGACGTCCGCCAGGATCGCTTGGTTGCCAGGTTACGACGCTGGTCATCCGCAGTCCTACATCCTTTGGCAAGTTGAGATATGAATATATATATATATATATATATATATATATATATATATGTGCAATGTATACATATAATTATTTTTGCATATATCTGGTTCGTTGACTCTAGTCCGCCCGCCATTCTCGTGTTCAACAGTAAACTGAAACTTTGATTTATTGTAACAGTCCTTTCTTTAAACTTAAAACGTTCGAGACGCACAACTTTCTAACCTCAATTGTACAACAAATCCCTTTCCGAACTAACTTTACAATAACGTCTAAACTGAATTATCTACAAATCTTGAAGTTAAAAACAATGGACTCCTCGCTGTCGACTCTTTCCATCTCCTGCCTATCATCATTCTCCAGACTAAACTGAAGAAACTCAGATACGATCTCTGACTCCTTATAAAGTTATATCCCTCTGAACAGCGAGTGTCGAAGTTGTAAACATATTCGGCGACACTCGGCTATCCTCGGACTGACTCGGATATCTTCGGTAACTGTTGACATGCGCGTCTACCTTTGCCTGTATTATGTGTCTGTACGTGAAAGCAGCCGATTGGTCAAAGCGCTTACCTTGTAACGCGGAGAAAACGAGTTCGATCCTCCTCCTCTGAGACGGTCACTGTTTATGAATCTTGAGCAAGTCCTTCACTCACAATTGCTCAGCGCTACCGACTGATACTTTGTCACTCGATAATGATGCTTAATAACTGCATAATAATAATAATAATAATAATAATAATAATAATAATAATAATAATAATAATAATAATAATATAATAATAATAACAATAATAATAATAATAATAATAATAATAATAATAACAATAATAATAATAATCACTTATGATGTTCATATTAGACAACAGCTAGGCTACTGCACCTTGTCAATTGTAGCTTTTAGTATTGATGGCGAGAATAAATATTGTTGTTTTATAATAATAATAATAATAATAATAATAATAATAATAATAATAATAATAATAATAATAATAATAATAATAATAATAATAATAATAATAATAATAATAATAATAATTTATGACGGCATTTATGACGTTAATTTCAGACGACAGGTTGTCTATTGATGTATTGATGTTGATTGATTGAGAGAATAAATATTGTTGTATAATAATAATAAAAAAAAAAAAAAAAAAAAATAATAATAATAATAATAATAATAAGGGCATTTAGGTACCGGCGTCTGATGGACGAGACGTGGCTGACTCTGTCCGTCTTGTCCGATGAAGCGATGACGGTGATGGTCAGTGATCTCCATCCTGGCACTGAATATCAGTTCATGGTTCTTGCGAGATGTCAGAGCGGAGAAGAGCAGTTCAGCGCTGAAGCAACGGCAGCAACGAAAGGTACGACAGGCAATTTCACACACTCCATCGGTCGTAAACCATTCATGAAAGCTAGGCTCGTAATCGTAATCGTAATCGTAATCTCCAAACTTCTAAAGCGCCACTCGAAAGCCAAGCGCAGGGCACCAGCTTATTCACGAGCGCTTTCACAAATGCGTTTGGGGTTCGAGTCTTCGTATGTAGTGTGACGTTGATGTTTTGCTTGTTAAACGATTGGAAGGTGGTGGGGTTGGTGATGCTATCATGTATCATGATACATGTATGTAGCTATATCATTCAGCTGAAACATCCGTCATGCCTTGATGAAACGAGCTTTCACTAAATTTTTTCTACAGAAGGCGTGGAGTAGATCTGGAGTTACCTTTAATTACCATACTCACACGATAATATAGGCACACGATATTATAATGGTTGTTTAATCATGGAACCTATGATTGCCTGACATGCATGTCTCTATTCCTTGTGCTGTCCCATTAGAAGGGAACGCGAACGTAAGGCTATATATAATCTTTGAAATAGTTCGGGGCCACTTGGAACCATAACTGAATTTCTATCGGATGCATTTATTCGTTAATGAATTAACATAGTTAGTAACTTCTATCACGTCAGTGAGTTTAATGCACAAGGCATCAACCGATATCGCATAAGTCGTCATTATAAAATGTATACTCTGACGACTCGCTCAGACCATGAATTAACCATTAACACAGTGCCACACAATGGCCCAACCGTATCCCATTCCAACGTCTCGATAAATTCAGCAATATCGCATAAAACCTTTCTGCAAACATTAAAACTCAACATAAATCCTTAAGAGACTCTGACTCATCTCAAGAAGTAAAATAAACAGTGTTTGCATTAACAGTGTCCAGTAAATTAATTTTAGTAAAGAACAGCATTCCATCGAGCTCAAACGACCGTTTGATATACGCAGTCTAAACAAGTTAAGTCGTGTTGAAGCACTTTTGTATGCGGCGTAAGCCTTATTTTCTGTTAAAGACAGTGCAAATATCTATGACAACAATAATTATTATCTTTGCCTTTAAGGCACTGAATCATGGCTATCTTACGGATATATAAAGGAATAAGCTAAACAATTGATACTTTTCGAAGAGATCTAATTTTCAATTGGAGATTGTTCTAAAAGAACTGTCCATTGCATGAGAAAACGAACAATCGAAGAGAAGACTCATTCTGATCATTTGCTCGTCTTCAAGATTAGTCACTTTAGTATTTCCTCCGCTCGATCCAGATTATAATAGCACAAGTGCACAGTCATACTTGCACTCAGAGTTTTGTAGCGGTAACTTATCGCGACGCTCTATTTCACTCCAAGTAGAGCTGTAGTCACCGAAGGACCCCTTTCCTCCGGTGCCATTGCCTGAGGAGTTTATTGAGCTACAATGACTATATACAATGTCCCGGTATCTGATGCAGGATTTCACGCATCGTCGCCAAAAGACAGTGGATACGTAGTCCTCCAAACACCTGTGCCTCAGGTGCCGCTTGGAACCAGTTACTCATCTGCGATCGCTCAAGGTAAGCAGAACAAATTACGAATAATATTAAATAAGAGACAAATAGTCTTCTGAATTATTCGAAGTATAAGATGTAGAATTTACCTTTAAAATATACTCAACTTGATTCTTATTCTAATATGAGTCTAAGGGAGAACATAACATGTTAATTGAGTTTAATATAAGATTATGTCTCTAAACATCACCGTTCAATTTTTTCAAGGTCCGATTTGCTTCGGCTCTATACACTCACTTGACCTATTTTGAACAAATCTAACATTTAAACTGGTCTATAGATTCCATCACATGCTTTAGCATCGATCTCAACACTGACTTTGCACTTGCTTAGAGAATCCTTTGGTGTTATAATGTAACCTCGTATCATTATTAGATTTTTTACATGGTTATCTGTTTCATTGATATTGTCATTATTTACTAAGGTAGCCTACGCCATAATATATCCTATGCACATATGATACCTGACTGTTTAATTTAAAACTTCAAAAACATATGGCAAGTTAAAGCGATCATAGAGAGTCAATATCAAGTTCCTAGAAGCATGGGCGGAGACTTTGTCTAGGGTTTGGGGGGGACCGGTGTAGCGGCCGAAGGACGATCGGCGAGGCACGCAGCGCCGAGCAGGGGAGAGGGTTTGGGGAGGGGATGTGCCCCTCCCCTATTTAAATTTTTTTTGAATTTCCACACTGTAATGGTAGCATTTTAAGCTGTCATCTGAACAAAACTGCTCTATAATTTGAGTGCTGATATGAACCAGCTGTCACTCGTAGCTTACATGTATTTGAGTCGTGTTTAAGTTTGGGGAGGGGTTTGAGGAGGGAATGTGCCCCTCCCCTATTAATTTTTTTGAATTTCCACACTGTACTGGTAGCATTTTACGCTGTCAGCTGAAAAATTGCTCTATAAATTGAGTGCTGATAGGAACCAGCTGTCACTCGTAGCTTACACGTAGTTTGAGTCGTGTTTGGGGAGGGGTTTGGGGAGGGGATGTGCCCACTCCCCTATCAAAAGTTTTTGAATTTCCACACTGTACTGGTAGCATTTTAAGATGTCATCTGAACAAAATTGCTCTATTATTTGAGTGCTGATAAGAACCAGCTGTCATTCGTAGCCATTATTATTATATTCATGAAATATTTCAGAAATATTGGGGGGATATAGGCAGCTCCGTCCCCCCCACCTCAAGTTTGGGGGGACCGTTCCCCCTGCCACCCTAAGTCTCCGCCCCTGGATGCATGCACACGTACTTACAAACACAAATATATATACACGTATATACCTAGACGCATATAACACAATTAGGAAACAAAGTTAGTGCCAAGTGTGAGGCACAAAGCATGCCACTTTTAGCTCTCTAGACTTGTGGTGCATTTAATATGATCCTAACATCATTCGCCCTGTTAAAGCTCAAATTCGGAGTCTGATTCCAAAGTCCACTATAGAGCCTACTTATGGCTCAATCTTCAAGGAAAACATTTTCCTCATTCCACCACAAACAGCTCCAGAATCATTTTCAAGCTTAACAATAAAGTCGCACCTTTTTAGATTCGTTTATAGCTGTGTGCAAGGATGATTGGAATTTTATACGAAGGATTCTTTCTAAGCATATTTACTGAGACCCCCGCCCGCCCCCAAGTGGCTAACGATTAACCATCATTGATTACTCCGGCCTCCGTACCTTACAGCATGTCACATGTCTACTCTGTCTCAATGTCCCAGGTTGCGGTGTGCCAGTCTGATTAGCACAATAAACGAATCTAAACAATGAGGTTACAGCGCCTCTCTGACGGTCTTCATCTGAACTTTATCACTATTCGGATACACCCATGCATGCATGTGTTAGAACAGAATATAAGGGTTATGGTTTCTTCGTAGTAATGGAGACCTCCATGGGCTTCTTCACAACCCGACCAATAGTGAAACCACGCTGCAGACCACCGAAGTGCTGAAAAGTGCAGCGCATAAATTCCTTAAGAATTCCCTGTTTTATTGCATCGTTCCACGCCTTGCCAAAACGCTCTCCCCAGTCGGTCGGGTAGTCGTCGAATGCCATAAGATTTTCTTCCATATTAGCAATTTTCGCGAAGTTCTTGATATCAGCGAGAGCGACCGGGTAGTTGTGACCCCCGTCGACGAACATCAAGTCACACTGGAAGCCTGGATTGTTGCGAATAAATTTTGGAATCGTCTTCGTCGAATCGCCGAAATGAATGAAGAATCGTGTCGGAAAGAGTTTCTTCAGGTAGTCCGACATTTTATGAGCGTAGTCGTGATTTCCGAGATCAAAGGAATGAACGATTGCCTTCTCGTTAGCTGTGAGATAGTTGAAGGAACTGTGTCCGAGATTGAACCCAGTTTCACAGATTACTTTGGCAGGTGGCTGTCCCGCAAGGTGATGCATGATTAGGTATTGGCCCATGACTTGTCCCGAGTGGCCTTCAGCTCTTCCCCCGCGAGTGACGTTTAGGACTGCCTCCTCGAACTCTTTGCTTTTGAGCTTGTTCATTGACGACAGTTCGATCCCGTATAGGGAACTATTTTGAACAAGATCTTCGCATATTTTATATTTCTTAGGAATAAAATTCAGTCTAAATTCGTTCTGCACGATTTCAATCCCAAACGTATTAGCCCTGTACATGATTGCTCCAGCTGTTAGAATTACCACACAAAATATGACGATGAAGCGCTGATCCAAGTATCGGCGAACGAACGTAATCATCGTCGTCTAAAAGAACAAAACACAGAAAAGTATCGATCAATTCTCAACTCAATCCCCTAAGCCATTGGACGATCTACGAGCAGAGTAGAAGCTCGGTCATTCAATGAAGAAACAGTAAACCTGGCTAAGGATTGCGCAATGCAACCGCTCCCAAAGTAGGCCTACAAACAATAGCAGGCATTTCTTGTAACTTCTCAGTTAAGTGGGCTACGCGTAAAGATGTCAATGGCCTTTCATAGGCCAAACGCGAAACGACCTGCACTATACATGTATGCTCTTCATCTCTCTGCTGATTAAGATTGCATCTGGCGGGGAATGAACCGCATGTTAGAAATCGAAGCGCTCTAAGCCAATCAATTACAGGAGGCACGCTCGTGACTAGTTTTGTTCTGAAGAAGTCAAATTAGATTGAGCCTGTAGTCTGCCTCTCCTCTCTACAGACTGTCAACGATAAACCGAACGTTCGTAATTTTATTTAGTGTCAAGTTAATTAACTTAGTAATTTCAATATTTACAATTTTCGATCGAAACAAATCTTTCTTAATCATTCGTAATCGTAATTGCAAAATCCAAACCTCTAAAGCGTCACTCGAAACTCAAACGCAGGGCACCAGCTTATTCACGAGCGCTGATGGGCGATAAATAGATCTCACATTTGTGCAGTCCATGTTATAAAAAAAGAACACAGCAACTTCAGTTCTAAATTATAAAAAAAGATCAACTGGAACTCGATGCTGTCGTTAGTCAGTGGTATGTATGTCTTGTTGCCTGCATTGCGGCCGAATGAGCCCACTGTTAAATAGAATGTTATGCCTATAGCTGCATAGGGATTTCGCCTTTCGGAAGAGGTGATGGTGTGCCGCTGTACAATAATGCTTACTAATTCAAGTCTTCGATGTCAGAAAAATGGCTGTTTAGTTAACTCCGGAATCACAATTTTGATGGTACTCAAAAAAAAATTGTCATGCTATGATTTTTTAAACTGTAGGCCCAACAGGCCAACAGTGTAAAAATAAAAAATAAAAAAAACACGACACAGTGTTCATACATATTCAGCGGCGTACACCTACTGTATTTGCATCGATAATTAATTAGTTGCTGTTAAAAAATACACCTGTATAGTCCATCAACACCTGGGATTACTCTCTCGGTTGATAATAACTTGTGATTCCACTGCAGCAGAATACAGTCTGAATTGTAATTATACTGCGTTTGTCGGTTTGAAATAATAAAGAATATCATTATTTATTTATATTTATATTAATATGGCATGTATGACATTGTATGTAAACTATATACATGTATACATGTATGTATGGAGGAATATTGTTCATGATGCGGCCGACCCTCGAAGCGAGGATGGCTGAGAACAGAACATAATAATAATAATAATAATATCTTTTCTTTAATAAGCGCCTGACAAACGCACTGCGCTGTACATTTACATGTTATGCAATTTAAAGCTTAACTACTAACAGAACAGACAGCCTGCAATACAACGGCGCTAATAGCAGCCTACTAAGCATGTCCGCCCAACGGGGGCTCGAACTCGGTACCTCTCGGTCTCTGTGCCAGATGTTATCCAATGCGCTATCGGCCCCCATGTATGTATACATGCATGTATGTATTTGTATATGTATTTATATATGTACATGTATGTATGTACGTATGTATGTACATATGTATGTACATATGTACATATGTAAGTATGTATGTATGTACGTATGTGTGACAAAGTATACGTCTAAATCATTGAGAAGCAACGGCGACAGAATTAAAAGTTCCATGCAAAGACCCATGGTAGGTCATACTAGAAGAAAGGAAGAAAGAAACCTATCAACTGAATCCATCTTTGACCAACTAACTGATCAAAAATGACCAGCCGCTAGAGAAATACGCGGCCATTTTGGCCACGCCACTGCCGCAGTCTCCAAGTTTGATGCAGCTACCTATGAGTAATTGGGCATCAGTCTGTTAAAGGTGCTCGATAGTGTGGTGGTTAGCGTGCTGGACTGTCAACTGAGAGGTTGGGTTCAAATCCCCGCCAGGGCAGAAATTTGGTTCGAGATTTCTGCTCCATTTGCGCCTCTAGCCAAATCAGGTATAATGAGTACACTGGCCGTACTCTGTCGGTGGGAAGATGAGACGGCGAGGTAGAGGACTGGCCATCCGCCCTCATATGCCGAGGTTAAGAAAATGAAGTCGATAACACTTCACAACCATGGCTGCCTCTCAGGCTATTATCTCAAGGGACTACAATTCTTCTTATATTGAGCTGCACAATAATGATAAAATAATAATGGTAACGACAATTTATATGGCTCTGTATTAACACGGCCGTACCGCTTTGTTTGATGGCGCCTCAAAAACAGCTAACAAGCAGGATAAACCTTAGCGAACAAATATGACTTCAACTTAGATTTAAAGGAATCTACTGAGTCGGCCGATCTGATGGTGAGTCGAAGACTGTTCCAACAGCTGGGTACATGCAGTGATTTATACACAAGCAGACAAAGCTTGAACTCGATGCGGAACGGAACATGCAGCCAATACTGTGAGAGGGGCTTTATAAATGTCTAAATACAATAAAAATACAACACAATACAATACAGGATATCGCGAAGTAACGGCATTATGTACGCTACTGTTGAGTTTCTTTCGGGCAATCAATCTTCCTTTTTAGTATCTGTACCTTGTGCACAGTCCAACAAATTCTGAGGTTTAGGTTGATTGCTAAAAAAGCCAAAAGAAAAAACAAGCCTGTCTATAATTGTTTCGTGGACTTTCAAAAGGCATTTGATTCCATCAAGCATGACGTGACATGGGCAGTAGTAAAGTCATATTGAGTAGGAAACAGACTGATACAAATACTACAAAACATTGGTGACAGATCAAAATCTGCAGTGAAGGTGGGGCGGGAAATAGGAGAATGGTTTTTAGGGACAAGGCAAGGAGATCCAATTTCACCCAATACATTTATCACTTACTTGGAAAGAGTCACGGAAAACATACAAGACAATGGAACTGGAATCTCCGTACAGGGAGAACTGATTAATAACCTACAATTTGCAGATGACATTGATTTGCTGGAGAATAGCTGTGAGAGGCTGCAGGAAAATGTTTGTGCACTGAACACATCTGCACAACGGGCTGGATTAAAAATAAATGTGGATAAAACAAAAACAATGGTATTTGGCAAGAAGACAATAGACAGGGAAATAAAAGTGCAAGATGAGGTGATTGAGAATGTAACAGAATTTGTGTACTTAGGCAGTCTGTTAACATGGAATAATGATTGTACAAAGGACATAAAGACAAGAATAGCAAAGGCAAAGGGAGTGATGGCAGGACTAAATTCCATCTGGTCCAGGAATAGTAAGCAAATTAGTTACAAGACAAAGCTGAATGTCTTGAAAACATGCGTGTTTAGTACAGCTCTTTATGCGTGTGAGGCTTGGACAATTAAAAAGACTGATCATGATAAAATCCTGGCTTTTGAAATGTACTGCTATGGAAGAATATTGCACCTGAATTGGACAATGAAGGTGACAAATAAGGAGGTCCGAAGAAGATTACACATAAAGGAAGATCTAATACAGTCAGTAATGAGAAGGAAATTGGGTCTGTTTGGGCATAATATTATATGCAGAATGGACAATAATAGAAAAATAAAAACTGTCATGATGGGTATGATGGATGGAAGTGGACGAAGAGGAAGACCTAACAGGGAATGGACTGATGACACCAGGGATTGGTGCAAACAAGACCTGCGCAGTTTGAGTGTACTGGCGCAAGACAGAGGATTATGGACACAAATGACGAATTTTTGCACCTACGGGCTTTCGGCCCATGGATCCTGTTGATGATGATGATCCTCTTGTGCTGCTATATTACATGTATCTGTTCCGCATAAATCGGTGTAATCTGCAACTAGGATCGGAATTTTATTGACAGTTTTTACAAACATTCCTGCAACCTGTGCATTTGGCATTGTGTCTGTATTTGGCACTGTTGAGATACAATGTATTTGGCATGGTTTTCTGCCTTCTGGTTGTCCTTCTTGTCATTCATTAAAGATTTCTTCAAGGTCCATATGCGGCGTTTATTTTATGGGCGTATTTAGGTGGTTTACGGGTTCAAACACCAGGTCCCCCGCTAAATATATACCCCAAAAAATTATATGCGAAATTAAATGTGTGAAACTTTTAAAAATACAGAAAACCTAACTCTGTGACCATATCCAATGGAAACCCCGATATTGCTTCCTGGCTACGTTTCTGATTTAGTCATGTAATTAGGCACACTCATAGTGCCTTCTAGGAAACTCTTCTCGCTAGAGCAGTTATTGTTAGAATTTTGTTTAAAAACTTTCGACAAGCTCGTCCATGCACGAGAGATGGCCGCGAAGCTGAAAAAGGTCTCAACTGGGAGTCTCGCGCAAACACGTAGAGCTCGATCTGCAGCCTAATCCATCCAAGACTGACGCGCATTCAGAGGTCTGGCCGGGTTTTGCGCCAAAAGGAAGAATTACAATGATCCAAAAGAAGCGCTTTTGTTCTCTTACAATGTTCCGAAAGGCGATACATAAATGCAAATGTTTGCATTTTCCTATAGCCTCGACCTTGCTCATTTTTCAATAAATTGATCGGGTGAGACCTTTCACCACCGCTCTGTCCTTCGAATGGACGCCACGCCATTCAAGGTCCCCGTGTACGGACCGTACTAGACCGAAATTTAAATATATGATATTATAAGCTTGCATCAGAAGGCGAACCGCGATTCTCATGCTCTGTTTGGCAAAGGCGAATGAGACGCGCATCCTACGCTCTTACTAATGTAGCGAGCTGGACCATACATAAGTGACTAGTACACAAAATAATTATATACAATTATACATGCATGCATACATGCATGCGTAATACTTCCACACACATACATACATGCATACATGCATACATATATGCATAACTGCACGCATACATACATATGTAGCCTACATGCATACATACATGTACACACATAAATACATAAATGCATACATGTACTTGTACATTCACTGTATAGGCCTAGCCGTCGTCGGGTAGACTCAAAAGCGCACATTTCGTGTAACAAGTCGAGCTCTCTACCAATCGACAATTCCTTCACACAGTCAATTGATTTTCTAACCTTAGAAGTGTTTTATCTCTTCTTAAAATGCACATTTCTTCGTGTTTAATTTTTTTAATGAGTCTTTATTACTCGGTCACTTGAACATTTTAACGCATTTACAGAAAAATTGCAGGTTAGTTAAATGGTTAAACCCTAGCCTACATTGTGGATTTCATATTGTGTTCCTCCTTTCTTTGGGTGACCATTCTTACTAGCAGTAAATAAGACACTCTCAAGGTCGGCTAGTTAGTTTGCACTCTGCACTGTTGATTCGGCTACTAGCGTTTCTTAGCGCTTCTTAACAAATGTTTTTTAAATGATAGTTATCTTTCTCCACGAAATCAGCTTTTGAGCGGCTTTCATTCTCTGTTCTGTACCAACTGAAAAAAGAAATTAGATGGTGAGTTAACTAACCTTTGCTTGTGAAACGCTGCAGAAAACTCGCCTTTTCTGAAAACAGTGAATCGAGAACCGCACCCGAGTCAAGTGTTTTTTTTTAAAATAGAATCGTCAGGCTTGGCTTGCTAACTGCGAGCTTACTGCGCCAGTTATAGGTAGGCCTATACACCTATGCTTATTGGTTACAGTTGCAGCAAGACTACTTAATAAATTATGTCATGGCGGAACAGCACCGTACCCTCTGAACAAAACCCAAACGCAATTCATTCAAATGGAACCAATAGCCGTAGCCTACATAATATATCATCACTAGAAAGACGTTTGTCAGCGCTGCGCTGTATATCTTTGTTGAGCGCTGCATCGACCGACAACGTTGCTGAGTAGGCTACGTTGAATCTTTTATATATTACTGTCTTTAATGGGCAGATCTATGCAAAAATTGCGACAGGCTAATAATATATTATATTAGGCCTACACCGTCACTACACGGCGTATACAGCCGTGCCTAGGCAGAGGGCTATCGCTTCGTTCGTTATCGCAATCGTAAACTCCCAATTTCTAAAGCGCAACTTGCAAGCTAAGCACAGGGAACCAGCCTATTCACCAACGCTGCGTCAAGTCAAATGGGTTGTCCGAAGGGGGAGGGTTTTCAAAATACAAAAATTCAAAAAATTTTAGATGGGGAGGGGCACATCCCCCTCCCCATCTAAAATTTTTTGAATTTCCACACTGTAATGGTAGCATTTTAAGCTGTCATCTGAAAAAATGCTCTATAATTTGAGTGGTTCCTATCACCACTCAAATTATAGAGCTGTCACTCGTAGCCTACATGTAGTTTGAGTCGTGTTTGAGTTTGGGGAGGGGAGGGGATGTGCCCCCTCCCCTATTTAATTTTTTTGAATTTCCACACTGTAATGGTAGCATTTTTAGCTGTCATCTGAAAAAAATTGCTCTATAATTTGAGTGCTGATAGGAACCAGCTGTCACTCGTAGCTTACATGTAGTTTGAGTCGTGTTTGAGTTTGGGGAGGGATGTGACCCATCCCCATATAATATTTTTTGAATTTCCACACATTTTAAGATGTCATCTCAACAAAATTACTTTATTATTTGAGTGCTGATAAGAACCAGCTGTCACTCGTAGCTATTATTATTATATTCATGAAATATTTCAGAAATATTGGGGGATATAAGCAGCTCCGTCTCCCCCACCTCAAGTTTGGGGGCACCGTCCCCCCTGTCCCCCCTAAGTCTCCGCCCCTGCCTAGAAGTCTGTGCCCTGAGTTTTGGAAAATCCTGGCATAGTTCTTCATTCGCCGTTTACTAGTAGTACGTGATGACTAAGTTTAAATTAAGGGTTAAACGATTGTACTTCGCACTTGTCCAAGGTACAAATGTACAAGGTCCATCAGATGAGGCTCGGATATCTACAATCCGTTTTGTATCTGGGTAGCACGATTGGTATGATGGCGCCAAATAAATTCAATCTAATGTTGAATGCATTTTAGAAACTTGTGCTGGACAAAAGTCCTCATGTATTCTGCGTGTTTTGGACAAGTTTCAAAGACTACAGTAGGCCTAACTGCTGTGCAACTCATCTGAAAATTTGCATCATGGAAATAGTTTAACCCTAGAACAACTAGCATTTTTTGCACCCACTGACTACCATTGGGGTCAAAATGACCCCATACCATTTATCGTTGTGACGCATGAATAAAAGTTAATTTTTTTAAAATTTTGTTTCCTTTCAAGCTGTGATAGTTTCTATTCAAATTGGTCTTAAAACCTGCCCTGTCCTATTATTCTGTGTCCTGAAATAATGCAGTACAAACATACCACTTTAGCGGTTTTCGAACAGTGTGAAAACAAGTGTTGCAAACCGGGAAAACGGGCACAGTTTTCACGACCCTTGGCATCCTAACTCAGGCTGAAGTTTCTTATAGTTCTTTAATGTATTGTATTTTCTATTGTATTCAAACATTTATAAAGCGCCTCTAGTAGCTTACTACAGGTAGGGTTACCGTTCAGAGGCACTCCTAGTGCACAAGGACACGAGAGAAGAAATAGATTTTGAGAAAGGCATAAGAGGAGGAGGGGTTACCAGCTAGACTTTGAAAGCGAGTAGAATGGTGCCTAACAGAGTCATCTGTTCTTGAGACAACTTCTGCACCAGACCAAGTCTGGCAAGATGTTGTCACAGATAAAGTTTGTACCTGAACCTTGCAAGTCTTGTACAACGTCAAAAACCACACGTTCTCATTGGTTTTGCTCTCATTCTCCCAGTGTAAAATATCCAGATGATAAACATACGATGTCTTGCTGCCAGAGGCTTAATTCTTCTGAAACAGCATTTCATATTTACATATTTTTAACAATTTCTATAAGGCAAATTTAATTTCTATTCAGCATCTTCATTTGGGGTCAAAATGACCCCAACGGTAGTCAGTGTTGCAAATCGTTATGAGCGCCATCTGGCGAGATAAAATGGTACAAATATTACAGAATCTTACAAAGAATGGTTAGATGTACAAAGTCAGAAAAAATCAAAAAAATTCTTCATGTTATGCGGGAGTTGTGAGGAACGGAAAATCGTTTGGGGTCCTTTTGACCCCAGTGGTAGTTCCAGGGTTAAAGTTGAATACTTTGGTCTCATTTTAAAAGACGATAGCGCCATATAAATTTTCGCATCAAATAAAGTTTGAAGATATGCATGTTGTCTTGAGTATATTTGTCAGATTGCATTGTCCTTTGAGTGTGACTATAACTAACAGGCAGAGGCAAACGTCAAAGCAACCTTGATTTTCCGCATCGCAGCCTTATGACAAAATCCTGCACTGCACATAGCTTCATATCATAAAACACTATAGACCTAACTCGTGACAACACAGTATGAGATATAAGGCCCACCTGATGAATTGATGATATTATGTCGATGTGTGTGTTGGTATAGGTCTAAGGCCGTCTCCGCCGATCAACGTGACTGTTCGTCGACTGTCTCCTGAGCTCATCCGTCTAGCGTGGAATCCTCCGAGATCCTCTCCACTTCCAATCACTTCCTACGCCATTGAGTACCAGACGGACGATCGGAAATGGCTGTCCTTGACGCAAGGTACTCCAGTGCCAAGCCAGTCCACGAAATTCGACTGGAAGACATCCTCTCATGGTACTACCACTTACCACTTCCGCGTCATCAGTCAGTCTAGGTGGACGAACAGTCAGCCCAGTACACCAGCTTCCATCCGTTTCGGGTCTTCTGGTAATATTGAAAGTATTATCATACCACGATGGGCACTTCAATTCGAGCATAGTATTCAGAGTATTTTATTTAAACCGTTCTGAAATCTATGCGTACGTTTCGTAAAAGAAAAAGAGACTCTTGAGAAATTTATTAAATTTAAATTGAACTAAAAAGCGTAAACCTTTACTTATTAACTATCTATAACTGCCCTTCTGTCTTATAGGACTGACCATCGAAATTAATTTACTGTCTTACGATTCATCTTTTGGAGTGCCATCGATTGATGCCTAGTGAAAGCCTAAATTATTACAATTATGCCATAGACGCTCTAAGATTACAATAGATTAGAATTTCTAAGGTTTATGAATGATCCGTTTAAAATGATGTATCATTATTACGTAATTACTTTCGATAACCCTAACCCACAATGGATTTCTGTTTAGAATCTAATATAATGTCAATTTCTGTAGCGCAATTTTAACAATGCACTAGGCATAGACCAAAGGCTTTTCATCGATGAATTTCAATCCGGTCAATTGTAAAATGTGAGTCGTATGAGACGGACAGGCAACACAAGGAGGATGAGAAAGCTGTAGCATAAAGAGATGGAAAAGATCCCAAGGATACAGTAAATAGAACAGACTGAGAATTAATTCCAGAACCTTGTGACAGCAACAGAAAAGGCCCTGCTATCAATTTTGCTATCATATTCACTTGAGTTGAAATATGGCAAAAGAAAAGCAATCACATGACCTAGAAGCGGAATAATAATTATAATTATAGTTCTGAGGGTAAACTACTAACTGGTGTTAGTTCGTTTTTGACTGACTGTCTGGTCATAATTGACTAACATCATTCAGATTAGCGCAGGGAGCGCCTCTGAGTAGGAATCTTTTGGAAAATAAATAAAATAGAAAATAGTGTTGATTGTCTTGCAGTTGACTAGAATGCAGTAGGCCTAGCCTATATATTAGGCAATTACACCAAAATGATAAGTTATCCTCTAACCAGCGCAATGCTTTAAGAACAGTGGGTAGCCTAAGTGATTTATCTAGGATCCCCTTTTATTGTTGACACCGTGTAAGTTTGTAGACTTTATATTGGTATTGTATGCTGTAGGGTTGGTGCAACATAGATATATTGGTTTTGTATGCTGTAGGGTTGGTGCAACATAGACAAAACTGTTTCCCATGGTTAGATTGTCAAGTTGCGTTTGGAAATTTGGACTTACGATTACAAAAAAAACTTGAGACAAATTGACTTGATGCCGAGATGGGACTATGTCTATTAAATAAGGAGTCTCTGGTGCCTTGTGTGCAGTGGCGTCACTAGGGTTGGTGTCACCCGGTGCGGTAACTCATGGTGGCACCCCATGTACACCCTCCCTTTCTAGAGCAAGCAGAATCCTTAGAAATGATTTTTGTACTAATGTTACCCGTAAATCGTAATTATTCCAGAGTATAACAGAATGTAATGGTAAAAATAGTGATATTAACAACTAACAGAATTTAAATATTACAAATGCATATTTTGTTTATTTTAGTTCTTATTTTAATCATTTACCATCAGGTCAGCAGTTACATCATTAAAAATCAAATTAGCAAATATTGGTGGACTGTGGAGGGCAATGAAGGTGACTGCAGCCTCCTTATAAAATAATGTTTAAAGAATACAGCTAATTATATTATGATTTATAATAACAGTAGTGTCAATAATTGGCAAATTTTATATAATAAGGAAAAATAATAGGAAATTTTGGCTGATTATTTATTAAAACATTGTAATATAGGAACAGGCTATTATCAATTAAAATCAGGTTAGCAATTAAAAATATTGATATATGGCAATATACTCAATTACTCATAGGTCTAAATGAAATAATAAAAAAACAGGAACAAATACGGAAGCATTTCAGCACTTAGTGAACATCTCGACTAGATCAGAACTTTCCATTCCTAGCTTTCAAGACTGCGAACTTGTGAATCACTTAATCGAAATCAGTGCCTTTCGGCAACAGGCAACTCACTTTCAATTGATAATATCGCAAGATCGGAACGCCTTGACTGTCCCATGGTAGATCGTAACTAGTTCTTTATAAGTTTAATTAAGCTTTGAAAAGCTTCTCTCACATAAAGCCAAAGACAACAAACAGATCGTCAGAAATAATTTTAGGCTTACTGAAAGGGCTGGGGGTAGATTCACGAAGCCCCATTCAGCAATG
Organism: Aporrectodea caliginosa; assembly: GCA_020284085.1. Classification (NCBI taxonomy): domain Eukaryota; kingdom Metazoa; phylum Annelida; class Clitellata; order Crassiclitellata; family Lumbricidae; genus Aporrectodea; species Aporrectodea caliginosa. Next base: position 966,906 of record JACEVL010000134.1, on the reverse strand, counting down.
AATGTCAAAACGTCTTATATTACCCAATCGTTGGCTTACTCCAGATTATTGTCTGCTGCTTTCAGATGCCTTCTCAACCTTGGTATTTCTATTAAACGTGTACTCTCAGACACTTCCTCATAGAAAGTAGTCAAGTTTGGAATGGACACCTTCAACTCTTCTTCAGAGGCAGCTATCAGTCTATTCGCTTGAACAGTCTCACACACGGCTGCTTCTTCTTTGATGGCTTGTTCAATTGAATGCTTCACCAGGTGACTGTGCTTCTCGTTTAGAGAAAGTCCTAGTGCCTTTAGCTTTTTCACCAAGTTGAAGCAATTATTGTAATTCGGTAATAATGCCGCACTGACCGTAGCGCATTAGAAGGCTCTAACAAGTAAATTAGTATAGAATTTCAGCTTGAGGTAAATTGATACAATACATGTAAGCTGGGCTTACGAAAAATGTTTTTGTTGTCTGTTACTGTTAATTAAAAAATTATAAATTTATTCTGAAACTCGACACAAAATTTGTTTAGACAGTCGTTTTGTCACTTTGGTGTCACCCCTACGATGGTGACACCCGGTGCGGTCCGCACCCCCCGCACCCCCTAGTGACGCCACTGCTTGTGTGTCAGACAAATAGGACACGTCTAAGAGAATTCAATGCAACATCTAGGACCAGTCGGCGTCTACATACCCTGACTAAATTTTCATTTTATAAATGCAGTGGCTGAAACGAAGCAATGGAGAGTATTAACTTCGACGCTGGGTGTCGTCATTGCTGCTCTGGTGTTTATAACGATGTCTGTCATCACTTCCGTTGTCGTCATCAGATTCGCCAGAAAAAGCAACTCACGGCAAAGCAACCTACCACGCTACGGTATTTCATCGTTTGTACAAACAGGGTATTGCAAACTTACAGCGCATCCACAGCCTATTATAGTTTCTAGCACTAGTTGTGATAAATACTACACACGTCTAACACATGATTGCAAAACACATCTCAAGGTATTGTAAATAGTCAGAAGTAAGTTTAGACAATATTTCCCACTAAGACTCTGTGCTTCATTTTATATCATAGTTAGACCACGCTAGACCTGCATTTGTAATAAAAGCCTTTCAGCCGAAGGTAGCCTAGTTTGCGGGAGGAGAATGGATCCGAGGTCCAAGGACGCAGGTGGAGCGTTAGTAAACATCTGATTTATTCAATATATTAGCACACCCAGAATTACAGGATATTTCACTATATGTACAGGGCGACTCCGATATTACTTTAGATCTATATTGTTTTTTTTAGATAAAGTTAAATATTTTGATCCAAATCAAGTCGGAAACGAGAAAAAGTAAGTTTAAAAAAAACAGATAGGCCTAAACTAGAGTATAGGCTACTTGTAAACCGGAGGTCATGTTTTAATATGAATTCTGGGTTCACTGGAAAGCATGAATGCATTATGTGACGATGTGTTGGAATGTGGGTTTTCGTTATAACCCTGGTAAAGCTGTGAAGATGAGTTATGCAATTTTATAGAAATTGTGATTTTGACGCCATTTAGAAGTGAGTTACGGTATTCAAAAGATTTAAAGCGAATAAAGAGATTTAGTGTGTTAACTACCGAAACAAAGACATTACGAAATATTATACGAGGTTGTATTCTATGGGGGAGTGGCGTTAATTCAACTTAATTGTGGACGACCTGAGAATATGCGGAATTCAGGGGCAGTTCGTTCCAGAGTTGAGGCGCAGTGTTGGATATGGATCGGTTGGAGAACTTGAGGCGAGTAGTGACTGCAGGGGAACGGAAGAGAGTGGGCTACATGTATGAGGATGGCTTGATGGTAAAGAATTCACGAAGGTACTTTGACTGGGAGTATTGCAGAGTAGTGTTAGCGATAGGACTTTGAAGTGAATGCGCTCAGAGATTTTCCGTCAGTGGGGTGATTTAAGAAAGGGAGTGATATGGTGATGCCTGGGTGTCCTGCAGGTGACAGCTCTGGCGACAGAATTTTGGATGAGTTGTAGATGCTTTATCTGGGTGAATTCGAGGTTGAGGAAAAGGGAATTGCAGTAATCAAGCTTGGAGTGGACAATGGAGGCAAGTGATAGTGGATGCAGTTTACATTTTGGTCGTTAAAATTCATTCTTAATACTTTTACGACGAACTGCGGGTTCCCGTTGCTTTTAGTACAATCTCGTCGTTAAAGTGTTAAACTTTTGCAGGTTTTGCAATACATTTTGACATAATTAATGTGCGTTGTTATAACTGAATTGTTGTTTATATTTAAATCAAGCCATCATGATTACGACGAAGGTAAGTCAACAGATAACTACCGTCGTCGTCGATAAGTAGCCTAAGCTAAGCAGTGAAACTCTTTAGGTTAAAGTGTTGATGCGTAATTGGGTATGTCAGAATTAGTTAGATTTGTCCACAGAGCTACGGTACGCAATTTTAAGTAAATGTAGGCCTAGTTATAGTGCCATCCTGCTACAGTCAAAAACTATTTCGGCGATCGATGATTTGCAATTTAAAATATTATTATTATTAATATTATTATTATTATTATTTTTTTTTTTTTGCCCGAGGTATCAAGGATCCCTCAGGATTTATTATTATTATTATTATTATTATTATTATTATTATTATTATTATTATTTTTTTTTTTTTTTTTTTTTTTTGCCCGAGGTAAAAAGAATCCCTCAGGCTCTAAGATACTAAGCATAGTTGTGTTTTACGGGTTCTCGTCTCCATCGTGTTGCATAAAGGAGCCCCTGTTGCATAAAGGAGCCCCTAAAGGCCGCGGCCTTTATTATTATTATTATTATTATTATTATTATTATTATTATTATTATTATTATTATTATTATTATTATTATTATTATTTTATTTTTTATTTTTTATGCCCCGAGGTATACAGGATCCCTCAGGGACTTAGAGATTACTATATGATGTAATTTGTCTGGAGATGACCCTACTCGTCGGTGTCCTGGTTGGCGAAAGTGCCTCGGAACGCGATTGCGATTATTATTATTATTATTATTATTATTATTATTATTATTATTATTATTATTATTATTATTATTATTATTATTATTATTATTATTATTATTATTATTATTATTATTATTATTATTAACCAATACTTATATTGCACTAATATATGAATTCACATCAAATGCGCAGATAGCTGAACAAGATAAGTATTCAATAGTTTGCTAATAAAGTGAAGTAAGGGAAAGCGAATGGTCCCTCAAAAGGCAGAGGAGGAGGTAGTACATTCCACAAAGATGAAGACCAGCGTGTGAGAAGACACATAAACCATACATTTTCACTCGTTCATTCATTCCGAGAAATTATATATTTAGTTTATACATTTATACATTTAGTTTCAGTAAGTTGGAATAAACATAATTATGGCCAGAAGAGGCTGAGTTCTTTAAGTTTGACCTGGTTGTATTGGTGCGACTGGAATAAGTCAGCAGAGTATCTCAGTGCTCGACCATAAAGTGACTTGCATAGACAGCAACGTTAGTTACACGTAAAGCATAAACATAAATAAATTCTGATTAAACTATGGTTTCTATATCGACATATTGATGGCGTTGTTTGTTTTCTAATTGTCTTAAATTATTGCAGGAGGACGAGTCGAGGGAGAGTCAAGAACGATACGGACCCAGACGGCGGCGGCGGTGGGGGCGGTGGCGGCGGGGGCCAGTGTAGAGGACATCAGTGGAATTCTCAGTCAGTCGTCAGCGGTGACCAACAGTTGTATCATCACAGAGACTCCGATCTGAACGAATCCATTTCCAATCAAGTTCTTCGATTAGTCGCCTCTCATCATCTTTGATTCAGCTTAGTAGCACATATCCGTCACCCGGATGATCTTCAGCGCCCAGTGTATCACATAATTATACGGTCGCATATCACATGCCACCGTATCTGAGAAACCCCGCTCAGAGTCGGTAAAAGCAAAACAGGGTTTTATAATGCACTGGATTGGGTCGGAACTATTGATGAATAATTATGTAAACTGCATATTTCTATCACAATTAAAAAGTTACAATTGCTTAAAGATGTAGATCTCTGCTCGGCTACGTTTGAGAAATCGCTAATTTGCCACCTAACTTAAGTCGCTGTGCTGCCTAGAAGCAGTGATTGTTAATGAGCACGGTAAAATGAATTTCATACTGCACACGATTGGAACTGGATTCAAAACAGTGCCAGGCTTGCACAATGATATTATGTTTTGGACATCACTCTGCAGTCAAGAGTCAAACCACAGAATCTTCTTAATCTATCATATGCTTTTGGTGCTCAACCAGTTGTACCCGCTATCATCCGCGAGATGAGGAGCCATTGAAACACTGCTAGAACAGTATACCTTCTGCGGTTCATTCTGCGGGCTCGGCTGAGTCCTTCAGTGCTAAACTAAGGACTTACTTGTTCACTAGGGTCTAAGTATCTGCTTGATGTTTCAGCTTGTTTTGTAGACGCACTGTTCCACCTAGACTTGGTCCACTTGACGTTATAGTTTTGTGTAGGCGCCCTTGTTGCGACATGCCTGTGTTACGGCGCCAGAGATGTTGTTGTTATTATTATTATTATTATTATTATTATTATTATTATTATTATTATTATTATTATTATTATTATTATTATTATTATTATTATTATTATTATTATTATTATTATTATTATTATTATTATTATTATTATTATTATTATTATTATTATTATTATTATTATTATTATTATGCCAAATTTATTTCTTCATAAAGCCAACACAAACTTATGTACAGACTGATTAAAAGTAACTGTTTTCAATATTGTTATAAGCTGTCATTCTCCTTGGCTACAGTGTTGTTGCAATCTGTGGTGCCTAAAACAGATAGAGAGTTTCCAATTTGTAGGGCCACTGATAGGCGTTGTAGTAGATGACTGGTTTCACGCTGGTCGCCTGTCGCTGCTGAGATCTTGCCTCCAAGTTCTCGAACAAACTGCAGTGATTCTGTGTGCCAGCTTCCTGCAGTTTCGACTGCTACAGGAACGAAATGATGTGATTGTGTGATAGCAGCATACTTGGTTTCCTTGTTGCGAGCTGCCTTTTCCGCTGCCGCACCTGCGATTTGCGATGTTAGATGTTCGTAGGATGCAGCGAAAGTGTCTGGTACCGTCACATCCCACGCCATGCAACGACCACTATGCCAAGGTATGATGGTGACTCCGTCAGGCCTTTTGCCGTCAGATCTGGAGAGGCCATTGGGCTCTTTGATAGCAGGGATTTTGGCTCTGGTGAAAGCCCGCCAAATAACGTCATTGAGCATGCCATGTCGATGTTGTCTTCCTGCTCCTTTGACGCAGGAGAATCCATGATGGCCGTTGGATTCCACTATGACACCACATTTGCAGGTGTGTTTTTCACACAGTGCAGTGCCCAGCCGGATGCCTGATGCTATTCTTAAGACCTCTCCTGACATCCGTAATCCTGCTGTTGTAATTGGAAGTGCATGGAGCCAGTCTCCGGAGTGTGGTGATTGAATGGCTAACAATCTGGCTTTAGCAGCAGAATCATTTGCTCTTTCCGATAGGCCTTGAAGTGCATTTGAGATGAGTTTGCTGTCCCATTCTCTTTGTATATGAACCTTCTGCTCGATGGGAGGAGGTGCGTTCGATTTCGATGACCAAGAACTTAAGGCCTCCTCTACCAACGGGTCTGTGATTGTTAGAGGAACAGCGTGTAGCAGTCGGTCTTGAAGGTTTCGCGTGCCAGCGGCTGATGCCAAAAAGGCGGAAGTTGCCAGCATAACGGCACTACGAATCCCCAGACCACCGTTTCTAACAGGTAGAGATGCCTGGATCCATTGATCGTCGCTCATGTTGATATTGAGAAGGCTACACAGGCCTGTTCTCAAGACTTCGTCGAAACCACATAGAAGTTCTTCGTTTAAGAAGCAGGCTGAAGTTCTTAATGTGTACAGCAGCTTAGGAATGCTTAAGCTGCTCCTCAGCAGGGTGAATGAGTCGTGTGGGTGTAGCATCTCAAGCCTTGTTACGACTTTCTCCAAATCTTTTATCTTTTTCTGGATGGTTTTATCGACAGCCTTGCCTGGCAGCAGCGGTGCTCCCAACAATGACAAATCTTCAACGGCGATATTTTCAAACTCGGCGAAGGTCTGAATATTCTTAGCTTCGTCGTAGCTTCTAGCAGATGTTTCGCATTTTGTTCGATTCAGCTTAGACCATACATGGGCGCCTATTATTATGGACAAATTTATTTCTTCATAAAGCCAACAAACATATGTACAGACTGATTAAAAGTAACTGTTTTCAATGTTTCTATAAGCCGTCGTTCAGTCCTGGGCTACTGTTGTTGCAATCTGAGGTGCCTAAGACTGATAGAGAGTTTCCGATTTGTAGGGCGACTGATAAGCGTTGTAGAAGATGACTGGTCTCACGCTGGTTGCCTGTCGCTGCTGAGATCTTGCGTCCTAGTTCTTGAACAAACTGCAGTGATTCTGTGTGCCAGCTTCCTGCAGTTTCGACTGCCACAGGGACGAAATGATGTGATTGTGAGATGGCGGCATATTTGTTTTCCTTGTTGCGAGCTGCTTTTTCAGCTGCCGCACCTGCGTTTTGCGATGTTATATGTTCGTAGGATGCAGCGAAAGTATCTGGCACCGTGACATCCCATGCCAAGCAACGACCTCTGTACCAAGGTATGATGGTGACTCCGTCAGGCCTTTTGCCGTCTGATCTGGAGAGGCCATTGGGCTCTTTGATTGCCGGTATTTTGGCTCTGGTGAAAGCTCGCCAAATAACGTCGTTGAGCATTCCATGTCGATGCTGTCTTCCTGCTCCTTTGATGCAAGAGAATCCATGATGGCCGTTGGATTCTACTATGACACCACATTTGCAAGTGTGTTTTTCACACAACGCGGTGCCAAGTCGGATATTATTATTATTATTATTATTATTATTATTATTATTATTATTATTATTATTATTATTATTATTATAACAATATTTATTCTCTCCATCAATCAACATCAATACATCAAAAGACAAGGATGCAGTAGCTGTCGTCTAAAATTAACGTCATAAATGCCGTTAGTGTCACATCTCCCTTAGGTTTGGCTCCGCTAAAGTGCCGCGGAAAGCCACCGAGTTGTACCGCTGGACAGTAATAGAGAGACGCTGCAGCAAGAAGCAGGTCTCTCTCTTGTCTCCTGTGGACAGCGTCAGACTACGACCTAGATCTGATATAAAGTTTTGGCCAGTGGTGTTAATTGGACCTAAGGTCTCGAGAGCTAGAGGCACGAAAAAGTGCGTGTTTAAAAGTGCATTGTACTTGGTCATTTTCCTGTCCGTGGCGATCTCGGCTGCCGCGCCCGCCGTCGCTGCCGTGGCCTGGATGTATGATGGTGCAAGGGTATCTACCACCGTCGCGTCCCACACCAGATGGCGACCCGCGCGCCATGGGATCATTGTCAGGCCGTCTGGTCTTCTGCCGTCCGTGCGTAGTAGACCTGGTGGTTCCTTTATTGATGGAATCCCAGCCTTCGAAAGGGAGCGGTGTATAATGTCATTGATTGTGTTATGTCTGGCAATTCGGCCGAAGCCGAGAGAACAGGACAGGCCATGGCTGCCTCTGGCGTCGATTCGGGCTCCACAAGCACATATGTGTGGTTCACATATTGTGGCCCCAAGGCGCAAGCCGACCGCCACCCGAACGTCCTCGTTGTCCAGTCTCAACCCACATGCTGTTATTGGTAAGGCATGTAGCCAGTCGCTGGCGTGTGGTGACGAGACAGCTTTCAATCGCGCGGTGTTGTATGGGTCTATTGTGTCATGAAACAGTGTCTTGAGTGTCTGTTCCAAAAGTGGTTTGTCCCATAGAGCCTGCTTGTTTGTTGGCATGTTTTCTGAATCGTTGAAATCCGTCTTCGATCGCCACTCGGTCGTCATGGCCTCAAAGTGTGTGTCCGGTGTGAGATTGAGAGAGTTTAGAATGAGGGTCTGGAGAGGGAGAGTGCTCGCAGCTGAAGCCAAAAAGGCCGGAAGTGCCAGCGAAGTCGCTCTCCGTATGCCCAGACCACCCATTTTGATTGGTAGTGACGCCTGTGTCCACTGGGGATCGTTGAAAGAAACGTTCAGAATCTTTTCCAATCCGTGGCGTAGTGTCACGTCGTAGGTTTCCAACTCGGGATGTTTGTCACAGGGATGGCATCGGAGGATGTGAATCATCTTTGGCGCACCCAGTGAACTTCTCAGAATTAAAAGGGCATCCTGCCTGGCTATGAGAGTTAATTTGCTCAGGCTCTCCTCTAGTTCTCTCGTTCGGGCTTTCAGACATTGTTGCAGCGCTTTTTCCGATGAAAGTGGGGCGCCGAGCAGCTGGGCTTCTTCCACATCGATTGGTCTGAACTCTCTTAAAGAGTCATAGCCAATGTTTTTACTGTCGAGGGTAATCACCTCACATTTAGAGCGATTTAGCGCCAGGCCCATAGTAGAGCATGCTTTCTCGATGAACTCGACATCGGCTGCCACCGTCTCCGCCTTTCCGCCGAGGGTGAGATCGTCAAGGTACCCGAATGATAATGGTGAGCCCATCTGAAGTAGGATTGGCTGTAGCGGCAGGCAAAACAGCAAAGGTCCCAGCGGATCTCCTTGCTGAGGACCAACTCGAGACTGAATCGTGTAGCCACCGAATTTGAGTGTTGATTCTTCGGCGTACGCCTGGAAGCAGTACGGAGCTAGGTCGGGAAGAATCTCGATGACAGATGCTAGCATACAATCTCGGTAGAGGCTGTTGAAGGCGTTGGAGAGATCGAGTTTAACCACAATGTGGTCGTCGTCCATGTTTGATAGAAATCTCCGGGTTGCATGTACCGCTGCCTCGCATCCGCCTGGCACTCCCACACCCAGTTGTTTTGGCGATAGGTAAGCTGCTGCTTGGTCGCTCGCATATTTGTTGGCGCATTTAGATGTCAGTCTACGCCAGTAGTAACCTATGGCTATTGGACGTAGACCTCCCGTTTTCTTTCGAAGGGCAAAGAGGGTGCCGCCAAACAAGACTGGGCGAATTTCTGTCGGACACTTTCCTGCTAAAAGGATGTTCACGAGGCCCGTGATGGCCGAGACAAGCTCCGGTCCGGTGTCCTTTGTGTTGATCATCTCAAGAACATGTTGAGGTTTTAAGCCGTCGGGGCCGCCTGACGAGCCCGGAGGGAAGTGACGTATTTGGTCACGGACCATCGCTTCGGTTGCCTGATAGGCCTCGGTCGAAGAAGGAGGAGCAGGAATCGGGGGTCGATCAGAGGGAGGTGACGGGTGTTTAGAACGTAGCTCCTCAAGCGTAACTTCGTTAATCGGGGCTGGAGCATCTCCCGAGCACAGAATGCGTGTCGCTGCCCTGATGTTGCCCTCTTCGATCTTGGCCGCCACCGCCGTTGCCATTGTGTGTTCGATGCTGGTTGGACTCCTTCTTGTATGATGGATGTCTGATTTATTTTGATCGAAAAGATCCGGCAGTTTACTGGGCAGTGAGTGGTGAAACTCCGTTATCCGTCTTCTGATGCTGGACGTCAGATTATGTCTTTTGCCACCACGATTGGGCTGTTCTAACACCATGGCTGTAAAGACCAAGAGATTTCGCCAGTTTTCCATTTTCTCATGGTCTAAAAGGATGTTATTTATGATTTTTGTTAGAAGCCGTCCTGATTCTGATCTTGCCCCTTTCGGGATGTGTCTGAGCAGCCTCGTAGTGATATTCGGGTGTTGTGCCTTGGCTTCTCCCGTTCCAGGCGTTTGCTGGCAACCTGCGATGTCATTCTCTCCCGTGTCTTCTACTATCCCCAGTAGCAGAGGGTTTGAGAGGGCGTGAGGAGATTGGTTAACGAGGTTGACAACACCCGTTCCTGCTTGGACCCCAGGCAAAATCGCGCTGGGGGTTAGTATTTCTGCCGGAGGTTGACTAGATCCGGGGCAGGGAGAAGGTCTAGGGCCATGGCGGTGAATGGTGCCATCCGATGAATGTGTTTTAAATGTTTTTATTATTATTATTATTATTATTATTATTATTATTATTATTATTATTATTATTATTATTATTATTATTATTATTATTATTATTATTATTATTATTATTATAAAACGGTTATTGTTCCTCTAAGATCAGAGTTCTAGGGCCCCATTGTAGCAAGGCATGCGACGGCGTTGAATCGCTGGACAGTAACAGAGATCTTTTGAAAAAGGAAGAAGGTTTCTTGTGGATCTTCCGTTGTTCTGGTCAACCGTCTGCCGAGTTCCTTGATGAAAGCCAGGCCTTCCTGGTCCAAAGGTCCCATCGTCTCTATCGCGATTGGAGTAAAAAGGTATCTTGCTTGAAGCTCCTCGTATTTGTTCTTCTTTCTAGTCGCGGCTATTTCCGCCGCTCCTCCCGCCGCTACAGCTGTCTCAACCAAGTACGACGGCGCAAAAGTGTCTACAATTGTGACATCCCAAATCAGGGAACGCCCGTTGTTCCATGGAATCAGGGTTTGGCCATCTGGTCTTTTCCCATCCAATCGGGCGAGTCCAGTCGGTTCCCTGATCGACGGTGTACCTGCCCTGATGAGGCTGCGAAGCACGATTTCATTGATGGAAGAGTGTCTGGCTTGTCTGCCGAAACCCAACGTGCAAGCCAAACCGTGCGATCCTCTGGCTGAAACCATTGTACCACATGGACATGTGTGTGGGGCACAGATGACCGCCCCCAGTCTCAAGCCCACCGCTACCCTCATATCTTCGTCATTGAGTCTTAAGCCTTGAGAAGCTAGAGGGAGGGCGAATAGCCAGTCCGAGGCGTGTGGGGCCTGTATAGCATTAAGCCTCGCCCGGTCGTACGAATCCCGAGAGTGCGATGTTATCTCCAGCATGGCCACCGAGAGCAGCGGCGTGTCCCATGAAGACTGATTACCGTCTGTTGATGGGAAGTCGGTCGTTTCTGCAATGCTCTGCTGCCATCGGGTTCTCATTACTTCCACGATAGAGTCTTCGGGCACCTGAGTGAGAGTGAGGATGAGCGATTGGGTGAGTTGAGATCTTGCGGCTGAGGCTAAAAAAGCTGGAAGTGCCAACGAAGATGCTCTTCTTATTCCCAGTCCGCCCATCCTGATAGGCATAGACGTGAGTAACCACTGATCGTCAGAGAGAGCGATGTTAAGAATGCTCTCGGTGCCAGCTCGTAATCCCGCGTCGAATTTCATGAGGCCCGGGTGGTCATGACAAGGCGTGCAGCGGAGAATGTATATGAGCCTCGGAGCCCCAATTGAACATCGTAGTATCATCGTATTATTATTATTATTATTATTATTATTATTATTATTATTATTATTATTATTATTATTATTATTATTATTATTATTATTATTATTATTATTATTATTATTATTATTATTATTATTATTATTATTATTATTATTATTATTATTATTATTATTATTATTATTATTATTATTGTCATTGTTAAAACACGGTAAGGCTTAGTGTTGCTGAGTTGGTCGCTCCTCAGCGCCGGGCAACCTCGACATGGTGCCCTGGAAGGCAACCGCGTTGAAACGCTGGACCGTAACCGAAAGGCGCTGGAGGATGAAACTTGTCTCTCGGGTGTCTCCGGATATTTTCGTCAGGCGGCGACCCATCTCGGAGACGAATAATCATAATAATAATATTATTATTATTATTATTATTATTATTATTATTATTATTATTATTATTATTATTATTATTATTATTATTATTATTATTATTATTATTATTATTATTATTATTATTATTATTATTATTATTATTATTATTATTATTATATATAATATTATTAACTGAGGTATATGTAATCCATCGGGATTTTAAAAAGTGAGAGTATTATTCTGGGATGGCTTATATTCGTTGATGTCCTGCTGAGTGCCAAAAGTGCTGTGAAAAGCGACTGCGTTGAAGCGTTGGATGGCGACAGATAAGCGGTGGTAGAGAAAGGCCAAGGGCACAAATCAGTATGCGGGCAGAATTCATTCGAGTGTACTTAGATGATTTTCTCTCTGTCACTATTTCAGCGGCACCCGCGGCCTCGGCAGATCTGGGACAATACGATTCTGTCAAGGTCTCAATGACAGTAGCGTCCCAGGCCAGAAATATCCACCGTCACACGGGATAATGGTGACGCCGTCTGGGCGTTTCCCGTCGGACCTGACAAGACCTGCTGGCTCCTTTGTAGCCGGGAAACCATCCCTGATGAGGCCATGCCAAACGATGCCATTTATGAGTGCGTGCAAAGCTATCCGACCGTGTGTCCCAGACGCATAGACGCCTTAAATTACCAGGACAGTTACTAGGTGCTCAACCTTGGGACTTGGTTTCATTCTCAATTTACTCTTCTTATCACAAAAAATGAACGCAGAGTCAGTCCGATTTGGATGAACTTTTTAGTTCTGTTTGTCTCTACCAGAGCTAGGCCTACATCTTTGAAAAATATTGATACTAAATTCTAGGTAATTCATGGTCATTTCAAGGTCAGAAAAACTTAAATCTAGCAAAATCAGAGAAAAATGGCCAGATCTCGGCCAATAATTGCTGAAATCGGCTAATTCTTTCTGTTGTTTCTCGACTTGATAAGGACTACCTGTGGTAAGAAACAAGGCTACTATGTGTAAGACGATTCAAGATTATTTTAAGGTCAAAAAGGTCAATTTAAGAGGAAAATCTGGGGAAATGTTCATAACTCGGTCAAATATTGCTCTATTTGGGTGATCATTTTACCTGTTTGCTCGGGAGGGGTAAGGGCTACACTCGAGAAGACATAGTACTAAAAGTTCCAAGTCCCGAGCATGAGCACCTACTGTCCTGGTAATTTAAGGGGTAAAATATTCCCAGACGACACGAGAGGTCACGTGAGCCACCTGCTGTTGTAGCCTTTTTCATTTATTGTGACGGTAGATGCAGCCATTAAATGAAACAAAGTAGTCTTTCACATGCTGTTATATAGGCCAGGGCAGTAGCTAGGCTTAATTGAATTGTCATCGGCAGTATTCGCACACATAACCAGTTGACTGTTCACCGTCTGTCCTTTTTTCTTTCTTGATATTTTATTTTTCTGTTACGTAACTGCAGCTTTGTTTTGGTTGGTCTTATTCGGCTTGGTTGATCTTTACGTGTCACATTTGTTTCTGAATTTTGTTTGGTAGATTTGAACACATAATTATGTTTGCATAGTTATTTTCTTTGTTGTGATCTTTTCTTCAGTGAAACGTTGTTTTTCCAAGATTTTTGTTTTGTATGGAATCGATGACAGAACTGCAGCTGTTTTCACCTTTCTAGCTCTTTATCTTTTCGCATTTAGTGATCGGGGATATGAGAAACAGTAGTGATGGATATGTGTGTGTGTGTGTGTTTGTGTTTCCTTTTTAACGACTAGCTGTGTGGTAACAAAGACCATTAGCGTCGCCCTCCTCCTTTATCCAGGCTTGGGACTGGCACTGTCAGAAAGCGAACAGTGGCGGAGTTAGTGATGGATATACTTTTCGAATCCATATTTAAAGGACCTGTTGCAAACTTGCAGCAATGTTTACTTGTACCGGAGTTCCAGTAGTTTCTGCTGGAATTGATTGATTTGCAGCAGCTAGGCCTAAGCCTTCAACACATTCAGAAGAGAGCACCGTTTCTTTTGCCACATATTCTGGAACGTCAACTGGTGGCTCCTTATTAGAAATGCCCATAGATGTTGATGGTTTGTCACATTTTAAGCTTCTTCTGGTTCGTCCGTTACCCGTACTAACAATGACAACAAACTTCCGGTGGAAATATGTCGGGGTTAAATGAGTGCTTTATTTGCATTCATTCAGCGAGTTGAAAGGCAAGCATGCAAACGTCAGTTGGTGTTAGTCCAAACAACATTTGCTGTAGATAGAGACTATGATCTTCCAACCATTTATCAAATTCAGCGCTAAGTACAGATCTAAAGTGACCAAGCTGACCAGGGCTGAAAACAAAACCTTTTAGATGCCTACTAAGAGTTTTATTTGAACTTTATAAATTTGTTCTGCCTTTCTCTTACTAATTTCGCCCGACCTGACTTTTGTCAGAGCAAATTCCAAAGTTTCAAGACCACATTCTTCTCTCTTTCTTTTTCTGATAAAGTTACGTATCATTTTTCTGTAACTAAAATTTTTGTCCGTGAAAACTATATTATAAATGTTTTGTAAACAGCAGATTGCAAAAAATATTGAAATTGGGGCAAAACTGTCAGGCACCTCTGGTGTAGAGGCGAAGTCAATCGGATGAGGTACGACACCCAGTCACAGGAAGTAAGACGCGTGAGGCAATACGCCCATGGGCATCTTACCCCGCAACACGAGTAGTTACATTCCGTACAATAAGCCTAACATGACTAGGGCCTACTTCTATGGCAGGTTCACTTTCACTGTAACATTTCTAAATGTGTAAGAATCCAAAAAACATAGTCATCTTTGGGTCACAATAAAATCACATAATTTACGCAAAAACGTAAAACAGGAAATACTTACATCAGCTTTTACAATATTAGGTTTTTTCTAACGAATGATCTGTTCATTTGGAATACGAAAGTAGACCTACAATGTCTTTCTACCGGAAATGCAAGTAAAAAAACGGTTCCAATTAAAATTTGAATTCGGTATATAACATGACAGAAATAATGCTCGTGGGCATCCTACCTCTCATGGGCGTTTTGCGCCACCCTCCCCTAAGTCCTGTTCTTCCCACTCCCGGTCGAGAGATTGTATGCTAATGATAAGCAGGAATACATTCACGGCAAGATGTATGAATTTACCTCACAGTTGTGAAAATGTTTGAAACAAGGGAGGCGGTCTCCGATTGGATGTCCTCTAATCGCCTCTCCAGGGTCGACCTCACTTAAACCCAACTGATCTCACTTAGCTCCCATACATATTGTGGCGTGTAAGTCTAGAGAGAAACTGCTTAAGAGTCCCGAGTAATATAAAACATAATTTATTATCTATTTTACAACGAAATTATTATACCTTTCGAACAACGGCAGAACAACAGACAAAGCGATGCAGCATCAAGACCGTCCAAACGAACAACCCAGCAATCCTAACAGAGGATACAAACGCCTAAGTCGAAGCGAATACAAGGGTCATCCAAGAAGGAGACCAAACGAACAGAAGCGTACACGAACAGACTGGCGCTAACAAAAGGATCCTAAAACCAGTCTGAACTCTACCTGCTTATCGGACGACTTTATTATAATAATAATAATAATAATAATAATAATCTTTTCTTTATTAAGCGCCTGACAAACGCACTGCGCTGTACATTTACATGTTATGCAATTGAAATCTTAACTACTAACAGAACAGACAGCCATGTAATACAACGGCGCTAATAGCAGCCTACAAAGCAAATCCGCCCAACGGGGCTCGAACTCGGTACCTCTCGGTCTCTGTGCCAGCTGTTATCCAAAGCGCCACGGGCAAACATTATGGCGCCAAACGTATTAGCCTAGGCGCGCAAGTCGCGCAACCAATCCTATTTCGTTACTACGTGCTATATATACGCATGTGCTCTATCCAAGCGCCTACATGCAACAATATACTTGCATTACTTGCTGCTCTTCTTTTCAAAACATCCTTTTCCACATCTGTGTCTCATCTAGCATGATCCAGACTTGGCTCTTCTCTGAGCGTATTAATACTTATACTCTATGCATGCATTCATACATGTACAATGTATGTAGATTTGATAATTATAATTCCACCGCTGCGGTATATTAATCTGCAGGATTCCAAAGTTTTACCATTTCTACTGACACACTGAAGGAACTGCATTTTTGTCCATGTGTAGATGCGTTGAGTTTAAGATCTTCTTGTTGATGTGTAGCACTGCCTGGAAAATTGTCTTCTATCCTGTCCTTAAAGACCACATGTACTTATTTCAGTTTGATTATTTTCAGGTATCTCTTTGTTCTGCAGCATAGTCTATAATGTTCCTCCCTCAGTGTCACCAACTCTTTTCTTTCTTAGTTGTGACCTACCTCAAGAACTTTCCTTATCTCTACATATAAATTGCTCAACGTCTTCTAACTGTTTAAGAATTAAATTGACACAGTTCTTTGAATGTTTCTTTCTTTCTTCAAACACAGTTTAATAACAACAACTCAACTCTTGCCTTACAACAACTGTACTACACTGTATAGTTCAAATTTACTGTCATCAGCAGTTTCTAAGTTTGGCGCGCTAACTGCACGTGTAAAACAATCTACCGTCAGCCAATGTTTAGGCTACTTTAGGCCAAGCGCCCACGAGCCGACAGCGCAACTAAGGCCTAAGACTAAAACGCTTAACAATCGATACACATTATATATATATATCAACCTAAAGAACACCTGTGCTCATTATATATGCAAAACATTTGTTCACATTACCTCCTTCCCTTTCTTTGGATTGAGCAAATTAAACTTAAAAATTTGCGAAATCATCATGTACTAAATTATGCAATAAACTTAATACTATACAATATATTAAAATAAACAATCTTATAATCTAGATAAACAATCTGCTACAACATTTAATCGTCCTTTCTTATAATTAACTTCTACATCAAAAGTTTGCAGTGCTAAAGCCCAACGCACCAATTTAGCAGACTTAGACATAGATTCAGTCAGATAAGTTAAAGGATTGTGATCGGTAAAGATGTGAACTTTAGATCCAATTATTATCTCTTTTAACTTATTTAGAGCCCAAACAATAGCATAGGCTTCTTTCTCCACAGTTGCCCATCTCTTCTGAGTGTCAGTCAACTTCTGACTTATAAATGATACAGGGCGTTCTATTCCCTTATCATCCATCTGTGTTAAAACAGCTCCTACTGCAAAATCACTGCTATCACAGTACAAATTAAAAGGTTTTCCAACATCAAAAACATATAAAACAACTTTAGAGCGTACAGCATCTTTAAGTAAATTAAATGCCTGTTGATGTCTATCAGTCCAATCAATCTTATCTGGAACATGTTTGCTTGTCAAATCAGATAGAGGCTTCGCAATCTGTGCAAAATCTTTGATAAACTGTCTATAGTAACCAAAAAATCCCAGCAATTGCTTAACTTGTTTCTTCGTTTCTGGGGTTTTCAAATTAATTAAACTTTCAATTCTATCTGGATTCATTTGAATCGTTCCAGAACCAACCACATGACCGATGAACTTTACCTCACTCTTACCAAAAATACATTTCTTTAAGTTCAGAGTAATGTTATGCAGTCTCATTTGCATTAAATATGCATCTAAATGCTGTAAATGAATCTTCCAATCATCTGAATGCACAGCAATGTCATCTACATAGGGCTCAGCAAATTCATTTATAGGCTGTAAAACCATGTTAATTGCTTTAACAAATGTTCTTCCTGAGTTGATCATTCCGAACGGAACACGAGTAAACTCGTACAGTCCATTGTGAGTAACAAAAGCAGTTTTCCATTGATCAGTTTGCTTAACAGGACAAGTCCAGTAAGCACTTCGACAATCAAAAATCGAGATCACATTTGATTTTCCAACTTTGTGCAAAACATCTTTCACAATCGGCATCGGATATTTACAATCCACAGTGAACGAGTTAATGTATCTGTAGTCGCAGGCAAGTCTCAGAGAACCGTCTTTCTTTTTAACAATTACCAACGGACTTGCCATTCTGCTCGAAGATGGTTTTATAATGTTGGCTTGAAGCATTTCTTTAATTTGTCGTTCAACTTCTGCTCGATAGATGAGTGGAATACGGTAAGCCATAAATTCCTTTTCACGAAATTCCGGTTTCAGTTCGATTTCATGTTCAACCAATGTACATAGTC
Organism: Aporrectodea caliginosa; assembly: GCA_020284085.1. Lineage (NCBI taxonomy): Eukaryota > Metazoa > Annelida > Clitellata > Crassiclitellata > Lumbricidae > Aporrectodea > Aporrectodea caliginosa. The sequence goes on along the minus strand of JACEVL010000134.1, from coordinate 949,058 downwards.
CAGGCTTTTCAGAAAATCGATCAGAATATTTGTTCAGTACTTCCAGCAATTGTTTTTGTTGAGTCAATGTTAAATGGCTAATCTGATCAGGATCAAGATTCAGTGAATTCTTTTCATCTTGCAAGTCATTCTTCGTCAGCAGTTCAACCACTGAACCAAAGTCTTCATCTTCTTCGACGATTAGTCCACAACTCATTGCTCTTGTAATGTACTTTCTGATTTTATTTGCGTGAATTATCTTTCGACAATCGTCACCCATATCAATCAAATAAGAGTACTTTGATCTTCGTTGTATGACAGTACATGGACCATGCCATCGTGAAATCAGTTTATTTGTTGACGTCGGATACAACACAATAACTTTTTCACCCGGTTCAAATTCTTTATGTTTCGCTCTTTTGTTGTATTGATTCGTATACTGTAATTGCTTCTCTCGTGAATATGATTCTGCAAACAGTAATGCTTTTTCCATATTTGCTTTCATGTCTTTCAAGTACTTTTCTGGTTGGATTCCAATATGAGGTGGTAAATTAATTTCTCTTGTCCAACTTTCTTTTAAAATTGCCAATGGTCCACGCGGAATCTTTCCATACACCAACATATAAGGAGCAATTCCAGTAGTTGCATTCGGCACTTCTCGTAATGCCCACACTGTAAACGGAATTACTTTGTGCCATTGCCTTGGATTGTCAACAATTACATGATGGATCATTTTCTTGAATGTTTGGTTCCATCTTTCTACTAATCCAGCTGCCTCTGGATGACCTGGCGTGTCAAATCTTGGACTACAACCCATTAAATTCAGAAATTCTCTTGTCAGACTCGCAGTAAAATTTGTTCCTTGGTCACTTGTGATCACTGAAGGTACACCAACGTTCATGAACAACTCCATCAAAGCATCACACACAGCTTTCGCAGTTAATGATTTCAACAGAAACACTGTAGGCCATCTTGTGCAAGAATCGACAATACATAAACAGTACTTGTGACCTGCAGCAGATGCTGGCTCGATTGGTCCTACACAATCCACCGTAATTCTTCTAAACGCCACATCTTCTCTTGGAATTGGAGTGATAGGAACCCTGTCCATCACCAAACTTCTTGCCTTTAACTGACATTTCTCACATGATTTGCAAAATTTCACTATATCTCTTCTCATCTTTGGCCACGTAAAAGACAACTTTATTCGTTCTCTAGTTTTCTCTTCTCCAAGATGTCCTCCAAATACTGATTCGTGAGCCAACTCCATCACTTTCATTCGTCGCTCTTTTGGTAACACCAATTGATATATCGTTTGCTCTAATATTCGATATCTCTTGTACAGTAAGCCATTTACCACGCAGAATTCAGATTCTTTATCTGGTGCTAACGTCCACCATGCTTTCAATGATTCATCTTGTCTCTGCTGTTCTTCGAATTTCTTTGCGTCTGCAATCTGCATCTGTTGTTCTTCATCTTTCTCATTTTCTTGAAACAAATCTGCTATCTCCACATCACATTCATTATCCTCTTTCGTTTCATTTAGATTACCATTCTTGCATGCAGCCATCTCTTGTTCACTCATCTCTGCTGTTATTCCATCTTGTATTAAACTTTGTTGATCATCGCTTTCGTTTTCCTCTTCACTTGAACTTTCAGTTTCACTTTCCTCTTCGACATCTACCACTTTCTTTCGCTGACTCTGCAATCTCGTCGTTACATTTGCTTGCACATCTCCTTGTATCATTCTCACTTGTGGCACGGCTTTTAATTCTGCAATGATTTCTGGATGCAACAAGAATCTTTCTGTGCTTCCCATTTTCGCAATACTAGCACACATCAATGTCACATACGGTGTAAGTGAACATTTGATTTTATGCGGAATTACCTCTTCTTCCACATTGTTACAACAGTAATTCTTCACTAATCACCGGAACCTCTGCCCCAGAATCAATCAGTGCTTTTACTTTTATTGGTTCCTTTCCTGCTGTTCCACGAATTTCTACCTCGACGTACTGCAATAACACTTTCTTTAATGTTGTACTTTCATCTTTTCCAGCCATTTCTTTCTGCATTCCATTGTCCAATAGAATTTCTTTCTGAATATCAGGTGAGAGGTGACATTTCATCACTGACTTTACTTCAGTTTCATTATTCTGATGTTCTGTGGCTTGACTTTCAGAATTACCAACCACTTGAATTCGATTCACCCTCGAATTTTCTTTTTTTTTGTTTTCCATAATTTGAGGCTGTAACAGGAACT
>JACEVL010000134.1:867221-945939 GCA_020284085.1 Aporrectodea caliginosa | reverse complement strand
GATTAACATGGCTTTACAGCCTATAAAATTAGCCTGCTGAGCCCTATGTAGCTTTATATTGCTGTGCATTCAGATGATTTGGAAGATTCATTTACATTAGATGTATTATTTAATGCAATGAGACTGTATATTATTTCCGAAACTTTAAAGAAATGTATGCCTTGGTAAGAGTGAGGTAAAGTTCATCGGTCATGTGGTTCGTTCAAATGAATACAGATAGAATTGAAAGTTTAATTAATCTGAAAACTCCAGAAACGAAGAAACAAGTTAAGCAATTGCTTGGAATTTTTGGTTACTATATAGACAGTTTATCAAAAGATTTTGCACAGATTGCAAAGCTCTCATCTGATTTGACAAGCAAAACATGTTCTCGCATAAGATTGACTGACTGATAGACATCGTATCAGGCAGGTTTAATTTACTTAAAGATGCTGTACGCTCTTAAAGTTGTTTTATATGTTTTGATGTTGGAAAACCTTTTAATCTGTACTGTGATAGTAGTTGATTTTGCAGTAGGAGCTGTTTTTAACACAGATGGATGATAAGTGAATAGAACGCCCTGTATCATTTATAAGTCAGAAATTGACTGACACCCAGAGGAGATGGGCAACTGTGGAGAAAAAAGCCTATGCTATTGTTTGGGCTCTAAATAAGTTAAAAGAGATAATAATTGAATCAAAAGTTCACATCTTTACCGATGACAAAATCCTTTAACTTATCTGACTGAATTCCATGTCTAAGTCTGCTAAACTGGTGCGTTGGGTTTAGCACTGCAAACTTTTGATGTAGAAGTTAGTTATAAAAATCAAAGTTTATATTTTAAAATGTTGTAGCAGATTGTTTATTTAGATTGTAAGATTGTTTATTTTACTGTATTATAGTATTAAGTTTATTGCATAATACACAGAACACGAAGAAACACAGAAAAATTATCGTCAACCAAAGAAAGTGGTAAGCGACGTGAACTATCGTTTTGCATATATATTGAGCACAGGTGTTTCTTTAGGCTGATATATATATATGTATAAGTAATGTGTATCGATTGTTAAGCGTCTTAGTCTTAGGCCTTAGTTGCGCTGTCGGCTCGTGGGCGCTTGGCCTAAAAGTAGCCTAAACTTTGGCGGACGATAGATTCTCTACACGTGCAGTTAGCGCGCCAAACTTAGAAACTGCTGATGACAGTGGAATTTGAACTATACAGTGTAGTACAAGTTGTTTTAAGGCAAGAGTTGAGTTTTGTTGTTATTAAACTGTGTTTGGAGAAAGAAAGAAACATTCAAAGAACTGTGTCAATTTTAATTCTTAAACAGTTAGAAGACGTTGAGCAATTTATATGTAGAGATAAGGAAAGTTCTTGAGGTAGGTCACAACTAAGAAAGAAAAGAGTTGGTGACACTTATTATTATTATCATTATAATACATCATTAAATACCACTATCTAATGACCAAGCATCAATCAGTGTCACTGAGTAATTGTGAGTGAAGGACTTGCTTGAGGTCCCTACACAGTAACTGCGTATGGACTCGAACCCTTACTTTCCACGCTAAAATGCAAACACTCTAAGCAATCGGCTACCATGCCAAACATTAGCCCTTGTCAGTTTACCATTAATATCTGACAACTGTGGTGGAATTTTCATATGAAACTATACAATGTATCCACTAGTGATGACTAATCCAATCTATCTAATCTTGTAAGGCATCAGTTGATGGTACATTAATGTCCATCTCCAGATTTGGTCAATAGTTTGTTCTGTGCATAAACTGTTGTCGTTGCTGTAACAAATTATTTGTCGTTGAGAAATCGTGAACGTACCTGAACTGATTGCTGGAATTGCCAATGATCGGATTTTCAGGTGTTCGTTGGCATAGTTTATACAGTTGAATACAGCTAAACGAACAAGAGCAAGCAGCTCTTCGTCATCTTTTCCATCGGAATCCCTAGGTCCAACTGTATGAATCACATACTTGATCTTGGGTTGAAGATTTCCAGCCGTAGTGTGCATCACAGACGCAATCTCCAGTTTTCCCTCTTTCCTGATGTATTCATTGCATTCCCTCTTAAGGGTATCCCCAGCTGCTTTGGCGATTGCACGTGCAGCGCCACCTCCATTTCCAAGATTCTCATTTGCAGGACTAACTATGGCATCCAGCGACTGATGTACAAGGTTACCTGTAGACAAAGTAACTTAACTATTTCACAGGTGTTCACCATATACCTCTATACAGTTTCTGTATGCAGTCGCAAACCCAAAGAACAAAACAAACCAGCTTTTACATAGTATACGTGCCAGCTTGCATTCATAAACATATCATGGGAACTGTATGGGCTCTTTATGGGTCACACATGGGCATGCTGGTAGGCATGGGATGCAACACTAAAGAATAGTTGGAGTGTTAGCACTACAGCAAAGTTTCCATTGTTATTCTACTGAAGAAAATGTACACTGACATCACAATTATTCTTTGCTTAGGCATATGGAACATTATATCTCTGGAACGTGGAATATAGGTAATTGTAATTTGACATTTATAAACACCACTTCAAGAATAAACTCGTCAGTGGCACTCCTGACCAGAACCAATGAAATCACTGTGAAATAATACAGACTGCAAAACTGTGGAAGGGACAAACTGAGGAGCTCGAGCCGCAGCTCTCGAGAAAGGTGATTCTGGCTGGAGAGCCCAACAGGGGCAAAGCTTAGGCAAGGAGTTGAGCTGTAGCAGTATGCATATGAGGGATAGTCAGCAGTACGTGGGCAGCTGACCGAAGGTGCCACAACCCGGGACCGAGAAGACCAAACTGCATGACTGGTTATAACTTAAATTCCTAACTCAATACAACACATCGATTCATTGTCGTACTGACATCTGACGATAACACTAATATAGCTTCTCTTTTTCTTCTATGTGAAAAGTTGTGGTCTGTCAACTTTCTATTTTCAATAAACGAAATTATATATGATGGAGTAGAGCCAACAAGACAATTACACAAAAGGGTCACGATCCTAAACTAAATATATATTTGGTATATATGGAATATTATATAATTGGCATATGGATTACTTGTCTTATGGATTATATAATACTTGGGTTGCTGGAGTTTTTATAAACTCTTGGCAACAGTTCAAAAGCATTAGTTGAATAATAGGTTACCTAAAGTTCAAATTTGAAAGTCTACATGTAAGTGTCTTATATAGTAGTATCTTATAACAAAACTACCCTACTCTGCAGAGTTCAGCAGTTGACTCTGTAAGTACTCTGATGCTATGACCCAAGTCCAGGAGTGTAATTGTAAGTGGACATTTATATGGCACAACTCTATGCGAAACTAACTAGAGGTACTCTGAATATATCTGTGATTCATCCTTCCTGGCTCAAGGACCTATACAAAAATGAGCTAAAAGATGCTCTTCATACATCCACAGTGCGTGAAAGATGGTGGCCGACACTTCAATATTCAGGTTCGAACATGGAACATGTGGGCACGCCTCCACTAAGATTGTTGCTCTGTTGGGCCTAATTACACATAATTAATTAGGTCATGTTCCACAGATAAATTTATGCATACATATCCCTTGCCACATCACAGCTGAATGTAAACTTATAATTATGCATATCATAATGAGTTTCAGGTGTAAAAATTAGAATTCAATGTCTTGCATTTGCATTTTAATGTCTCTGACTGTGAATGGTGTTAGGTTGAGGAATTTTTGGTGGCTTGCCCAAAACTAGCTCTCAAGTTAAGTGACAACTGACAACTTTTTATTTCCTAAAGCACAATGCATATAACAATTAACAACAATTATAACTTGACTATTACATATCGGTGCATTGGCTAGGGAACAGGGGAGACCCAAAAGGGGCACAAGCCCCGCTTAATTAGGGTCACCCTTGTTAACAATATTCAATTATGGCTGGTTAGTCAGTTGAAAAGAAAGAAAGGTTCATCAACTCAGTAATGTTCTTAACTAAATAATAACATTGCAATTTTTAAGAAGATCAATATGTAAACAATTCGATGAAACAGTGTTAAACGAAGTATGGTTAATCCTTCAAGTAACTACTCCACAGCTTCTTAAATTGTGTGTGTATGTGGGTGCATTCCAAATACTCATTGGTACTGCATTCCAAATTTTTGGACCCTGCCTACCACGCCGTCTCAACACCAAACACCATCCACCTTAGCCGCCTGTCTGTCTACCTGCCTGACTCTCTGGATTTTGACCCCCTGCCTATCGATTTTGATTTTATTGAGCGCCTGTGAATAAGCTGGTTCCAGCGACTTCGCTTTTGTGGGCGCTGTAGAAGTTCCGAGTTTACGATTACAACACACAGAAAGTCGATGATAATTAGTGCGTGCATATAATATAATTTATTTTATATATATATATATATATATATATATATATATATATACAAGAATTTGAAAACTGTTCTCTATCGCAGTAGTTGGGTTGGGAGCGCCTCTGAGTAGGTTATCTTGGAGGGGCGCTATATAAATTCTCTGAATGAATGAATGAATGAATGAATGAATGAATGAATATTCGTTTAATTGAGAAAAACAATCTGACAAAAACGCAGAATGCTAACATGAGTGATAATGAATAATTAAAGTTCATTAGAAGATTTTAGAATAAACTAGTAAATATTTCTATATAATGATCTGGGAATAAATTGAGAGTTATTTATTTTTATTTTACCCGAGGTATCAATGATCCCTCAGGATTTAGGAAAAATTGCTATAAGGAGCAGGAAATTTGTCTGGAGGGTCAGGCCTCGTCTTCAGGGTTTGCAGGAAAAGTGCTGTTGAATGCGATTGCGTTATAGCGTTGTATTATTATTATTATTATTATTATTATTATTATTATTATTATTATTATTATTATTATTATTATTATTATTATTGCTGTGATCATCACTGTGATCATCAGACTATTATTATTACTACCACATGCTTTGTAAGACCATTGGACTGGTAGGGACTGGGATCATAGGAAGTCCTATTAATTACGTGGCGGGTACTGTACGGGTACGGGTATACCCGCGGGTACGGGTCGGGTTGGGTAGTAATTTCGAGTACGGGTCGGGTACGGGTACGGGTAACGGTCTTGTGTTACGGGTACGGGTCGGGTAGCAAAATGCTCTACCCGCAGACCTCTAGTGGGAGAGTATGGTTGTGTGCTCTAGGTCTTAATTGGTGAGAGGAGAGGGGTTGGAGTGGAGGTAGGAGTTGGTGAAGTACATGCTTGGGGTTGTGTAATATGGAGACAAGGAGTTTTGCATCGGCTATATTGGCAAGTTCAGAGAATGTTGGAAAGGATTGCTCTAGGTAACCTAGGCGTTTGGCTCTTTTTAGGAGTTTTCCAGGCGTTCTTTATCGGAAGCTAGGGTGAGACCCCACCAGGATGGGGAGGCATATAGAAGTTTAGCAACGGTAGTGTCTTTGGTTACATTATGGATGGATGAGGAAGAAAGGCCATGGGTTTTGAGTTTTGTGATAGCATAAAAAGAGGAGCAAGTTGCTGTGAGGTGGTTTATATGGGCTGTGAGTTTGAGATATTATATATATGACATATAAACCACCAGAAGAAGACCTTGTACAATGACCATGCATCTCGACTACTACCTTAGTAAAATAGTTTGAAAACGATTCAGGCAGCAAGTTATTGACAAATTTATACATGAAATTACCCCGTTGATAGCGATTTCACTGCCCATTTCAGTGCATTCTGTCAGTTCATGTCATTCCAAGCTAAACCTAAGACTTGTCTGTTTGAACTTACTTACCCACCCCACTACTGGTTTCTCTGACCCATTGGATTTCGATTGCACTTTTCCCTCCTATGGCTTATGATTCTGGCTATCATATCGTATCTAAAGATTTATAGAGTGCCTCTCAAGAATAATTCAGAGGCGCTCTCAGCACGAAAATCCCGGGGAAAAGGAAACGTTTTAAAAGAGCGAGAGGCCGATGAGGAAAAACCAGTCATTATAGTTTAGCCCTTAGTGAGGGAGGAAGGTAATTCCAAGTAGAGGGACCAACCGCAGCAAATGCCCGACTATGGTTTAATTTGAAGTGATGCTTTGTCATAAGCCATAGGAGGAGAAATGTAATCGAAATACAGTCAATAATATTTTAAAATAAAATTGAAACTGCTATGTAAGTCTAATAGTAATGATGATAGATTGATGATAGACTTATCACGCTTTTAAGTGAAGTTCTCACGAAAATCTGCTATAATATGGCATGGGCCTTCTATATCATATAGTAGGCCTAATAATGTATGTCTAATAGTCTTGGAATTGTTCGGTTCGGCAGCTGTTTGCATTGTATTGTATTTTTGTATTTGAACACTTGTTATAGTGCCCCTACCATAGATAGAGTCAGCAGCGGGAGCCAGCGGACGTGCGGGCGCTCTTAAACTTTCACCATCTTCTCTAACTTTTGACGTCCCCTTCAACATGGCCAAGTATCTTTTGTTCTGGATTACTCTTCTTCATCACGTGAGTCCGTTCCATTACTTTTCATTACATTTAAACCCATCTCTCGCTCAATATTTGACTGGCATCATGCATCCTTTGTCAAGTTTTCATCAGCAGCCATAGACCCTCCATGACTCATCGCATCTTCTCCATTTTCCGCATAGCATGAATCTGTCAATCATCCTCCTCCTCCTCAGCTTTAGGTACCAGACTGCATACCATATCCAGTTCCACCCCTCCAACCCCTCCATGACCTACATACCGTTCACACCCAGACATCATAACCCCGCCTCTTTTTTCACAGCAACAAGGCAACATGGCCACATGTCCTATATTCCTTTGTCGTTCTTCCTCACTGTTGGCCGCAAAAGACCACTTCAGCTTCCAACCCACCTTAGTTTCTTCGCCATGCTAATCCTTCTCTCTGGTGACACGCACGTGAATCCTGGTCCGATTAATAGGTATTCCGCGTCTTGTCCTCCTCCTCCTCCTCCTTCTCCTCCTCCTCCTCCTAATGCATTAGCTCAAGACACAAACAATAACAAATTTTTACTATGCTCCCTAAACATCCGCTCATTAGTTCAACCTACACACTCTGCCGAAATTAACGACCTGGCTCAATCCTCGCACCCTCCAGACCTATTTGCTTTGACTGAAACCTGGTTCAATTCCACTACAACTCTTCCTCAATATCAAGACTGTATCCCTCCTGGTTACCATCTCCATAGTACTCCTCGTCCCTCAAAATCGCAAACCGGTACGAACACCACTGGTGGGGGCATTGCGTTTCTGACTAGAGAACCTTCCACCGTCCTTCACTCACCTGGCTACTGTTTTCGCTCCTTTGAATGCGCCTCAATTACTCTAAAACTCCCTAACACAATACTAACCATTTTCAATGTCTACCGCCCTCCTTCCTCCTCCTCATACTCAAGTCCTACATCCGTCTTCTTGCAAGAATTCACAACCTTACTCTCCACTGCTGCCACTACTCCTCATGAATTCCTGATCACGGGGGATTTTAACATACATGTAGATAATCCCTCTGACTCATTTGCCTCAGAATTTCTCACGCTCTTGTCATCTACTAACCTAGTTCAACATGTCAATTTCCCCACCCATTGTCACAACCATACACTTGACCTCATCATCACATCATCTGTCTCAAAGTTATCGCCCGATATCTCTTTCTCTTTTGACACACCTTCCGATCATTACCCTATCTTCACACGCCTCAACATACTTCCTGTTCCACTTCCTGACCCCGTCTCTCATTCATTCCGCCGCATCAGCTCCATAAACATTGAAGCCTTCACACAAGATCTTTCCTCTTCAGACCTCGTCCTAAATCCTCCATCCTCTCTCGATGACCTACTGTCTTCCTACAACACCACTCTCTCCATGCTCCTTGACAAGCACGCTCCTATTATCACCAAATCCGGCTCCCACTCCAAGAACCCTTGGTATAATTCATATCTCCAGTCCTTCAAAGCTTTCCGTCGACGCCTTGAGCGCACTTACAAACGAACCCGTGATCCTCAACTTCTATCTACCCTAAAATCAGCCACAAATAAATACCATCACCTTCTGGCTACGGCTAAAAAGAGGTTTTACTCCTCACTAGTTCAATCCCGTTCTTCTAATCCTCGCCTTCTTTGGAAAACTATTAACCAACTCCTCCACCGGAACTCCTCAAGCCCACTTCCAAACTCTCTTCCACCTTCCTCAATAGCTGAGTCGTTTTGTTCCTTCTTCTCTGGCAAAATTACTACCCTCCGTCTCTCTCTTCAATCACTACTCTCAAAAACCACCATCGATTCACCTCCAGATACTCCTCCCACCACTCACGACCGTCCACCCTCCCCACCTCGATCATCATTATCTGTCTTCCAACCAACGTCAGAGATTGAAATATCCCATCTGTTACAATCTCTTCCAAATAAGCAGTGTGAACTTGACCCTATACCTACCTCCTTACTGAAAGACTGCTCATCTATTCTCGTTCCCATCATCACCAAAATAATCAACCTCTCCTTGTCTACTGGCAATTTTCCCCTCCTCTTCAAACATTCTTTAGTCACTCCACTTCTCAAGAAACCATCACTTGATAAAGAAATCCTTTCAAACTACCGACCTGTCTCCAACCTGTCATTCATCTCTAAACTAACCGAACGCATAGTCCTGTCTCGGATAAATGATTACCTGACTTCAAACTCACTCCTTAACCCACACCAGTCTGGTTTTACCAAGCGGCACTCAACCGAAACCCTTCTCACTTGCCTCTACAATAAACTTGTTTCTGCCATTTCTCATCAACAAGTCTCCTGTCTGTGCCTCCTTGATATTTCTGCAGCTTTCGACACCATTGACCACAACATATTACTCCAAAGACTGTCTACCTGGTTCGGTTTTACCGACACTGCTCTCCTCTGGATTCAGACCTATCTCTCTTCCCGCTCTTTCTCTGTTAAAACACCAGAAACCTCATCGCAATCATGCCCTCTCACCTGTGGTGTTCCGCAAGGTTCTGTTCTTGGGCCCCTATTGTTCATCCTTTACACTACTCCACTCAGCTCACTCATCAAAGCATCCTCAGTTGACCATCACCTATACGCTGACGACACCCAATTATTCATTTCATTCTCTCCCAGCAGCTTCGCCGACTCCATAGATCATCTTCTTGTTGTGGTAAAACAAATCTCCTCCTGGATGACTTCAAACATGTTGTGCCTCAACCCCTCTAAAACTGAATTCATTCTTATAGGCCTCCGTGAGCAACTCAAGAAAATTCCAGATCCCTCTATTTCCCTCAGCCTTGACTCTGTATCCACTCACACATTCATAGCAAATTCTCCTGTCCGCAACCTAGGTGTGACTTTTGACCAGAATCTTAGCTTTTCCGATCACATCACCCATCTTTCCCGTTCTTGCTTCATGCACATCCGTGACCTGCGTAGAATTCGCCCTATGCTTGACTTCAAAACCTCATCAACAATCGCCACATCAATAGTTCACGCTAAATTAGATTACTGCAATGCTCTCTTTCTCAACATAGATACCACTCAAATTAATCGCCTCCAAGCCATTCAGAATGCCCTCGCCCGTGCTGTCACCAAAACCCCCAAACACCACCACATCACACCTGTCTTGAAATCACTCCACTGGCTCAAAATTCCTGAACGAATAGAATATAAAGTCCTATCTCTCACCTACAATACGCTTCAATCCTCTCAGCCCTCGTATCTCCGTCAGTTGTTCTCGGTCCAACCTCTTCGTTCAACCCGTTCATCTTCCACCCTCACACTGCTCCGCCCTTCCGTCACCTCATCGCTTAAATTTGCAAATCGTTCCATAGCCATAGCTGTCCCGCCTCTTTGGAACAAACTCCCGCCTGTGCTACGACAAATATCCGATCCATCCTATGAACTCACCAAAACCTCACCTCTTGCTATCTCTCCACAGGTCTTCCACTCAAAACTGAAAACACTGCTTTTTCACAAATCCTATCCCGATTCCTTCTCTTCCCCTCACCTTCCTCGCCATTTCAACTCTAAGCATCATCCACCTTAGCCGTCTGACTGTCTGCCTGCCTGACTCTGGATTTTGACCCCTGCCTATCGATTCTGTTTTGGTTAAGCGCCTGTGAATAAGCTGGTTCCCGCGACTTCGCTTTTGTGGGCGCTGTAGAAATATCGAGTTTACGATTACGATTACGATTACGATTACCAGATTCCCATTCAGAGGCGCTCCCGACTACTGCGCGGACGCTGAATCGGAGTTTCACCCGAAGCGCATGAGCAATTGCGAGTGAAGGACTTGCCCAGGGTCCCTACGCGGCGGCTTTGAGGTGGATTCGAACCCGCAACCCTCCAGCTGCAAGGCACCGAACATACCCCTACACCACTACGCCCCAGTTGTATTGTGTTGTATTGTATTGTATTGTATTGTACTCCACGTTTATATTGCGACCGAGCTACCCGCAGTAAAGATCCGAGAAATTAATCTCTGATAAACCAACCGACCGGGTATCGAACCCGGGCCGCCGGCGTGACGAGCGGGCTAACAACCCACTCGGCCACTCAGGACCTCTAAACGAATATACAATAAGTTTGCATATTGACTAATGACTCACTGTTATCAGCAATGAATGTAACTTGATGCGGTTTGACATCGGGAAAATCTATTAAACGAATATACAATAATTGTGCACAATGATAAAGGTGCTATAGAAGACTTGATTCTAAAGCATAAAGCCACATGAATGTTTTAGAGAGATTTTGACTGAATGCTCAAGCCATAAACTAAAGAAACTAAACTAAACTAAGAAACACTTACCTTTAGAGACATGAACTGTTAGACCACTGTGTGTCTTAAATGTAAATGATCCAACACGGTCAGTTGCTGATGCTTGTTCCACACCAAAATTTTCAGCTGGTTGCATCTCTATCAATCAATCAATCAATCAAAACTTTTTATTGAAGCCGTATCAAATTACATAACATTTCAACATGAAATATCAAGTTTGGCCGCAACAGGAGTCCCAAAAGGGACTGGACTATTATCTACTGGACTATTATTCTGTTCACTGATAAAGTCTGAAACTTTCTGCTTGGCTTCTTTCATGCAACCTTTTGGTCCAACAAGACATGGACCATCGCTTCTAAGAAAGAAGACACCCATTTCTTCCAGCTCTGCAATTAGTTGCTGAAGCATGCCTTGATTAAATGCAAGAGGAAGATTAAGTCTTTCTTTGACAATTCCTGGCTCTGAAACATTTTGATAGAGCTTGGCAAATTCCTCAACGGCATCATCCACAATTCCACATCTTTCGTGACTTATTGGAATTGTCTCAATAGTAAGGTATAACTTCTAAACTGTGAGTTATTTCTTCATTTGAGGGTTCACAAATAACCTGTGAAATGCTCAAGTGTTTAGTGTTGTTGAGCAATACCGTTCACCAGTTGGGGATGTTTACATTCTAGATAATACCAGACATCTTGATCAATTGGAACCTTCTGCGATAGGGAGAGGTCAACTTGCTTAATGCTCGGAGTAAGTTCTCTTCATAATACACATTTTCTTTCAATAGATTTATTGCATCATAATTAACATGAAAACACTGAAAAATTAAGTTTTTGCTTGACATTATCAAAAATTCAGAGCTTGCAACTTTTATTAATAAAATGTACCAGATTATTTATAAAATAGTACACAATTACAAAAATCAGTTTTGTGGAAAAATTGCTATAGCATGTACACAGCAGTCACTGCACAGCATGTATTCTCACATTATGTTATGCAAAATACTCACACAAATCCCAAAAAATGTTTCTAGCCAAGCCACAGAATAGATACAAAATGTAAGAAATGTTTCAACTTAAGAAATATTCAATATTTCTGACTTAAGAGAACAAATTCATCGATTGTCTTTTGTCGATTTCTCTATGTCTCTGATTTATGTCATTGAAGGTCAAGCCATGTGCTTACGTGAGTGAGAAATGCTTTTGAGAAATTACAAAGGTGTTATGAAATTGTTGACATGCATGTACTGATGCATATGCTTTATTTATATCCTTTACTATTAAACTGCATTAAAATTGCATTGAGATTGTCTCTGCTTCCTGAAATGAAATCAAAGAACTTTAACTTACATCAGATAATTTCAAATTAAATGCAGACATATTAATTCTTACAAAGCGAAAGCAAAGTAATAAGTTCTGCTCACTGAGCTGGATTATTGAGCTGTCCTACTCTGTTATTTTCCACTTCTAGATTATGACATTATCATTCTGTTTGAAGGCTTACTTGCTGTGCAAATGCAACAGTGCACAGAAAACAAAGCTAATGAATTCCACAACGCTGATCCCCTAAACTTAGTCTAAAATCTACAACTTTTAAAGGTCGTGTTTCATACACAATCAATGCAGCCGAATTTTTTATATAAATTTATGACAATGTAATGTGAATCAGCAGATGTGTAACAGATTATATATTTACCATCAGATTCCTTCTGAAGTCTTCCAATTGTATTTCTTCTTATGCTGATCAAGTCCTTAAAATCACCTGGTATAAATTCGATCCCTGCTACACTGACTTGTCCCATGGTTAGCGGTTGTGTCTGCTTTAACTTCTGGAATATCTCTTTGAAGTCTTTGTATTGGTAGACTATGTCAAAAGTCGTTGCGTCATCTGCTCCTTGTAACATTTCTTCTATTCGAGTTTTGAAACTTGCTAGACTGAGCTGTTCTGTTTCAATTTCATCAGCTTTCATCTTCAAGTCTTTTGTAACTCTTTGTTTCTCATTACTCAGCTCTTCCAGAAGTAAACGTCTGTGATCATCCAGAAGCCGTTTATTCTTTTCATACTCTTCATTGATTGCCAACTCAGTTACATCTAGTAGATCACAAAATTTCTTAGACTTTTCTTGCCACTGAGCCTTCTGGTTTGTCACCTGAGACAAGATGGGTTTAATGCTCTTGACATAACCCTCCAGTTGCATGCGTGCCTCATTGGCAAATCTATTTATCTTACAGCAGTCATGTTGGTGATGATCTTCGTCCATACAATCGAGACAAATGAGCTCATTGCACTGCAAACAATAACGAATCAATGGTTCTTCACTGTGCTTCTTACATGATCGCGTTGTAACTTTGTCTTTGCTCCCATATACTACTCTGATTGTCTCATACAACACTGAATTTAAAGAATAATTTTTTGGCAAACCTTCAAAGCCACTAGATGGAATTTGAAACTTTGTCCTACAGTTTGGGCAGTCTGGATCTGAACCTTTGCTTCTTCCATGCTCCGTGATGCAGCGCAGGCAGAAAGTATGACCACAAGGCAAAAAACGTGGATCTTTGAATGTTCCAAGGCATACTGGGCAGTCGGCGACTCTTGTTACACCAATACCAGCCATTCTCAATATGCTGAAAGCAGCTATAACAATACACAACGCTTATTTTCCTATTGCTGCAAAGACTCAATTACTGAAGTCCACACTTCATTCCATTTTACTGGCCATGAAAAAGTTTGCTCTGGTACATACACTAAACAAGCTTGCCATTCATTTAACTAAAAAAATAAGCATTAGGTAATGCTTGTTCACACACCTCTACCAAACTCCCTGAGCAAAAACAACTGAAAACTGACCAAAGAGAAAGAACTTTAATTAAAATCGGTAAGTAGGCCTACATGACCCTAGCACAAGCCAGTTATCAAGTTTAGAATATATATTCTAATGATTTCTAATGATAGTCGTATCGCCGTTATCATGCATAGAACATCGATCCATGGTCTTTAATCAATCAATTTAATCAATCGATCATAAACTTGACATAGCGCACCTTCAAGATATCTACTCAGAGGCGCTCCCGGCCCATCCACGGCTGAAAAGGACAGCTTTCAGAGAAAGTATAGCATACAAGTGGAGAGTTCCTATGTAGGAGAGTAAGGAGACGCAGTGGCAACAACTGCAGAACATTCCAGATAGTCGGGCCAACAGCCGAGAAGGCCCGATGCTCCCGATGATCGCTTATTTTAAGAGATTTAAATCTTGGGCTAGCATGGTCCTTGCACGGGGACTTTAAATGGCGTAGGGTCCATTCAAACGGGCGAGCGGTGGTGAAGGACCTCATCCGATCAATTCATTGAAAAATGAGCAGGGTCATTGAGGCGATATACGATCGCAATAGAAAAACGCAAACATTTACATTGCATTATAGAAATGCGCGCAAAAGGGACGATAGATCAGGTCACCGCGAACGGCAGACCGGAGGGGTCGGCGGCCACTGTTAGCAGAAATAGGGCGGCAGAGCTTCTGCAGATACCAACAAGGCAACGCAAAACGGGTTGCTTAGGTTAGTAAATTATTTCATATGGCCAGAGACTCTGTCCAGGGTCGGGAGAGCGCTTCTGAGTAGATAATCTTGAAGGGGCGCTATACAAATCTCTGGAATGAATGTCATATATGCACGCACTAATTATCGTAGATTTTCAGTTTGTTGTAATGATCAAAAAATTTGGAATGCAGTAGGCCTACCGATGATTATTCGGAATGCACCCACATACACCCAATTTAAGAAGCTGTGGAATAGTTACTTGAAGGATTAATCATACTTCATTTGACACTGTTTCATCGAAATGTTTACAATATTGATCTTCTTAGTAAATTGCAATGTTATTATTTAGTTAAGAACATTTTTTGAGTAGAACCTTTCTTTATTACATATTGATCTTCTTAGTAAATTGTAATGTTATTATTTAGTTGAGAACATTAGGCTATTGAGTTGACAGTTTCTTTTTTTCAACTGACTAACCAGCCATAATTGATTATTGTTAAAAAGGGTGACCCTAATTAAGCGGGGCTTGTGCCCCTTTTGGGTCTCCCCTGTTCCTTAGCCCATGCACCGATATGTAATTATCAAGTTATAATTGTTGTTAATTGTAATATGCATTGTGCTTCTGGAAATAAAAAAAATGAATGAATGAGACTCTGAACATCCATGCCATCTTCAGCTTTCTACGGAAATCCGTTGGTTGGTTCCACGCGTGTGCGTTGGCCTGCCAGGGCCCAGTGGTGACTCTTCTAGAGCTCTTATACTGACAGTTACTGTTCATTGTTTTTTCTAACTGATGTAATTTTTCGTTCGTAATGACACTTAACATCATAATAGGCTAGCACAGAGAGCGCCTCTGAGTAGATATCTTAATTTTTTGAAGAGGCGCAATATAAATTCTCAGAATGAATGAATGAATTTAAAATGGAAGCTGGATTGATGAAAAAATTGTTTCCCTTAATGGAAGTGCGATTGATGAAACCATTTCTGTGTTTAAATAGAAGCTGGATTGATGGAAATAATTTTTCCCGTAGAAAGAAGCTTGATTGATGAAACTAAGTTTTCGATTCAATAGAAGCTGGATTAATGAAAATAATTGTTTAAGTAAGTAGAAGCTGGATCCATGAGAATTGAGAATAGTCCTTTCCCTAAATAAAAGTTCCATTGAAAATTATTTTTTGCTTAAATAGAATTTGGGTAATTTTTTCATTAAATTGAAGCTGGATTGATGACAAATTTTTCGATTCATTGAATGCTGAATTGATGGTAGTAATCATGGACATAGCCATATAAACTACTTACTTACCAACGTCAAGTACGGCATTGAAGACATTAAACTACCTAAACCTAGGGTATTACCCGCCAAACGAATGCGGAGATCCTAAAGAAGATGCGTTGGGGGTAGCAACAACCAGTGCAGGACATCCCGCATAAAGTCGGATACATGACCCAATAAGGGGATGCCACCAAACGGGGTCAACCCGAATCCCTGAAACCTGAATCCCCGAAAACGCTGAAAATACACAAAAGCCCGATTTCCCGAAAACAGTTTTCTAGAAAGCGGCCGAGTTATTAAGAGTTAAATTGCAAACATGTCATAGACCAAGCGTGGCCTTGATGTATATCGATATAATAATCTTTTCTTTATTGAAGCGCCTGACAAACGCACTGCGCTGTACATTTACATGTTATGCAATTTAAATCTTAACTACTAACAGAACAGACAGCCTGCAATACACGGCGCTAATAGCAGCCTACAAAGCATATCCGCCCAACGGGCGCTCGAACTTGGTACCTCTCACTCTCTGTGCCAGATGTTATCCAATGCGCTATCGGCCCCCCCCCCCGATACATATATATACATACATATACTGCCTATTCAAATGTTTATTCATTAATTAATGAGATCCTGAGTGGCCGAGTGGGTTGGTAGCCCGCTCTCCACGCCGGCGGCCCGGGTTCGATTCCCGGTCGGTCGGTTTATCAGAGATTAATTTCTCGGATCTTTACTGCGGGTGGCTCGGTCGCAATATAAACGTGGAGTACAATACAATACAATACAACACAACACAATACAACTGGGGCGCGGTGGTATAGGGGTATGTTCGGTGCCTTGCAGCTGGAGGGTTGCGGGTTCGAATCCACCTCAAAGCCGCCGCGTAGGGACCCTGGGCAAGTCCTTCACTCGCAATTGCTCATGCGCTTCGGCGTGAAACTCCGATTCAGCGTCCGCGCAGTAGTCGGGAGCGCCTCTGAATAGGCAATCTGGTAGAGGCGCTATAACAAGTGTTCAAATAAAATACAATACAATACAATACAATTCGGGCCGCACCCCACCAAACAAGCGAGCAGCCTCACGCAATTTAACTCGCTCAAAACGCCCAATCCGACATTGCGTCGAAATCAAGGTCATACTCCATGGAGTCAAGCCTGGGACTATTATTACTATTATTGTTATTATCGACTCAGGTCATCATCATCATCAGGATCCATGGGCCGAAGGCCCGTAGGTGTCCAACGCTTGCATCGGATCCATGGGCCGAGGCCCGTTGGAGTCCAATGCTTGCATTGGATTTCATACGTATTTTTTCTTTACGAACGGAGTATCTGCACCCATCCGTTCGACCTTCGCACTTCTCCCTTAAAGAGAGTTCCAGGCTTAGGACTAGTCTCAGGTCAAGCCAAGTCTAAATCCTATAAATTTCGTTAATTTTGACAGAATTTTGGTGTCAGCGGCCTGCGGTGACTTTATTAGGTCATCGTTACATAGTTTGCTTAGTTTCTCTGTTCTGCTTTGTGCGAAATAAAGTATAATATAAACTTAGGCTATAGGCCTATAGGTGACAGGTCAAGGTTATGATAAAGCTTGTTATTATCGTCTCAGGGTAGACGTTACGAGATTAGAAAGCCGTTTAGCTTCTTCGGACTATTTACCTAATTAAAAACTTTACAGAATCCGCTGCTAATGTTGAACATTTTATCTACCATATGATACCAACCTTCAATCGAAGTATAATTTCAACTTCATTTTAAATCATCGTTTATAAGCAGTTTACGGCCCACACTTTAGCCTCACAGTAAGTTGTGTTTCGCTTTCACATTTCGACTCGGACCTATACAACTGTAATACACAGGACTGGAAAGTCCAGATGTAAAGACGTCCTGTGACTGAAAAATGGCGTCTATGGAGTGAACAGTTGCGCTGCTGGCGGCAAAGGTGTGAAATGTCGTGTTTACCTAACGTTTTACAGGAGCGCAACTGTTCACAGTTAATTTTGAATTTTTTGTCCGCTTTAGTTTTGCCTGAGACTATTATTGGTTTTGCCATGCGCAACCGAGCCAGTCGACAGACTATAATTATTATCAACGAATCTTCGAATGCCTGAGACGATTAGGGCGATGAGAATTAAGGTTTTAAGAAAGCGTATGAGCAGATATATTACAGGAACCAATAAATTCAATCCAAACTGTTGTGTCGAATGTTGATTACGTACTGCACATGACACCAACTGATGGGAACTGTCCCGACTTAACGACTTACAGTCGGTTCTTAACTCTGCTGCATAGGCGTAGCTACATGGAGGCACGAGGAGGCAGTACTGTTGTCTCCTCTTGCTTTTTATATACATTTGTATATAGGTCCTACTGGAACTTCTATTGGCCACTGACCAGCCTTTTGCCAATGGTCTGAAGTAGCCTACAAGAGACACGTTCAGACTCTGCTACCTATATAGGCTATTGGCGGTCGGTTCTTTGTGTGAAATTGCTGTGAAAGAACCTTCAGTGCGCTGAGAAGGTTATAAAGACTTCTGAGAACAACAACATCCGAAGAACGACCGAACGGATTGGCACTTGCCTACATACACAGAGACATTGATGTAGATTTGGACAGATTGCTTCAGAAGTGGGATAGATCTGGGCATAGAAGAATTCATTGGCTTTTTCGTCAACCTAAAACTGTTGAACACGGTTAGCCTATCTACAGAACAGTTGAACAATGCACATACGTTACAGACTAAAATTAACATCTCTTTGCAATTTAATAGTCAAGATATATATATAACTTGTCAAAAATTGGCAAAGGCTGCAGTGAAAGGCACGTTGAACTAGCTGGTAATTTTGGTCAATTTCTCACAATTCCCTGCTCATAAAATTCACACGTGCACATACATGTAATATTATTATATTGATGTTCTCTACGTTTTAACACCGTTGGCGACTGGGGCTTCGCCTCCGTTAGTAGGCCTATCAGGCAGGCTGAAAAAGTACGTGACACAGACATGAATGATGAAACACGTAGGTTACATGGATCTAGGCTAGACAGCAGTTCCAGGGCTTCAAACTACATCAAATTGTACTTACGAGAGATCGAGATTTCAAATATTTTCTGTGACCAGTATAGGCTATTTAATCTAGGGGCTCTATGGGGGAAAGTTCGACCATGATGTATTCCCCCAGAGAAATAATAGTTTTGAGTTGTTGTTGACATTATAATAGGCTAATTATATGAACTGTTGTAACATATAATTATATTATTTACTATTATAATTATGATACAGCCTACTATGCGGGCCTATAATGATTTTGCACCAAGGTGCTATACAGTGGCGTAACAACCTTGCTGGGGGCCCTTGGACACTCTAAGCTTGGGGGCCCTTACCCATTATGTACGTACGTACGTAGGCCTATCTATGTATGTATGTAATTGAACATATCTATAGCGCCCCTTCAAGGGATCTACTCAAAGGCGCTCTCTGCGCTAGCCTATATGATGTTAAATGTCATTACGAACGAATATATTACATCAGTTAGCAAAAGAATGCACAGTAAGCTGAAGGAGTCACCAGTGGCGGGCCCACGCACACACGAGAACCAGCCAACGGATTCCCTTCGAAAGCTGAAGATGGCATGGATGTTCAGAGTCCCTGCACCAAGTTACGTCGATAGGGTAGAGCAGCGACCGGTGACATGGAAGAGACTATACCCTGCCAGCATGCCCACAATCGAGGAGCCCTCATAGGACCCATATTTTCATATAGGACCCATATACATGTAGATCACATCTAATTCCATTGGATACGCTGGCAGGGTAAAGAGTGAAAATAATTAGATGGTTATTTAAAACTGCAATTAGTTGATTAAGAAAGAGAGTATTAAACGTTATTATCAACAACCCATAATGCAGCAAGGCAAACAAGAATACAACCGAAATGTATTGGCCCATTTGGCCTGCCACTTATAGACTAGTTACATGCATAGCTAGTGTGCACTAACAGAAATTCGTCAGTACAAGAGGAAACAAGAGATGTAGACTTGTGGAATGGTTTGGATGATTGTACTGCCTCAGTGGACACTATAACAGCTTTTAAAAGGAGCTAAGAAAATTGGGCTATTAAGCAAGTTCCATATGAAATTGCAGTGGTTTTAACACAGACAGGCTTCTTCTGAAACATTTATGCTAAGTCATCAATATTAATTTAAATTTTGATATTCGCTAGATGTCGATTCTCTGCATCACGCAACTGAGAGCAAATTGACATAATGTGACATTTTTCCTAATTAGTGTCTGAGAAAAACGGACATAGAGTACATTACATTTTTTAGTTAAAAAGCTTAAAGGCCCTTTAGACCTCGGGGGCCCCTGGACTTTGTCCACCCTCGTTATATGGCTGTTACGCCACTGGTGCTATAGCCGTTGGTTTATTAAGAGATATTGTCACTAACTTAGGCCCTACCTAATGCGAAAAACGTTTATTGTCAGGATACTTTATACTTTTTAACTGCGTTTATAAGATGTCTGTACACCAAAGTGCGATTAGCAATTGGTTAATAAAGAATATACTTACTTACTTACTTACTTATTATAATGTAGGCTAATGATACTATCACATTATAATGTAATGATAGGCCTATACTATCATATTAATAATATGATGAGTAATCTACTGTCAATATAATATTTGTACCAATATTATATTTGTACAACTAAATGGCTTCTCTCGAGTGTTATCTTTCAAATTTCAAAATATCAAATTTCAAAATGTTTTCTTCCCTGAACATTAATTTTAGTAAAAATACATCATTACCACATGGCTTCCCGAATCGGTAGTTCAATCCTTCTTGCTTGGTTTGTGTACCATTTGTAAACTATTTCATCTAATTGTGTATGGTCAGCAATTCCTTTACCTTAAGGCTAATGGCTTTCTTGAAAAATTGAACGTAGGCCTATATTCTAATTTTTTATATTAATTTCGATAAATGTCCGGTTTGCTAGTACGTTGTCTGCAGTCAAACTCAAACATGGCTCAAACTACATCTTAGCTACGAGTGGCAGCTGATTACTATCAGCACTTAATTTATAGAGCAATCTGTTAAGATTACAGTTTAAAATGCTACCATTAGAGTTTGGGAAAAAATTTATTGGGAGGGGCACATCCCCTCCACAAACCCAATCACCTGCTCCGCGCTGCGCGCCTTGGTGATCGTCCTTTGGACGGTCGTCATCTCCCACTTACCTTGACCCCCTCGAGAAGAGGGGGACTAGATGAAATACTGCCGAAGGAACTCACTGAGGCTTGGCCCCAGACAAACATTTGTCCCCCCTCATAAACCTTCTGGATCCGTCATTGTCCCAAAGTTGCCGCCTCTTGAATTTAAGTCTGGCTACGCCACTGCTCCAGGCCCGCCGAGAGGGGGTCAGAGGGGGGCAAAACCCAGGGGCCCGGCGACTTTTAGGGGCCCGGGCATGGCCCAGCAATCAACTTATGAAAAATATTATAATCAGTTATACAAAGTTTATGATTTATGCCTTTTAAAATATAATATTACGGACACTTAACTACAATAGTTGCATATATATATAAATATAATTTGTAGGGTTGTACCCGCACTATTATTATTTCAGTTTGTTTTTAAAAAAAATTCTCATAAAGTCTAAGGATAGTTAAAGGCCCGTGACTGCTCTGCCTAGGGGTCCGGAATTTCTGTCGGCAGCCCTGCACTGCTCTGCTGCCATATAGAGGCGTCCCGAGTTCATGTTTCTTATGCACTGCGTATCAACCGGAAGTAGTTGAGAACTTTTGCCTATTTGGCTGTTACGATAACATGGCACTGAATGGCCTTTTCATCATCAGAGTACAGCCATCCCAGATTAATGCATTCAATGGGCATAATATTCCATATAACCAAACCAGTGTCGGTATCAACTATGGTCCTCTTTGGGAGTCAACAGCATTTCGTCGCATGAGAATTATAGTGTTCTATCTGCAGTTTTGTTTACATTGGAGTTAGACACACTGTCCGATTCAGGGTAATTTGTTCTATCTGCGTGCAAAATGGCGCTTGTTGAAATGGTGCCTCTGCTGGGAAAAGAACAGAAGTATTTTATTCTATTTGCATATTCTTACCCACTGATAGGCATTATAATATTCTATGTGAACCACAACCAATTATATTCCAGAGATTTTATCACGTGGATATTACAGAACACGATGTTTCTTGATTATAATACACATGGTTCAGGATTATCTTGTTCTATTACGGTCACGTGGTCTGAACGGCAAACTGTGATTCGCACATGCATATAGAACATTATAATAGCAAGCGTGTTCCGTTACAGAAGGATAATCAAAAAATATTACATAAAGAGACAAAATGGAGTGACTAATTCGAAAATAATGCACATATAGGGCCTATACAATGATAGCAAGTATCACAGTTAAAAATGATATTACAAAAATAGCTTTTTCTCTAGAATTATTATATAATATGCTTTTATAAATAATTACAGCGACAGTCATAATTCATTTCGCTAATAATTATAATGTTCCTTGTAATGACGAATCATCATAACATTTAATTGTATAGAGCTATTTCTGTAATATTTTGTTCTATTTGAACAAATTCCAAAAGTTGCCTTCAAATTATGTTTTCTTATGCAAGAGGCTTCAATCGTCGTGATTGCTTAAAATTGCCGATGTCCACATAAATGTTTTCTAAACATTCTTTCCCTATTTTGTCCCACCAAAGAGTTTTCAGTACTAAATTCTAAGTCACTAAACTTTCTTTTTCAAATTTCTCCGTTTCACCAAAAGTGCGCATAGAACAGTCTACTTCTCATGCGACGATTTGCCATACCCTCCACATGATCACAACGTATTGGTAAATGTTCTTGTAATCTTCTGATGACTGCTTCAAACAGTTTTCCTGACCACTGAAGAATGCACCATCTCTTACAGTTTGAGATCATCAATTACTACAGGGAGTCAATCTCACTTTTCCTGTTTCACCTTTGTTCTTTATGAGATAACTAGATTTTTTACCCGGCTTCGCACGGGTTATTTCTACCGTATAATATATTATTTGCTTCCCGGGCTAAATATATATAATGTAGTATATGAAGTTCGGCCAATATAGATATCGATGAGCTCGGCGTCTTTTTGTATTTCCATCTGAGGCGTCTTAGAGCAATCCGATGCTCTGTCTCCAGTGGCGGCGCCAGGGGGGCTAGGGGGTGCTTAGCCCCCCTAAATGCGGCTCAGCCCCCTAAAATCACAGCGAGGAGGTTTTAAATTAGTTGTAAAAGCAAAAAAGGTCATCCGGACAAATTTTTGAGCTTTAGCCCCCCCAAACCTGAAATCCTGGCGCCGCCACTGTCTGTCTCCTCCTTTGTCTTTACCTCTTTATTAACTGGTGGGCCAAGTGCCTCTTTTCGTTGTCTGAAGACCTCTTTCTTTTCTCTGGGTCTTTCGCACTGGGAGCGCCTCTGATTGGTGTGCACTGTGAGAGGCGCTATATAAATCGATAGATACAATACAATACAATACAATACAATCTGTCAACTTTGGATGGGAATATGTTGGTTGGGCTCCACCTGTAGTCCAGTCATTAAACAACAATTTTTCATGAAGGTTCAACAAAATGTTTACAAAAGGTTTCTCGATGGTTTTCACTTCTTTGATATGTCTACGTTAAAAGAAAAAAAAGTTTTCCAAAATATGACATGGGCAACTATGTGAAAATGGGTAAAATCCAAGATGGCCGCCGTCAAAATTCAGATCAGTCACCTGAAAATAAATAGCGGGGTACGGGAGCTGAAAAATATTTCAAATACGGCAACCAATTATCCCCTTTGGTTCCAGATAGCACATGGGTAGACGAGTCCAAACAGCCTGGGACACAAATTTTGACGGCCCTCTAGCGGCTGTGGCAGCCATTTTACAAAATGGCCGACCGAAATACATATTGTTCAATATCTCAGCTTCTCCTTCTCTTAGAATCGTGATTTTGGTGTCCAAACATACATATTTAGGGGCAAGGATTCCATTGGAGCTAACTACAAACACTTATCTGCACGAAATTGGCAGTCATTTTCCAAAATGGCCGACCGAAATTAAACTTTGTCAATATATCACTTTCTAATTCACTTATAATTGTGATCTTGGTGTCCAAACATACATATTTAGAGGCAAGGATTCCAATAGAGCTAATTACAAACACTTATCTGCACGAAATTGGCAGCCATTTTCCAAAATGGCCGACCGAAATAAAACTTTGTCATTATCTCAGTTTCTAGTTCGCTTATAATCGTGATCTTGGTGTCTAACCATACATACTTAGGGGCAAGGATTCCAACAGAACTAATTGAAAACACTTATCTACACGAGATTTTCAGCCAGCGGTGTCATTTAGGAATTTTAGGGGGAGGTGGGGATTTCCCCTAGTTTGAAAATCAACCGTTATAGGCTCATGGCGCGTCAACTATAAGCATAGTGTGATTCAAACTAATTCATTTCATCATACTATTTCTGAAACTTAGTGTTCTGTTCATGCTCATGTGGAATTTCGATGCACTTCCCCAATGGATTATTATTCTGACTAACGTTTCACTTGAAGTGATGTTTTGTGCATTAGAATAAATGCGCTACATAAATCATTAAGATTTTATTCTAAAACCAGCTTAAACCACAAGACTATTTTAGAGGAATTTACACAGAATGCTGTAAACCATAAACTAAGAAACACTTACCTTTAGACATATTAACATATGGCTGCTATAGGCTAAACCACTTGGTGTCCTAAAATTCATGGGTTCTATCTATCTATCTATCTGTCTGTCTGTCTGTCTGTCTGTCTGTCTGTCTGTCTGTCTATCTATCTATCTATCTATCTATCTATCCATCCATCCATCCATCCATCCATCCATCCATCCATCCATCCATCTATCTATCTATCTATCTATCTATCTATCTATCTATCTATCTATCTATCTATCTATCTATCTATCTATCTATTTGAACATATATATAGTCAGCTGCCGATGCCTGTCACTGTGTCAGACTGAAAATATCATTTGGCTGTGTTTGTGCTGTTTGTAACGATTCCCTTTGTATTATAACAAACATTCACATCTATTCATATATAGGCCTACGTAGCCTATATAGATTTTTATAGGTACAGTAGGAGATTGTATCATTAATGATTAATTATAGCATTCTTTTTGTTAAACTTTAATTAATCAACCAGCGTAGATAATCGGCGCAATTCCAGAGGATAAGGCCATTTTTAGTCTTTATTGTCTGAACGTCATGGATACATAACTACGATGAAACCATGCCATTGGACAAATTCAAACGATGTCACGGTTGATCAACAGACTTTGACCGCGCATGGGCATTTTCAAGAAGAAGACGGTGTGCAAAGGACCGTTAAAGAGTTCTTCGTCTGATGCGAGAGAAGAATGGTGTTTGCGTGGCGTTTCTAAGTGCAATTTGAGGCATTAGAGCGTCGAAAGCGTTTCTTATTCGTAAGTCGCTAGATCACGATAAGAATTATACTCGTGGAGTATAAGTACAGTGCTGTGGAGAATGGAGATAAGATTTAGTCAAAAGGAATCTTATAATCGAACTGAACTATACGTCGGTCGATTTCGGTGGAAGTTTAAATCCACGTAAGCAGTTAAGTTCGTCGGAACTTCCATGAACTGGACTGTTGGATTAAAGTCGATAGCGAGTCGAATATAAGAGCGAAGGGATTCATACAAATCTTCTATATTCTACTTTACTACAAGAAGATGCAATGCTACGTGAGTTCTACATTTTACAGAAGAGATTCACTCATCAACTCAACTAAAGACATGATCGTCGTCATCATCATCCACAGTGAGATCTACGCTTGTTTGAAGTGAAAGTACGTTATGGTTACACAGACTGTCGACTTACTAAAACATTCATGCTGGAGTGTGAGTTCACCTTTTCCTTTGAATACCATGTAGAATGTGCTTGGTTTAAGTATGAACAAGCTATAGAATTAAAACAATCTCAAATAGACATCTCCTGCATGTAAGAAAATTGAGATCTGATATTTTTAGATAATATTTCATTTAGTTTCGACGATTTTAAGATAATTAATATTCAAAAGAAGAAATGTATTGCATTTATTTGATTGCTTGAATCATACATAACTTGACATACATTCATCCAATCGCAATGGATATAGATCTTATATAGGTAAAACGTGCACACGATCAGTGCATACCCGAAAATAGATAAAATCTATTATTAGGGAGTTACACTGGTCTACTGAAAAAGTATGAAACTCTCTGCTTGGTTTCTTCTACACAAGCTTTTGGTCCAACAAGACAGAGACCTTCGCTTCTAAGAAAGAAGACACCCGCTTTTTCTAGCTCTGCAATTAGTTGCTGAGGCATGCCTTGATGTAATGCAAAAGGAAGCTCAATCCTTTCTTTGACAATTCCTGCCTCTGAAACCTTTTTATAGAGCTTGGCGAATTCCTCAACGGCATCATCAACATGTTTCCTGGTTTCATCGGAATTGTCTCGATAGTAAGGAACAACTTCAAAATTGTGAGTTATTTTTTCATTTGAAGACTCGCAAACAACCTTCATGATGCACAAGTGTTTCTGGGCAATACAGTCCAACTTGTCCTGATGTTTATGCTTCAGGTAATACCAAACATGTTGATCAATTGGAACCCTTTGTAATAGGGAGTGGTCAATTTGCTTACTGCTCGGAGTATGATCTCTTCGTAAAACCCGATTTCTTTCTTTAGGCTTTGCTGCATCACAATTGTTTGAAGTTTGCTCCTTGTTGTCCTCTGTAGTGTTTTTGCTGGCCTGCAGCTTCTTCAGTTTCAAGTCCTTCCGTTGATCAATAGCCGTCTCTACATTCAACCAGTCACCTTCAAGTCTAAAGGGCTTGTCGTGAGAAAAAATTACTTCAACATCGTCACGTTCCATTGCTGACATCTGCTTCTCCATTTCATGCTGATCAGAACTTTGTATCACATAAGTAACAGATTCGAAAGAATCCTGAAAATTACAAAAACAATGCATCATTGAATGCGTTACTCAGAACAAATCATCACTTCAATGCAACATCCAAATGTGTGCACCCCATGTGCACAAATAAACATAATAATTCTTAATATGTTTGTTATGCATGCATGGGGTACATGATAGTCTATTCACTCTATTGGTTAGCATGCTGGACTGTCAAGTTCCAACCAAGGAGTTGGAGGTTCAAATCCCTACCAGGACAGAAATTTGTTTCCATCTGCACCTGTTTCAGTACTGACCGTATACAGTTGGTGGCGGCAGACTTCTGCTCCACCAGCACCCCAAGCTCGGCTATAATAAGTACTGACTATACACAGTTAGTGGCAAGATGAGACGGCAAAGGACAGGACTGGCCATCCTTCACTAAGATGCCAAAGGTAAACTTCTTAAATCGCTAACACTTCATACCTCAGCTTCTTCTCTGAAGGCTGCTTCTTCTTCTTCTTCTGCTTCCTTGTTCTTTTCTTCTTCTACATCATTGTGAATTAAGAGCATTGGTAACTTCTTATGACATGCAAGTAACTGTCCAGTAAATAATGTTGCATTAACTTGAATACTTACAGATGCTGAAGCTTCCTTACTTGGAGTAAGATCTCTTTGTAATACCTCGTGTCTTTCAACTTTAGGTTTCACTGCATCAAAATTAACATGCAAAAATAGTTACGTAAAGCGGAAATTCGTAAATTGAGTTTTTGCTTGATATTACCAAAGTCAGTACTTTGTGACAGTTTGTTTACAAAATGTAATGTTCAGTTTATATATAAAACAGTCAAAAGCATTACAAAAATCAATGTGTTGAAAAATTGCAACTGCTATACTACAGTTCTCAGTCTCTACAGAGAACATTCTCAGTCTCATATAATTTTAAGAATTTTGCACAGATTTAAATCCAGGCAACTAAATGGTATAAATGGTATTTCTATTTAAAACATATTTCAATATTTCCAACTTCATAGAAAATGTTTGTCAGTTGTCTTTGGCCTATTTCTTTATGTTGAATGCATCATTTATTATTATGCAGTGCACTTAAGTGGGCGAGAAATGCTTTAAGAAAATCAAAATGTCCACCAACAGCTACACGTGTTATTCATAAGCTAGATTTATTGTATCAAAATTTCATAGAGATTTCCTCTGTTTTCTTAAACTGAAATCACAGTTCACTAACATAATGCCAGATCATTTCAAATACCCGTACATTAAAAGCAGAGATAATAAATGTTACAGAGTGTAAAAAGGGAAGCTCATAACGTTCCGATGAGCCGCCCTACTCCTTTATTATGCAATTACATAGTCATAATATGACATTATCATTGGGTTCCGAGACTTCAATTGATGTGAAAAAACAATATTGCAAAAAGCCCATAAAATCCACCACATGCACTGGACCACAATCCTAACGAATAAATCTAGCATTTGTACAGATTGCATATCATACACAATCAATGCAAGCACAAACTTGCACATAGCAGATGCATGCCACTAGCCAGAATCAGCAGATGTGTGAGAAATATATACTTACAATCAGATTCCATCTGAAGTCTTCCAATCATATTTCCTCTTCCGTTGATGAACTCCTTAAAATCACCTGGTATAAATTTGATGCCTGTTACACTGACTTGTCCCATGTCTTGAGGTTGTATCTGATTTAATTTGTCAAAGCTATCTTTGAAGTCTTTGTATTGGCAGACTATGTCAAAAGCCCTTGCTTCATCTGCTCCTTTTAACATTTCTTCTATTCGAGTGTTGAAACTTGCAAGTCTGAGCTGTTCTGTTTCAATTTCGTCAATTTTCATCTTCAAGTCTTTTGTAACTCTTTGTTTCTCGTTACTCAGCTCTTCCAGAAGTAAACGTCTGTGATTGTTGATAAGCCGTATTATGTTGTCACATTCTTCATTGATTGCCCATTCAGATTTATCTAGTAGATTACGAAATTTCTCTGACTTTTCTTCTACCTCAGACTTCCGAGTTTGTCACCTGAGACAAGATGGGTGTAATGCTGTTGACGTAACCCTCCAGTTGCATCCGTGCCTCTTTAGCAAATCCGCTTATTTTGCAGCAATCGTGTTTCCGATGGTCTTCCATGCAATCAAGACAAATGGCCAAACTGCACTGCACACAATAAAGAACCAATTCTTCACCATTGTGCTTCTTACATGATCTGTTCACCATTTTAGCTTTGCTTATATCAAATACGCTGGTACTTTCATCTAACACTGGATTTAAGCAATAATTTTTTGGCAAACCTTCAAAGCCACTTGATGGAATTTGAAACTTTGTCCTACAGTTTGGGCAGTCTGGATCTGAACCTTTGCTTCTTCCATGCTTCGTGATGCAGCCCAGGCAGAAAGTATGACCACAAGGCAAAAAATGTGGATCTCTGAATGTTCCAAGACATATTGGGCAGTCAGCGACTCTTATGACACCAATACTATCCATTCTCAATATGCTGAAAGCAATTATAACAATACACAATGGTTATTTCTGTATTATTGCAAAGATTGTTACTGAAGTCTACACTTCTTTCTTTTTAAGTTAATGGGTCATGAAAAAGTTCGTTATTGTACACAGGACCTACACTAAGCAAGCGTACGATTCATTTCATGACAAAAACAAGAACTGTCTTCCTTTTGCCTTTGGTGGGATCTCGGGTGCTATCACTGCTATGATATTGAAGCAATGCTGATTTATTTCACTCTGGCAATTTAATTTAGGACTTCAGACTTATTTTAAGGCTGGTCAAACATATTCTACACTCTGATTAATGGAGACAGGATATGAACACACTGGTCAACATAACATGCTCACACCCCTCTACCAAACTCCTTAAGCGAAAACACTGAAAACTGACAAAAAGGGAAACAAAATAAATTAAAATCGGTAAGTGCATGAGCCCTTGCACAAGCCAGTTATCAATTTCAGAACATAATGCTTAGGTAAGTAGGTTTCTAATGGAATAGAATCTAATGAATTCTATATCGTCGTTATCATGCAGAAAATCGATCGATGGTCGCTTCAAGTTAAATCGAAATCAAAGTCATATACTTCTTTGAAGAAGTAACTCAAGTCTAAATCCAACAAATTTCGTTGATTTACAGCCGCCTGCATGCATGGACTTCTTAGGTCATCATTAGGCCTACATAGGTCAATAAATAATTATAGATTTAACCTGGAATGATCACATAAGTAACATTTCCACTAAGGTTGCCAAGAACATAGGGATTCTGGCTCGTGTATCCTACCTGTTACCTTCTAGAGTTCTGCATACACTATATTATTCTCTTGTTTACCCTTACTTGACATACTGTAATATCGCCTGGGCCTCCAATTATTCCTCTCGTCTGAATAGGCTATCTATATTGCAGAGACGAGTTGTACGTATTATTGCTGGGAGATCATTGATAACTAACACAGCAAGTAGATTTAGTATACTACGAATACTTAATATCCCTCAGATAAATAAATTGCAAATCTGTGAATTTACGTATCGCTTCGCCAACAAATCTCTTCCCCCAATCTTCAGTCGCTACTTCTCTAAGATCTCTGATACGCATTCTCATTATACAAGATCTCTCGATAACTTTGATGGAACCTATGCCCGCACTAACACTCGTTATTTTACCTTAAGATGTGCTGGTCCTCCTGTCTGGAATAACCTACCGAAGTCACTGCGCACTCTTCCGAATCTTGCCCTATTTAAAAAAGAGGTCAGAGCCTACCTCCTTGACAATAGTCAATGCGTTATCTAAATATGGTTATTATTAATTGTTATACCACAATTAGTTAAGTGTTGTTAGTTAAGCCAGTTATCTAAATATGGTTATTATTCATTGTTATACCACAATTAGCTAAGTGTTGTTAGTTAAGCCAGTTATTCTCATTTTTTTCTGACAATGCTATTTGTGTAGACTATAAGCTAACTCAATATTGTCATCCCTCTGCTAACATGATAAACGGGTATCCCTAACTTAGCGGGACTTCAGTCCCTTCTGGGAACCCGATTGTTTCCCTCAAACGTTAATAAGATAATCATGTGATCTGTCTGTTTTAATTTCCAAACTTATGATCATTGATTATGATTATTCTGGATCATTAGGCCTATTTGTAAACTATTCTATGGAAACAATAAAAAGGATTGATTGATAAAAAATTATAGATTAGAAAGACGTAGGGCTATAGCTTCTTCGGACTATTTACAAAATTACAAAATCCCGACAGAATCCGCTGCTAAAGTTTAACATAATAATTATGATACCAACCCTCAATCGAAGTATACTTTCTACTTCATTTTAAATCGTCATTTATAACAACACTTCGGCCTCGCAGCTGTTGTTTCGCCTTCACTTCACGATGGATCGAAGCCAGTGTGATTCAAGTTAACTGAAACTGAAACTGAAATGTCAGTTAACTGATTTATTTGATTTCAGTTAACTGGAACTGAAACTAAAACGGAAATGGCCAAGAAACTGAAACTAAATAGAAACTGGAATGGCCAAAACTTTAATAGAAACTGAAATTCAAAAACTGAAATTCAAAAACTGAAATTGATAGTTACATGCATTAAATTGCCAATTTAAAAGGAAGTTTATTTAGATCAATGCGTAATCTTACTTATCAATATGTATATCTATAAATATTCATGGATCAATGTCTTTTCTTGTCATCCTCCATGATGGTTTCATTTATATAAAGTCTGTTTTATCCAGTGATATCTATTAATAGTTACTAATACAAATCAGTGGCTTTATCGATTGGACGGAAGTTACCGAATGTTTGTTTTTGAAATTGTCTTTCTGTAATGAACAATTTCTGTTATAGTTTAGACTGTTTAAATATATCATAATATTTCGCTATGAGTATTCAGTATGAGTGGTAGAAAACGAGAGAGCGCAGTGTGGGACTACTATTTGCAAGACGTTTTGAACGACGTTTTGAACGACAATTCCGCATGTAGGCCTACTGTTCTGGTTAACAACAAGCCATGTGGTTGCAAATCTCAGGGCGCAACTGTACTAATGCTCGAGTCCATTTGAAAGTGCTACACAACAGCGCCAGGATCAAATTTCAACAGTTCCAGTAATTTATCTATGAGTCACTTTCTTCGACCTATTGTAAAGTGGAGTAAACCCATGGCATAGTTTAGGTTGGTAAATTATTTTACATCGTCAAATTAAAATGGAAGCTGGATTAATGAAAAATGGTCCCTAAATGGAAGTGGGATTCAAACCATTTCTGTGTTTAAACAGAAGTTGCATTGATGGAAATAATTTTTACCGTAAATAGAAGCATTAACCCAACCTTGGTAGCTTGTAATATTGGTAAATCTATTTAATTACTGACTATTCAGTAGCTGAGGCTATCTTACTTTATGATGAAAGGTTCTGTGTTCATATAAAATTATGAATACATAATAGCAGTTTTTCAATAAGAAGTTACATGTGTGAACATGTTCATATCACGCATTAGCTCGTAAGTTTGCTTAACAACGTCAAAAACTGAAATAGAAATTGGCTGAAAACTGAAACTACAATAGAAATTCAGTGAAAACTTTAACTGAAATAGAAACTGAAATAAGTCCGAAAAACTGTAATCGAAACTGGAATGAGGCTATTCCAGTTAACTGAAACTCAAACTGAAACTGAAATAAATCAAAAACTTTAATCACACTGATCGAAGCTTCGACGCGAAGCAAAGCCAGACACTCGAGTTCGCACGATCAGATCAGATAACTGATATCAGAGTCAACGTCACGTATAGTTTAGCGTCGTAAATTATTCGCCCATAGTAGTATTATTATTTTTGATCAATCAAACTTCTACTTTGGCAAGAATTCTTTTCATCAGTCCAGCTTCCATTTAGGCAAGAATTTGTTTAATCAACCCAGCTTCTATTTAAGCAGCAATGATTTTTCGTCAGAGACCGTCCATAAATGACGTCAAGCAATTTTGGCCGATTTTGACCCCCCTTCCCCCTCGTCACAAAAAGTATCTAGAAGGCAATGTAACACCCCTTGAAAAATGACGTCACAAAGCTCTGACCCCCCCAACCAACCAAATAGGGAGAGCATGCATAATTATTTTAAAATCTAACAGTGACCAAATATTGAAATAATTAGAAAATTATTAGGCCCTAATAATGGTGCCCGTATAGGCTACATTAAAATAATCAAAAAATAATGAAACTTTAATACTCAAAATTAGTGCTGTTATTATAAAAATTAAATTGTTGTTATTTGTTAAATTTAATTACATAGACCTAATGTGACTTCACATTTCTCCAACCCCACCCCATATCACACATCGTCACAAATTTCCGACCCCCTCCCCAGGTGCTTGACGTTATTTATGGACGGCCCCATCAGTGTAACGCCTATTTAATTAAGAATTATTTTTCATCAATCCAGCTTCTATTTACGCAAAAGTCATTTTCATCAATTCGACTAGAGCTTCTATTTACAAGAAAATTCTTTTCGTCAATCCAACTTGTATTCGA
Organism: Aporrectodea caliginosa; assembly: GCA_020284085.1. Taxonomy (NCBI): domain Eukaryota; kingdom Metazoa; phylum Annelida; class Clitellata; order Crassiclitellata; family Lumbricidae; genus Aporrectodea; species Aporrectodea caliginosa. The sequence goes on along the minus strand of JACEVL010000134.1, from coordinate 912,774 downwards.
CCAACGCTGAAACCCAAGCAATGGCCAATAATTTACGACTTTAAACTACACGTTTACCCAGCTCAGTACGTAGTTAAGCGTAACTTTGTGTTGTGACTGTCTGGTGACAATTGGCAATTTGCCACCATTCTTGACCCTGTGCTGACATGACAGCGTTGTTTATCGTTTTGTTGGATGATTGATTTTTCTGTTACGCGCTTTTGTGCAAGATTCCAATTCCAATTATCAACAGAGGCCGCTATAAATAACAGTCTAATAATAATAATAATAATGCCACTCATTCACTGCAGTGACTGTTGTTTAGCTAATATCGTGGTCTCAGCGTCAACATATCAACAGTTGTGAAACAGAATGCGAACTTATAGGCCTACTTTCAATTGTAACTTACCTGTGACCATACAGTGGCGGACTATGCATATAAGTTCGGGTCCACGCCAACTCGTCTACAGACTTTTCGTCTACGACACTTCGTCTGCAGACATTTCGCCTACAAGTGTATCTTTATCCATTACGGCTAATCAACAGAGGCCGCTTTCAGATTAGTTTCGCTAAACGTGCTAAATATTCTCAGGAATCCAGCTTCTAATTACTGAAAAGATTATTTTCATCAATCCAGCTTCTATTGAATGAAAACTTAGTTTCATCCATGCACCTAGCTTGGTATCCAGCTTCTATTTACGGTAAAAATTATTTCGATCAATCCAGCTTCTATTTCAACACAAGAATGTTTTCATCAATCCCACTTCCATTTAGGGAAACAGTTTTTTCATCAATCCAGCTTCCATTTTAAAGTGACAATATCAAATAACTTTGTAGACGAAATGACTGTAGACGAATTGTCGTGACACCATCAAGTTCGTACATAAGGGCAGGAGAGATGAAGAGAATCGATTGGTCAACACCATTACATTTTGTGGGACAAAGCTACGTCCTTGATTAGAGGTTCAATGGTAGGCGCCCTTGTAACGGCATGGCTGTGTTACGGCGCCATATAAATTGTCACTGTTATTATTATTATAATGGTTAACTTCCCGAAACCCTTGGGCAGTAGATAGGCCTACTAAGCGAAAAATCTTCCTTACTCTGGACATGTTATGCTAGACACACAGGGATTCCATCAAATACCGTTTAAACTGTACACCATTTTAAAACACAGGTAAAACGGTAATAATTGATGAAATAACTGTGTATAACATATGAGAGGTTACTATTATGCATAATTCAAAAATCTGTATGAACAACTGCACAAACATCACCTTGTACAATAATACTGCACCCTGGAACATATCGTTACCGGTTTTGATTCATGCTTTGATGGTCAGTGTTACTGTATATAAAATTAGTAATGTAAGACCCTTTCAGTGGAACAGTGTTGTTCCTGTTGGGTTTACCCAATGAGATATTATTATCATCGCTAGAGGGAACATGACGTATATTCCCTTCGCTTATTTTTGAAGCCACAACCATAGATATAATAACACCTTATCGAGAGCTCCGCAGTTAATTTAAATTGAAATGACGCGTTTTGATTGGTTGAAATTCATGGACGCAGTCAAGCTTAAGCGAGACTGTTTAATTTCTTTTCAAAGCTTACGACTTGCAAAAAGTACAACACACAAAATAACAACTTATCGATTAAATAATATTCCAGCGGCCTCGTTTTCGGGCTTTAATAAGTTGCTAAATCCACACACTACACAATTTAACTTTCGATCGTGTCGCCATTTTGTATACCTCAAGGGTCAAGGCCTTTTGAATCGGCGGCCTCAAAAAAATGGCCGATCAGCCCTCTAGTGATATATTTATATATTATACATCTCTATGGGTTTACCCAATGAGATAGTATTATTAACGCTAGAGGGAACATGACGTATATATTTCCTTCAGATCGATCGAAGCCACAATCGCTACGCGACCTTGACCCTCTGTGCGGCGTTCTAAATATAGATATCAATCGCGTGCACAATTCGATGCTAAGTAAGTAAGTGTGTGTTATTTATTAAAGGCAAGCAAACACTCGGCGCTTTATATTAAAACAAAATAGTCGACTATAGTAAACCAGAAGGCTAATTCTGCCGAGTTAAAACCAAATTCTGCCGAGTTAAAACCATCGATACGCATTATTATTTTATTTGTTAATTTTTTAAGGACAGAAATTGTAAAATATTTTTAGTGATTTTATACTTTATATAATTTATATACGTTGATAATACCACTACGGTTACTGGAATACGCTTGTATGTATACGTTTCACGTGCATTGTAATTTAAATATCCAAAATTACTTAATCGTAAGCTAGATGGCTAGATTCAGACCTAGAGCACACAACCGTACTCTCCCACCCAAGGACAACTCTCAATTTATTCCCAGATCATTATATAAAAATATTTACTAGTTTATTCTAAAATGTTCTAATGAACTTTAATTATTCTTTATCATTCATGTTAGCATTTCTGCGTTTTTGTCAGATTGTTTTTCTCAATTAAACGAATATATATATATATAATTATATATACCACGTGTAGCCAACTATTATCATTAATTAAATTTGTAATGCGCGCACGGTCACGCCGAAATGTGAATCTCGGGAGCGGATAGTCGGCCACCGGAGGAAGATGCAGTTAGAAACCATGTGCTTGAAAGCCAAAGAGAAATCGTGAGTTTAAGCCGTCCATGGCAGCACATCGCTGCCGTATAGTTAAATTCGACTTCTGTAATAACTTGTGATCATCCGTTTATACTGAATTGTAATCACACCGTGTTTGTCGGTTTGATTTAATAAAGAACATGATTATTTATTATTACAAACATCATATCTCTTCTGCATCGAAGCTCAGGTAAAAGACCTGTATTTGATGATCGTAGGCAACGAGAAAGAATGCAAGGAATTAGTAGTGACTGAAGGCAGGGATGTGGGCTGGTGCTGAGGCCAATTTAAATTTCACCCTGAACTTAGTAGGAACTCAATGCAGCTGATAGAGTAGGGTTGAGGAACTTCAATGGTGTGAAGTACTGCCCTGATGTAATAGAAACAAGATTTACAAAAGATTGTTATAAGCTATTCTCACATTTCTACCTTCATGTTTGAACAGCTGCACTGGCTTCCTCTCTCTGCACACATTAAATTCAAAATCCAAATTCTTGTCTTCAAGGCACAACGGGTCTTGCCCCAAAATATCTAGCTGATGTATTATTTCAGCCTCTTTCAGCCTCATCCAATCCGCTCTTCAGACTTGATTTCTAGTTCCTCATACTAGAACAGATATACGTTGTCCATCTACTTGCTCTCAAATTCTAGCTGGTAACTATTTCTTCTCTCGTGGCCTTGTGCACTTCTGAACTGTTCACTCTACTAGAGGCGCTTTATAAATGTTTGAATAAAATACAAAATACAATATAAGTGAAATCCAAATATAATTAAAATCCAAGATATAAGTAAAAATATAATTAACACTGTGACAATTATGCAACCACAATAACTGAATTAAACAGTTACACTGTTAACAAGTATTGAATATAGTAATAGATATCAAAGGGAGAACTTTGTGGAATTATGTGTCCAACTATGCACAGTCACCCAAAGATATTGTAATGTACAAAATGGTAACATCACTGGGTATTTTGCTAATGGGTAGTTTGTAATCAAGTCCATTATACAGTGATCATCACTAAGTACTATTCAGAAGTGCCTTAACTAGTACAAAGTAGAGAGTTTTCTTCGTGTCAGTACAAGCAAATTGTTGCAAAATTTATGCAAGACATAGTTAAATAACTATTCAGTTTTGACACACTTCTAAATAGCTGATAAATGTTCAGAAACAGATAATTACAATCAAAATGTAATTACAATTCAATAACTTACACAATCAAGTAATTGTAGCTGTAATTCAATTTTACATTTACAAGCCTGTAATTGCAATAATAACTGAATTACATTTGTAATGTAATTGCTACATCAAAGGCTTTTGAATGGAATCTGTATATTGTAAGTAAAGCAGAAAAGTTAAGATACCAGACGTTCTACTGGCCACTAAAAATCACAGTTTTATTTAGCTTAGATCTCTTGTTCTGCTCATGAATGCTTCTTGTGAAGCATTTGCCCTGGTGATGCAGACGACAGGTAAGGTATTCGTCAACAACTGTCTTCATGAGCAGAACCCGGTGATCCTTAATTGGCTCAGTTCCAGTGGAATGGTCCATAAGTGCAGAAAAGATGTTGCTCCCAATGAAAGTTTGAAGGACATCTGTAATCAGAACAGTTTTCAGACTTGAAGCAATTACTGGTTTCTCGTATGGACCCATCCTACTTCGAAAGTGTGACTCGGTAGCTTTGCAAAGCCGTACAACATCATGAGAAGGTCGCAGGAGACCACCACGATCTTTGATCTCCAGAAGTCCAAAATCTGCAGGACACAGTTCAGTACTGGCTTTGTTCCAAAACAGGACAGCTTTACAGTCATTGCAAGCAAGACTTTTTATTAACTTACAAACAACAAAACCAGCAATATAGACCACCACATTTTCAATGAAGTTGGATAATGTGGCAATATCAATCTGTGGTCCATAAGCTTCAGAATCTGTGTTTTCATGACTTAATCTGTTCAAGGCATCATTAAGACGTAGAGCTGCAACAGTAGCTATGTCGGATTTTTCCTGTCTGTCAATTGTTGAAGAAATCATTAAAACTGGGCAATGTGTCTGTGCAATACAGTTGCCAGTTTTGACATCCTTCATTTGCTGATGTGCAAGCAGTCTTTTCCAAGCTGCTTTTAAATGGACTGCTGATGGGTTATTGTTCCATCCTCCACGGCTTCTTACTGCACTGAAGAAGAGCTCAAGATGGTCCTGACTTACTTTATACGTCAGAAGGTACTTTAAAAGAGACTCATTTTTCACAAGTGTGTCAAATAATGACACTGCACTCGTGCTGGAAATGATGAAACCGATGACAGCAGTCTTACGTAGACTCTGGCTCACCAGTTGTCCAGAAGCCAACTTCAATCCACGTAAATACTCGTGTGCTTCAGCAACGAAAGGTCTCCAGACTACTGCATTTGCCATCCGCATTGGTGCCTTGTATCCATGCGCAATAGGGTTGCGACTGTTAAGCAAATCAAAAAGGCGATCAACTGTTCGAATAAACTTAACCGTCGCTTCACATCCTCTAAACTGTGGCAGGTCCAGTGTAGTCTGACAGAATTCCAAAGCATTAGCAACAGAAGAACTTAAAGCTTGCACAGCCAAATTTACTTTCATTTTCTGCTGTTGCCATTGAACATGTCTCTCATGCAGCTTGTTCCCTGCTCGCAAACCTTCTGTGGTCTGAAGTGCTTGCAAATTCTCAATATAAGCCCACTTTATTTCGTGACCATCAGCATCTAACAGAACTCCTTTATCTGCTAGCATATTACGCATTAATTTTACCATGTGGCAAGCATCAAGGAAAACGCAGACTCTTTGGTTTGGATCTGCGGGATGCTCAAAACTGGATTGAGGCTGTTCTGCATCAAACTTGGCTCCAAGTTGCAATGCCATGGCACAGTTAGCAGCACTGCCATCAAATGTGAGTGACGTAATTCTCACTCCAGCATCATGCAACTTTTGCAAGCAAATTTGTACCAGATTTGCACGCTCCTTACCCTGTAGGCCATCAATCAAAAAATAACACACTGGCACCTTCCAATGCTCGGTCATACTGACAATCATCATGACCAGTGCCTCTTTTGCAACCGGAAGGTTACTGTTATCCTCGATAGCGACACCCAGATCAATGTAACCGACATATCTTTTACCGTCCCACTCCACCTGCTTACGAATGGCCATTTCATCCAACATCAGAGAACATATAATTTGCTTTCCAGTCCGACTATCTGCCATACACCGTAGAGCTGCAAAGACCTCATCATGAAAGCCAGGGTTTCCATCTATGCAGCTGTACCACTTTGCCAATGTCTTTGGATGTGGAAGACAATTTCCAAACTGGCTTCGAACAAAGTCGTATGCTTTAGCAGAATAAAAATGTAGCGACAAAGCAAAGTTACGTAGCTCACGAGGATACTGAGCTCTAACCTTCCCAGAAGCTGCACTTTTCATGCGTCTAGTTATTCGAGCGAAAGCAGAATCATCAAATGATGATAATAAATTCTGCTCAGCATATTCTGTTATCAGCTGCTTCTTTTGCATTTCTGCTAATAGATCTTTAACACTCTTTATTTTCTTTTGCAAACGTCGGTTGCACTGCTGTGCAAGTTTAAGCTTTTTCTTGCCAGCAACCAGCGCACTTAGTGCTGAATCCATCTTACGTTTGATCCGTGTTGGTGACTGCAGAGAGTATGAATGGTCACCTGTTTTACGAGATTTGCTGGTAGAGGGCTGTGATCGTTTCGCAGACCTTGTTCCAGGCAATTCATCACCATCAGAAGCAGCACAGTGTTCAACGTCACGTGACGTGCGTTCCAGTAACTGTCGGACCAGAAGTTTCTTCGGCTGCAAATGAGCTGGAAGGTTGAACAGCTTCGGTTGAGCTCCTTAACATAGAAATATAGCAAAATGTGTTTAAGTCTATTACATATATATATTACATATTGTGGGGCGCGGTGGTGTAGGGGTATGTTTGGTGCCTTGCAGCTTGAGGGTTGCGGGTTCGAATCCACCTCAAGCTGCGTAGGAACCCTGGGCAAGTCCTTCACTCGCAATTGCTCATGTGCTTCGGCGTCAAACTCCGATTCAGTGTCCGCGCTATAGTCGGGAGCGCCTCTGAGTAGAACTCTTCAAGGGGCGCTATAACAAGTGCTCATACATACATAACTTAAATTGATTAATTATCTCAAATCATGTCATAACATGGCAAATGTTGTCTTAACAGATTATATTATGATACACAACCAGAAATTACAAGTACAAGTATACTCTAGTAGTTACACTGAATATGCGCTATATAAATGCTTGCAGTTAATTAACAAAAAACCAAACATGCTTCTACTGTACTTTTTACCGCAGCTTTTACTTTAAAGTTTAAAGTTTTAACGCAGTAATGCCCAGCCCTAGTTGTAAGGCATTCAGGAATTTAAAAAAAACACAACTAAACAAAATGCAGTGATTAAATTCAGCCGTGTCCTTGAGACCTTAGATCTGGTACCTCTGATTGTAGACCTGCTACCTGACCTGACACATCCACGACTTAAAATAGACGACCTGACACCTGTTTTTTAAACAATAATCGACAAGATGCATCATGCTTTGTAAATTTGCCTTTTACTCAAACAATTAATAGCAAGTATTGGTTACAGGTTCGCCAGATACCTTTAATCAGGTTTTACAATTGCATCTGGATGTGTAATTTAACCACTGACAAAATGCAATTAAATTTTGTTAATTCGTCTATTCATACATTCAAAGTCAATTCCGCAAACCTGGTAACAGTCTCTTGCGCATGCCACTGTTGTAGAAACAAACATCTTCGAAGTGAACTGAACAGATACGCGAGTGGTCGTTCGGTGTCCAGTTGTCACGGTGCAAACGGTCTGCCCAGTTCTTTCTCAGCTCAGGATCTTTTGGAAACCTAAAACAGATTGTTAAAATGTTATTCTCTTACACCATTATCTGCAAAATTATTAGGGTTCTGTTCGTTTAAATACTTAGTTCGTTTAAATAACATTTTTTGTATATCACCGTCCGGTTCGGTTCTTTAGAAATTTTGTTCAAAATGCGTTACTTCCTATAAATTGGCGTCGTGAGGGTCGGTTAGGGTCAGGTTACGCCTCGTGAGTGTCGGTTAGGGTCAGGTTAGGCGCTGTGACGGTCGGTTAGGGTCAGGGTTAGAGTCGTTTTTAGATAAAATGTGAAAAAAATTTCCGTCGCAGAAGTAAGTTTTCGCGGATTGCGTGGCGGCAATTTCCGCCGCAGAAGCACCACGCTTCCTGAAAACATTTTTCTAGAAAGCAGCCGAAGTCCAGAAAGCAATTCAGAGTGAAATTGCAAACGTAACAGAGACCTTATTCGGGTCTGACTTAGAAAATCAATTTCGGGGATCCAGCCGAAAGTCAATTCGGGTTTCGGGGATTCGGGCCGCACGCCTACAAAACAGACGGCCAGTTCGCGCACGCACAGTCAAGCTTAAAAGACAATGTTTTAATGTTTTTCGAAGCTTATTCATTGCAAAAGCTACAGCAGACACAAAATAACAACTTACCGATGAAATGATATTCCAGAGGCCTTGTTTTCAGGCGTTAATAAGTTCCTGCATCCAATCGCTGCACAACTTGACTTCAATCGCTTCGCCATTTTGAGCGCACACAGGGTCAAGGTCGTGTTGAATCGGCGGCTTCAAAAAAATGGCGGATCATCCCTCTAGTGATATATTTATATATTATACATCTCTATGGGTTTAGATCAACGACGACATATATATATATAACTAGACGGAGCTTTCTATGTTGAGCTGCCCAGTGACGTCGAAGCTACCGAGGAAAGAGCAGGAAACAAGCACATGGCATGCGCGCACTGCGGATCCGTGTAAACAAACATACGTCTTTGCTCGCAAAAATCTTGAATTTGTCCCAACCACTGCAATAAATTTCTATTAATATCAGGGCTTAATGTAAAATAAATTGATATTACGGAATACTCTTACAATTAAGTGTACTGGAATATAAAAACTGTACATTTTAGCCGATTTTTGAAGGTTCTTAAACGGATCGAAGGCCTACCCAGCTGCTAGTTGACTGTGAGGCGCCCTTTTTACTTGTAACGGCATGGCTGTGCAGGGCCGTAAATCACGGGGACGACATCAGAGGGCGGACTGCGAGAGTCGGACAGTTGTGGGCTTGTGGCTGTGTTACGGCGCCATATAAATTGTCACTATTATTATTATTATCAACAGATAATGGACTGGAATGAACTTCGGCTTTAACTAGCCGTCAGATTTATGTCTACGCAGAAGTAATCCTATATTTCATATGCATGTGTACGGACATTTCTATAGCGCCTTAAGAATTACTGGTCAAAGGGGTATAGGTCACAGGTTAGCTGGAACATTACCTTTCACTTTGGTTAGAACTTCATTCTTAACCATGATTACAAACAGCTACAGTGTGGCTATAAATAGAAGAGCAGTACCTGAGTTAGCCTTGACAAGTTGACAGTGCTATGAAGTGCTACCGACATCATTTTTCTTACCCCGAGCATTTGTATGGTGGGTTACCACTCATCTCCTTCACCATCTGTGCTTCGTACTGGCAGAGTTGGATCAGTGTACTCATTAGAGCTGAGTTGGTTAAGAGACACAGTGGATCAGATATTTACAATCAAATTTCTGCCCTGGCGGGGATTTTTCCAACCTCACAGTCCAGTTGGCCAGTAATAGTACTAATCATAATCGAATATTTATATAGCGCCACTCAAGGTCAGAAGTGATCCCGACCCAGGCCAGTGTCTTCACTGATAAAGAGATGTTTTCAGATGGGCATAGCGTTTGAACCTCTAATTAAGAAAAACAAATTACAGTGCAACAGTACTGGAAACAAAGCTTTGTTACAACAATTGCTTTAAATTGGAGAAATATAGCCAAACTATAATAGAAATTATACATGTACTTTTAAAGAGTTATTTACTTTAAGACTTGTCAACTCACATTACTGTAATATTTTTGTTTTTTAAACTTAACATGTAATGAAAAAACAATTCCACATATTTACCACTAAGTACAGTTTTACATCAGAGTTGAGTCCTTTGGTATGAACAATGTGACACATTATAAATAAATGAATAACCATTATTAACCAAACAAGCATTTGACATTACTGTAATATTTTAAAGTTAACACTTAATGAATTAACAATTCCACAAATTTACAACTAATTACAGTTTTACATTAGAGGTAGGAACTATAACCAAACAAGCATTGACATTACTGTAATATTTTTAATTGATAGCCTTCATGGCAAGGAAAGGGTCAATTTGGTTCAACTCTGTATTTAAAAGTTGTAAGCTGTTGGTAAACTTGGTATGCTGGTTGCATCTGTTACATTTGATGGCTGTAGTGCAAATTTTTCAATGAGTTGGGTGCTTGTTTAGAAGTTAATAATATGAAACCAACATTTTGCATCCTGTTGACCCATCTAAGCAGGTTTGCCTAGTTCTTGATGTTTGCCACATGCTAAAGCTAATGCACAATACACTGACTGAAGAAGGTTTTGATTGTGATCAGCATGAAATAAAATGGCAATATATAAAAGATATACAGGAACTGCAGGGCAAAGATGGAGTTCGTGCAGGCAATAGACTGAGTGACCGCCACATTCAGTGGAGCCACAGAAAAAAATTAAAGTACGTCTTGCAGCTGTTGCGGATAGCTTAGAATTTTGCCACAAGGATTTATGCATACCTAATTTTAAAAACTGCATTTGTTTGATTCTAATGTTAAGCCTGGCTTGCATCCACTGAGATATTTGCTGACATACAAGCTAAGTCTGGGCCATTTAGAACTCTTTTTTGCAGTTGTTCGCAGTCGTGGGGGTTCCAACAACAACAATCCTTCAGCCCTAAATCTTAGGAACACATGGAAGCGCCTCCTTACACACCAATGACACCATCAGTTAAAAGAAGTTGCCAGTGGCAATTGTATTCCACAAGACAGTTCCAACTTGAGGCATAAGTGGTAGGATTGGACGCCTTTGGCACTGTCAGATCACGACCATTCCTTTGTGCAGGAGGCTTTCGGTGTCGAAAAGGATTCACCAGATGACCAGGCAGATCAAAAATTGTCGGTACAGATCCTGAAGCCAAACAAAGTATTTTTCTTTCAGAATTGGATTGTATGCAATAGGCTTACAATGCTACTTGTATGAAAACTGACATTCAGAAACCATAACCACGATTGTAATACCTTTTCAGAAATGTGAACTCTTAATGTCTCAATTACCCTCAATTACCAGCTAAAATAATCAATTACCAAGTATGCAGCACAGTTAAAAAAATTGGCTGGCTCAGAGACTGCTGCAGTCCAGTTTTAGTTTTCATTTGCAAGGCTCAAGTCTGTAAACTTCAGTTCTAAGATTACATACCTACATGTAATTTATTATATCAAGCAAGCTGTTACTAAAAATATAGTCAAAGCAGTTCTAAGCTTATTCATGTAGCTTCAATACAGGTCTCTTGTCACCATTCTCACTTTTGACGAAAATAGACTGGCCCCTCCATCTGTTTCCCCGGCCCCCCGTGGCCCCCTCTGTTGCAAAAGTCTAGAGCCGCCACTGAAGCAAGCTGTTACTACAAATATAGTCAAAGCAGTTCTAAGATTACATGCCTGCAGTACTTAATTATATCATGTAAGCTGTTACGAACAAAATATGCTATGAATTCACCTGCTTTAAGTTGAACTCGTTACTCGTAAGTCCAGTGCGATCAAAACAATCAGGTGTGAAATGGTTTGAACAGTCAGAACAGACACGTGAGTGTATGGTTGCCTTAAATGCTTTCCAATGCATAGCATGCTCCCATTTTCTTGCAAGATCTGGTTTTGACAATGGGAAGCTGTCAGATAAAAACAACAGATCTTTAGTTTGGCTTGATAAATTACATACAACATTCAGCAACATTCAACAACCAATTCCTCACATCAAATGGTTAATCCAGCACAAGTTTTGGTAAACATTAAAATCGTGGTGCACAGGTTTCGTGAGTCTCGGTCAGGGTCAGGTTAGGCATCATGATAGTCGGTTAGGGTCAGGGTTAGTGTAGTCATTAGAAAACATGGTACCTTCCGTACAGAATGCCAGTAAACTTATGCACCCTGATACTAAATGTTTGCCTAAGTTTTTATACTCAGCGCCGGTCAAGATCCAGTCAAAGCAGTGAATATTGAAAATGGACAGCGTTCTCAGCATTCGATTATGGAAAAAACAGCACGATTCCTTTAAGGGAATTAGGAAAATCTCCCCAAATGACAATCTGTAAAACTTGAATTTCACATTTTATGCATTTTGTTGTTGAATTTGAAAGGAACATCGTAGATCCGCACAACGATGATTCAACATAAACGTAAAATAATATTGTGTTTGTTACTCGAGTACTAAATTTAGGGCATGCACTTGCACGTTGTAGCGCCCTGTTCAAACGTGGTTTAGGGCAAAGCGAGGGCAAGTAGTCTCCTCGAGATTTACAAAGAACTGTTTTTAGTTCAAAACAAAACAACCTCAAAATTATAGACTTATTAATTTATAAACATCGCAAATATAGACAATGCTTAGAAACCTAACACTATATCACTTACGCATGAAATGTTATTCCTTGCTCCTTGGATCGATCGCCGGAACATTCTTTACACCCGCAGCGCTTTCCGCGTTTCTTTTAGTTCTAAAATTTTTCTCCAATAAACCTTCTCTGTTCCTATCTGCCATTTTTTGTCATAGAAACTCTCAACGTCGCTAAATTTACGATTCACAGCAGACTAGTTTGTTCAAAACAGGCGCTTCTCGTGCAATCATTCGTGAATCGCATGACAACATGGCCGCCAGCCAAAACAGACCCGAGCCTTCAGCAAAAATCACGTGATCCCACTGGCCTGGGTTTACCCATCGACAACCATTAACTACTGTCTACTGCAACAAACAATATTGTAATATGAACGTGTATTTTGGTGATCAATATTGCTTATGAATTGAATTGCACCGTTGTCTAACGCACAAGGCATCAACCGATGGCACACCAAAGCCAAGCAGTAATCAGGTCAATATGCAAAGGATCAGTGTCCTAAGACTGTGGTGGATAAACAATTAAAGTGACATATGGATAGTATAATAGTAAGATATTATACTATCCATGTCACAGGAACCTGTACACTTCCTAAACCAACATCAATAATTAAGTTATACAGTCAGTACTCATTACATGTACCTCAAGGGGAAAATCATGGGCATAGTAAGAAATCTGTCACATCAAGTAATCTTGCACGATAAGAAATTTGCTTTTTAGACGAAGACCACAATAAAAACGGTTTTGAAACACATTCTTTCAGCTGCAAATGAAAGACAAGTGCCGTACACTTGCAAGACACAAACGAGCTCCTCTCACAGTACAACAGATAAAACTGCAGAGTCACAAGACTTCCGATCTTCCACTGGAAATCATTCCACCCTATCTACAGAAATAACTTCAATTCCAAAGCAACAGCACACTGTTAAGCAACGATACAGCAGGCTGGTCCTGAAGCCAAGCACAAATCTCACCACATATATTTGTAATCGCATAACAAGTCAACAAATGCCAACACAGTTTTGACTCCGGTCACAAAATCACTGTTCGATCTCATCATAAGATCAGCGGCCGTCGTTAATTTCTAGTTGATTCACTTGAGTACATTCGCCGAGATGTCAAATATGCTGCTGCTACTTCCTGGCAAAGGTGAATTAAACGCGACAAAATGCAAAACTAAAAAACCTAAAAATCTTGTCAACTCTCCAAGAGGATTAAGCTAAAAGGCAAACGGTCACTTTGCTGACGGTGAGTAGAGCTCCTCACAAGTCCTTTGGTCTCGTCTCGTAGAACAACCCCAGCCAATTCTGCTGCACAGTCCGGAATTAGATTGAAACGACGCGAGTCAAACGAGTCTTTGTGTGAGCTGCCTGACTCAGTCCCACACGTGGTCCTTGCTTGCCATTGTCTGTATCTACTTCAGTGCTGAGGAGCAGAGGCTGTCACCTGTTCACGTCGGCTCAAGGGGCCAAACTCATGCCACCAGGGCCTGTTGGCAGACCCGGGGTTTCGAGGTTCTTGAGCAGCTGTGAGAGCCAGCGCTTGGTCGAGTTGTCATCCTTGAGGCAGTTCATGAATGTTCCGTCCTTGAGTTGGTCGGGAAGGCACTGCCTCAGGGCCTCACGAGCTCTGAAAAGGCAATAACAATGCAGTCTTAGGTCAATAGAAGTATAACAAGTACCTTATTGTCAAGTTCATCTATATATGTATGTATGTATGTAACTTTGTACCTGGGAACTTTTATAAAGTGCATTTTAGGAGTATCATCAGTGTCCAGTGGCCGAAGCAACTGGTTTATTCATGCATCAATCTTCTAGTATGTATGTATTCGACAGATGCAGTTTCTAGCCTGATGTCTTTGCCTCAAAATGTACTCAAAATACCTAATGCACCTAAACATGCCGATTGTACCTAACATTTCGTCTTGAACATGTTTCATATTGGCCAACGTTTTGGTCTCATCTTAGCGTATGTTGTCTTACAACTTCTCAAGACTTGAAATTTTGTCAGCAAGCTCAGACATTTGTGACAGTGTTTACAAAGTTCTATCTCATTTTATTATAGTTGTAAACAACAATATACAGCAAGCTATAGCTCACTACTGCATCAGCATTAAAACAATATAGTTATGCATTTCTGCAATCATTACATTTGCCCACAAGACAGAAAATCTGGGCTTCTTTAGGCTTATTTATCTCAAACAATGCAAAGTATGTCATCTCCAAGCTCTGCAGCCCTACATTAAAACAGTAAGAAAACTGCTAAGAGCTGACAATAAAAAACTCTTTTAGGGATGTCTAGGACTTAGTTTCATCTCAAAAGTCCAACAACTCGGCCTCATCCCGTATTCTTTATGTCTTGGTCTTTACTTGCTACGTGAATGATCTCAGAGCAGGATATCTCAGGCCTTGTCTTGGTCTCAAGTGCCTCGTGGTCCATCCCTGGTGTATGTAGATGGCCTTTAATACACTACCCTTCAGAACATCACAGAGTTGCTGAAACACAACTACGAAAAGGTGTAACTAGCGATTCCTACCTCCCATTGTCAGAAAGTCTAAGATAGCATCGGACGACATGTTTCAACAGTCTGGCCGACTGCTCCTTGGCCAACTGAAGCACCATTTTACCCTGTAATCAACAACATCATAACTAATGTATTGTAACTGAAACATTTCTACAACACAATCCAAGTACATCTTGCAGGCGATCCTCGTTAGCCTAGAATGTGCTAACTGAATCAGGTAATTTGCATTTTATGACTGAACTTCATGTTCTTAATAAATAACAAGGTCACCGGTTAGCACACATGGTCAATAATGCTCGACAATTCAACAAGGTGATGTTAAAACTACACACACTTTTCAACAACAAGTCATGTTACTGTTTGTCATTCACAAACACGTGTTGGCAATTATTTGCTAGTCTTGAAATATTGGATGCATCTTGTAAACTAGTCAGTCAGCTACAGCTTCTGTTCAGTTTGAATGCACAGTGTTTACAACATAGACCAATTTTATGATGCTTCTAGAACTTGGCTGGTGGCTTGCTTCTGTGTGCAATTAGACTATCAACTGAAGACATTTTACATCAGTTTTATCCACATTATTAATGCTTTAATGATAAGCTGCATTTGTTTCCCAGTTGCTTTTAGTACATGATCGTTGTTAAAGTGTTAATGTCAGCAAATCAGTAAATAAGGTGGAATTTACCAAAGACTAAAGCAAATCATCTTAGAAGAAGCAGAGAAGTGCCTCATGCTAACCCAGAGAAACAGCCATATGAAGTGTCTGTGACTTCATTTTTCTTAGCTTTAACTTCTAAGGCTCCCTTGCTGCCTGAACCTCCCAGGAACAGTGTACAATCAGTGTACTTGCTATATAGCCGAGTTGGTTAGGGGGCACAGATGGAGCAGAAACCTTGAAGCAAACTTCTGTACAGACAAGATTGGAACCCTCCAACCTCTCGACTGACAATCCAGCATGCTAATCACTAGACTATCACTCCCTCCACATTGAGTTAGGCTCACATGAAATGATTTTTATTAATAAACCAACTTAAATTTTCAGTCAGACACATTTCCTTTACAAAATTCAGAATCATAGTTAGAATTACAGATCAGAAGAGAGACTGATGGAGACAGAGTAGAATCAGAGGACATGAGAGACTTACTAAAATCATAGCGACGTGTGAGAAGCGCTCATATGTCTGGCAAATGTACGACAACCCAGTCTCGTCAAGAAGAATCTTTTGGAGAATAAACGTTGCCACCTAAACAAACAAAAACAGCATACATGCAACGAATGATCAGTTTCCTCTGTGAGAGGTGCTATATAAATTCTAATCTAATCACATGACTTCTATAGTGCCATTATAATGCACATGGCATCAATTGATGGTTGCTTCAAAAAAAATTGTAGTTGAGAATCGTAATCCAATGGAGGAGCACAGTCAAAATAAACTGAGAAACACAATATCAAGCTATTCACTACATCAACATGATTGTGTGTGCACATTTGCATGTCTATCAGTCAATTTAACAGAAATGCATTGATGTTATATATACAAGTTCCAAACGTAAACGAATATCGGATAATACAACTGGCGGACTACTAATGCTCTTGCCTTTCATGTTTTTTTAGAAGTTAAAATCCTGCTTCAAATAGTCAAACTCACAAACCATCATCAAGCCACAGTTCTTATTCGTTCACGTTGAACCTATTTTTCCAGACCTCTTCCTATAGCGCTTTAAAACTGTTTTCTGTAGCTGAGGTTCAGCTGAGAGCACTTCTCAGAAAGGTGAAACCACTACTTTAATAAATCTGAATGCAAATTAAAGAATCCTTGATGAATAGTTAACAAAGCTCAATACCATCAACCAGTTTACCCAGTCTGCGCCAACTTCAACTCTAAATACAACAACTCCTGGACATCTTGTCACATGCAATTTCCTGTTTGCAACAGATGTTGCCAGCTGTAAAACAGATTTACGGAAACTTTGAGCTCTAACATAAGAACTGTTGATTCCTTCACGATTCCTGTTTCAATGACTGTCAAACGCGCTGATCTTGAAATTAATTGTAATATTGTGATGTAACCTGGTGTTTAATACTGAATTAAAAAAACCGTTGGTGGGCCTTATGAAAAGTTTTACAGAGGATATTTACAGTTTTTGACAGTTCGCTTCCGGACTCCATGATCTTGAGGCAGAGTGGAATGATTTCAGTGGTCAGAAGGAAATTAATGACCTCTTGCTCGTCCGTCTGTAACAGAAAAAAATCAACGCCACAGATCAGATACATAACCAAAAGTAAAGCTATGATGGATAATGGATGTTGAAACAGACGAGCCTTAATCCTGTAATGATGAGAGGGATTAGTTTTCCAAGCATTTTAGTACACGCTTGTCGTTAAAAGTGTTAGACCTGAATGACATTACACAGAACTGATCGTAATAATAAACTGAAAGTTTATAACGCACTACTCTAAAGCTAAGCACAGAACACCAGCTTCTTCACTACTGCTGTGTTAAGTCAGATGGGTTGTCCAGATGTGTCGCGTGAAGGCCTGAATCCGGTTACCAGAGACAGGAGGCAGAGGAGCTACTAACGTGGATTCATCGAGGATGAGAAAGTTTGGAAGGCAGAAGATTGGATGGATTAGGGTAGGAATTCTTCAAGAGGTGGGCTTAAATATGGAGTTGAAAGTCTGAGGGGTGACAAAGTGGGGGTTTGCAGGGCAACAAGAAAAGAATCCTTCAGTCGGCGATGCGGTGTCTGATTCGTAGTGATGTAGCTTTTCTGGAAAAGTATTTTGCGGAAAATTTTCCGGAAATTTTCTGCAGAACCGGAAAAATACATTGAACTCAGATTTTCAGTATAAGACGACACTAGAAAATTTCTGTTTTTTAAGTTCCTTTTATTTACAGTATTTCTATCACTGCGGGCAATGTTCACCTTAAAAGAATTAAAATAAACATTAAAGACTGTTCATTAGCGGTTCAGGCTAGAGTAGCCTAGTTTGATAAGTTGTCAGTGTTATAAACTATCAGTATATAGCCTACTGTCTGGCAATTTGACATTTCGTCAGCTGCTCAGCTATTAGTCAGCTTTGCCTTAGTCCATAAACCACTCAAAGAAGGCAACAGCTCATAGACAAACAATTAAACTAAAAAACACTTTCTTTTGCTACTTACCAAGAAAAGCAGATTTGAAAATAGAGCAATGGCAATAACATTATATTTTTTCAGACATAAAATAATAGTATAATAGGCCTCATAAGAATTAATCATAAAAATTAATCTGTTGCAGTATTAAAATGGTGTCTGTATTACTACTGAATCAATTGCTGTTTTTGATCATATTTACATAACTAAAATAGACTAAATCGTAAAAAATATTTTTTACAAATTAGCAGTGAAGTTTAATTCCAATTAATTCTTAAATGTATTGTAGTTGTTTGAGCCTTGTGAACACACTTAACAGTAAGCTCTAACAGTGCCATCTATTGAATAAACATATCAGTTATAGCTACATAAGACAGTTTAGAGTAAGTGATGTGTACACATTATTATGCATTTAAAATTTAAATTGTTATTTAGTTATATTATATTGATGGAAAAATATCGGGAAATTTTCCAGAAAAAAACACTGGAAATTTTCCGAAATTTTCCGGAAAAAAATGAAATTTTCCGGACAATTTTTCCGCCTCACATCACTACTGATTCGTCTGCGACACCTGCCAGAGGACAGTCCATCGTTTGAACATCTTTACCACACTGCTGACTCACGCCTCTTCTGAGCAGTTTTGGGAAACCAGGCATGCACTCCATGGGCTACTCCCCCCCAAATAGCCGCTCCCCTACTCCCTGTGCCCGAGATTACTAAGCGGACAATCTCACACGCAAATCGTTTATAATAAAAATGTTATACTCTGTAAAAATGTATGTACACCAAAGTGTGGATATGCAATTGGTTTAATAAAGAATATACTTACTTACTTACTTAAGTAGAGAAAACAGAATGCAAAGAACTGGACAGTGAATTCCAATGACAATGCCCAACCAGACCCTCCCACCTGCATTATCATGCTAAGCTCAACACCAAAAGCTCTGCTGAAGACCACAGAAGTCAGATTTAACCACTAGTTCCCGACCCAGTCATTCTTTGAAGTCTGCTGTCAAACCCAATGCTTTGGTCATGTTTAGGGCCAGACGAAAATATTATTATTTATTATGTCTACATCTAAGATACAATCATTCTTGTAAAGTTTTCCATCCGACCTCAAACCAAGTTATAACACAAACTTAGGTTTGGCTTTTTGATCATAAATTTCATTCAGCTCAAGAAAGTGACCTCATTCTAAAGCAATCTGGTTGTAACCTGTCTCTCAAATTCAGCTTTAGAAAAAAGATTTGGTTCAATTGCCAGATTTCCAATTTTTCCAGTATTAAACGTACCTTAACCAGAGCTCCAATTACACCGAGGCTTGTAAGTCGGAGGTATTCGAATGGTCTGGTTTTGCTGACGGTGTGTAGAAACGGATAGAGAAAGTACGGTATGTGTGCTGGAAAATCAACACCAGTTCATTAGCAAACATTTGATTTATTTATTAATTATAGCTAACCATCATGCTAATGAAATCCTCTCAAAATCATGGGTTGCTAGATACAGATACATCTTTAATCATTTGCAAAGTGAAATACGAGAAAGAGAATGGTTCTTTAAACCTGCTGATAGCTAATTCCACATATGAAGGAAGAACAGCATGCGAGAAGGCGCAGAAACCATATGTAGCTTTTTGATAAGTTGGAAAAAACAGAGGAAGCTGATCTTAAGTGTATCCTGTTGGGATTATGTGGAAGTGGAATGCATAAGTCAGCAAGTGGGGAATAGACCATTGGCCACTGCTTGGTGTATAACACAATGGCACTATAGAAGTCACAAACAATTACCAGCATAACATACATTCATATCCCAAATGAACCAGATTCAGGTTCGTGCTTTCTAAATACCATGAATCATCAGAAGCCCACTTCTGAACTAGGATTTTCAAATGAAGTGTACAGTAACACAATAACCAGACACCATATTGTATTACATGGCTGTCTGTTCTGTTAGTATAGTTAAGATTTAAATTGCATAACATGTAAATGTACAGCGCAGTGCGTTTGTCAGGCGCTTAATAAAGAAAAGATTATTATTATATGCTTATAATATGTTAATTGATTGACAATGAGTTGCCATTTTTACACAAAGACCCTGATTTAAACTCTGTTAGCTGCCCAACATGACTCAGTAAGCTGCTTAGGATCCTGGATACTGAATCCTGAGATTATGGATTACCTTGAAGGAAGGCGGATCTGGTGTCGGGATGCGAAGCCACACACTGCATCAACGCAAGGGCATTGCAGACACGATTCGACTGATGTGCCTGGATAATTACAAAAACAAACAACAGGTCTCAAACAACCTTCCATTGTCAGGACGTGCTCCAATTTTCCATACAAAACAAAGCCATGCCTATTTCTTTAACTTATAACAACTAGAATTAAATACAGCTAATTAGTAGGGCTGTTAATTAATCACAGTTAATGCACGCAATTAACATGTTGAATTCTTGGGATGATTACGGTAACGAGATCAGACAATTTAATCGTGATCAAACTTTAACCATAAACACAGTTTTGGATCTGTAGTGCGCAAGATACTGCCAAAGTGAAATCATTGGCCAAGATTGGGCTTCACTGTGTTGGGCAAACTTGTAGGCAACCAAAACAATTTCTGGTTAACCCAAACTTCACATTTTTTAACAGTATTAAATACTAATACTGTTCAACAACAATACAGCATTTGTAATTTTCTCATGATGTGAATAATTGCAATAATCAATAGCAAGATTAATCATGATTGAATCATTGAACAGCTCTAGTAATTATCATCATTATGATAAGATGTGATATGATGTCTTATTAGACATTTTTTAAGCACCACTATCTAACGAACAGGCATCAATCGATGGGGGCTGAGCAATTGTGAGTGAAGGACTTGCTCAAGGTCCGTATACAATAACCGACTCAGAGGATGCTCTTTGCTTTACCAGACGAGAGCTCTAACCATACAACTGATCTGTTTGATCCTAAGACCAGTTACAATAAACTGACACTTGATATTGCCTCCTATAATGACTCCTCTCAACAGTTCTTACTCACAGGGCACAATATAAATTTCTTGCTACAATTAAGAAAATTAAAATAACAGTTGTCAGGCAACTGAAAACATGTGGAGGACACATCAATGAGCTAAAAGCCTGGAAAGTCTGATGAAAATGGAAAAGATAACTCATTGTTTGATAGGAGGTGTAGTAGGGCAGGAGAAAAAAGCCTGTCTCAACAAATGAAAAACGGTCATCAAAATATACTGTTATACAAAGCACAATTTTCCTTATACAAACCGCACTGGTGGAAATGCACATCAAAACTGACACCTTTAAAACCGACACCATCCAGTCTGTCA
The DNA here is from genome assembly GCA_020284085.1 of Aporrectodea caliginosa. Taxonomy (NCBI): domain Eukaryota; kingdom Metazoa; phylum Annelida; class Clitellata; order Crassiclitellata; family Lumbricidae; genus Aporrectodea; species Aporrectodea caliginosa. The sequence goes on along the minus strand of JACEVL010000134.1, from coordinate 891,512 downwards.
CTACCACTGTGGATTGAACATGAAGAAGAGCAATCTCTTAAGCTAAACCCAGCAGGCAGCCATGGGTATATAAGTTCTAGCAACTTCATATTTTAGCCTAGTCTGTACATGGAGTCAAGGACAGTACAGGTCTGTCCCTTAGCACCTCATCTTTCCATTAACTAATTACATAACCGACTTCACTGGAGAGGCAGATATTTTCATAACATCTTTTGGCCCTGTTGGGGATTTGAATCACTAACTTCTCAGTTGACAGCTAAGCATGTTAACCACTATCATACATTCCCTTCTTATGATAACTTAGGAAATAAACAATGAATGAACAATTGCTTTATTTAACCTTACCTAATGTTTACAGTATAAACGAATGTACCGTGAGATTCGGTGGATTGATGGCCGGATAGATGGAAACGATTTCTTGAAGAAGAGCAGCAATTGTGCCAAACGAGTGCCACAACATTGGCGCCAGATCTGGCACTACTTCACGCTTCTTGCTGGAATGAACAAAGACATACAATACCTTTAATTTCTTACCTATACATCACATGTAAAATCTGCCCTATCCTCACTGGGATGTGGGGAGATGTTCAATTCCTTTCCATTGGCCAAAGGTTGTGGTACCAGTGAACGAATCCCAGGATAATCAACACCAGGCCAGCATATCTCAGGACCTGACGTTTACATCACAGCTTATTCCCATACCAAATTCTACTGTTTAGCAATGGACACGTGTGCAAATAACTTGCCTAAGGTTATCAGATGGAGTCTGCTTGATAGGTTCAAGTCCACAATTACAGACCAAGCATGATGCTCATTATTATTACTATAATTATAATTATTAATTAGCAACTTCCACAGTGCCGGTGTCTACTGCACACGGCATCAACCGATGGCTTACTAAACTCAAAGCATACTTAACCCTTTTAACACGGGACCATTTATTACCTTATGCCTTATGCTGTTGCGTGGCAGCCCTGGGCCAGTGCGTGGCATCCCTAGGTCCAATAGACTGAGGTATGAGTTATCTCGTATGTCGCATCTTGACCGAAGAAATGACATACGAGTTAACTCGTACCTCGCGTTCAATGTGTCAAGTCACTACTCAGGTCAGTGCACTGAAAAAGACAGGTTACAGTGGATGAGCTGGCCACAAACGTGAGTTTTGAGCTAAGAATAAAATGACATATTGTATTGTATTGTATTGTATTTGAACACTTGTTATAGCGCCCCTACCAGATTTCCCATTCAGAGGCGCTCCCGACTACTGCTTGAACGCTGAATCGGAGTTTCACGCCGGAAGCGCATGAGCAATTGCAGTGAAGGACTTGCCCAGGGTCCCTACGCGGCGGCTTTTGAGGTGGATTCGAACCCGCAGCCCTCCAGCTGCAAGGCACCGAACATACCCCTATACCACCGCGTCCCATATGATATAGAACAGAACGAAACAGATGAAGGGAGAGAAATTCCAAAATAAGGTTCAGCAACCGAAAAAGCCCACCAGATTTTTGTTAGTTCTGATACTCGCTTGTTACTACAGCTTAGGTCGAGGACTTGCTATTGCACACAAGCAACTGCAGCGAGTGGCTCCCACGACGGCATGCCCAGTGCCAGAAATTGATTGACCAGTGATAAGACCGATTTTTAAATACTAATTGATTTTTAATTCTCACCACTCCAAAACCTAATAAATTTAATATTCATGTGTATTTTTCTTTCAAAACAAAACACAGGTAAGGCAAACCTTAACTCGAGCAGGGCGTTCTCTCGAGTATCCTGACTGCCCAGCTCAGCAATCCACTGGAAAATCTTTTCTCGTTCAACCGTCTGAACCGGCATGGTAATTGGTTGATTCAAGTTCATTCTGTTGGCTAACAGAAAGACAAATAGTAGTCACCTTAGAAAGTGCGTAAAATGAGTTCACAATTTTAATTGAGATAGAAAGCCAAAATCAGGTTTTAGCTAAAATCGTTTACTTGGTGCACTTTCATCTAAGCTCCTATTAAAATACTTTATTTAAATGTATGGTAATATTTTAACTGCATGATCAGAGATTTTTTAATTATTAATAAGTAACTTCTATTGTGCCATTGTCTAATGTACAAGGCATCAAACAATGGCACATCAAATCTAGCTGTAATTAGAAGATCAGTCTACTAAAACAGAGAGACAGTCTATGGTGGAAAAGCAATTTGAAACAGATAAGCCTTAATCAGAGAATGAAACAGTTCTAACAAGTGACTGGGCAGAATGATCATGGGGTCATTTCAAAATTTGGCCCAGCAATACTAGTTTCAGGTATGGCTAGTGTTTCTTAGTTAAGTAAACATAGGGTTAGTACAAGTGTCATTTTTCTGAAGTTAGTATATATAGAGGAAGTCTGATTACATTATAAACTGGCTATTTCATACTTTCTCCTAACAGACCAGCAAGGCACAAACCGGACAAGCTTTCTTTACGCCCCTCACAATATGGTAATGTAAATCTTCGAAAATTTCTTAGTGCCCACAATAGCCACGTCACAGAGATCACCTAATTAACCGGCGCTATATCAAATCAAGTCCGCAATAGCCTGTTCCTTCCTATGCCTGGTCAATATCAGGGGAGGTCAAGCCGAGGAGACAGCATGGTGCTACGGTCACAGTACGGTGGTCATCAATGATTATGGTGGTTATCGATGATCATGGTGGTAATTGATAATGAAGGTGGTCGTGTGGTGGCGCAGGAGTAGAATCAGGATATGATAGGTCCACTGAGGGGCGTAAAGAACTCAACAGCAAATGCGAAGTGCGACTATTCCCAAAATACCTCGCTATTCATACAGAATTTTAAGGAAATCACAACAACTTCCGATCACCTTGCCTCTGGCGAACAAAACGAAAGGGGGGCTTCTAAAAAATAGTTATTTCTGCAACACATAAACTAACCAGTTTTTGTTTACGTTTCAAATCCTCCGCTTTAGAGCATTGCATAACAATGCAAAATATAACTAGATCATAATTATTAATACCTTTTAACGTGGATTTCGAAAGAGAACGATTAGATTCCTTCAAAAGATGGAAATCAGACAAAATTTCATTAAAAGTCGACGAACTGCACCCTCACCGTTCTTCTTTCTATTCCTTGCATGGAGTGCGACCACTCTCCATTTTCTGAGATCCCAAGATCTTGCCAGGAAAATCCCAAGATTGGCCAAACGTGTACCAAAAGTTCCCAAGTTACTGAAAACGAAAACTTGTGATGAAATAAAAATTATGAAACGGGTTTTAACAATCACAAATATTCACAAAAATGCCGAGCTAAGAACTCACAACTAAAAGAAACCGGAGCATAATCTCAATAATTATTTTATTCCCAGATCATTATATGAAAATATTTACAAGTTTATTCTAAAATCTTCTAATGAACTTTAATTTTCCATTATCACTCATGTTAGCATTTCTGCGTTTTTGTCAGATTGTTTTTCTCAAAAAAAATATATATTAACAAATTACAATGTCTACAAGTAAGGGGGGCCCGATAGCGCATTGGATAACATCTGGCGTAGAGAGCGAGAGGTACCGAGTTCGAGTCCCGTAGGGCGGATAATTATGCTTTGTAGGCTGCTATTAGCGCCGTGTATTGCAGGCTGTCTGTTCTGTTAGTAGTTAAGATTGTTTCAATTGCAAAACATGTAGCCTAAATGTGTAGCGCAGTGCGTTTGTCAGGCAAAAGAAAGAAAAGATTATTATTATATTACATTTACATGTTATGCAATTGAAACAATCTTAACTACTAACAGAACAGACAGCCTGCAATACACGCCAGATGTTATCCAATGCGCTTTTGAGCCACGTAGGCCTACAGCGCAGTGCATTTGTCAGGCACTTAATTAAAGAAACGATATTATTAACAATAATAATAAACGTATTTAAGAGCGAGTTTTTTCTAATATGATTCGCTGCCGCTGTTGAAACTACGGTTAAACTAGTCTGTAGACCTGAGAATAAAATCCCAAGATTGCTATGCAAAGTCCCCAGATCCCAAGTCGACCCCAAAATCCCAAGATCTTGGGAAGAACCCCAAGGAGTGGTGACACTGATGGCGTAACTGCCCGGACGATATATTCACATAGATGCGTAAAGTGACTCGAGTGATGATGACACTTGTGGTGGGCGATATTAGTGAAGGTGACGTTCAACTTTCCCGCCACTGCTCGTACTCTGGGAGTGCCAGTCTCAAGCCTGGAGAAAGGAGGAGGGCGATGCTAATCATTGTTGTTATGACAGTGTCGTTAAACAGCAACTAACTCAAAGAAGTGACTCGTGTATGGCCACCTCAATTGAGGTATAGCTTGTTATGCGGCACGGTGGCCAATTGGTGAAAGTGCTCGGCCTGTAACGCGGAGAGTAAGAGGTTGAGCCTCGTCCGAGGTAGCCATCTCAGACGCATTCGGCAAGTCGAGAAAAGTCTTAACGAGAAATGTGTTCGTACCCTAGTACAGGCCCTTGTCATTTCTAGAATTGACTACTGCAACTCAGTCCTGATTGTGGTCTTCCTGCATCTACCCTTCAACCTCTTACAGCTGCTCTTCATTACGCTGCTAAGCTTATCAAGAACCAAAATCCTCGGGATCATGTCACACCGACCCTCCGTGAACTACACTGGCTTCCCATACAAGCTCGCATCAATTTCAAAATCTGTCTTCTAATGTACAGAATCTACACAAACTGTTCTCCTGCATACCTTTCTTCACTTGTTACACCCTGTTCCTCTCTCCAATCCAGACGAGGGCTACGTTCATCGTCTCAAGGTGATTTTGTTGTGACAAGATCACTCACAAAAACTTGGTAACAGGGCATTTGCGCTAGCCGGCCCGGCTGAATGGAACAAACTCCCTGTCTTTATCCGCAAATCCCCAACTTTATCGATTTTCAAAACTAACCTTAAAACACATCTGTTTAAGATTTACTATGATTGATTTTTCTGTTACGCGCCTTTGTGCAAGATTCCAATTTTGTTTAGGCGCGCTATAAATAACAGTCTAATAATAATAATAATAATAATATAGGGACCTTGAATGTCCTTGAGCAAGTTCTTCACTCAAAAATTGCTCAGTACCATTGATGCTCCGCAGCTAGAGTGGTCGTGTGCACTTCTGAATTTGGAAGGAGGGCAGTATCAAACAGTTTAATTTGTACTATTATTCCGTTCCAGTGGCATCCTACGCCACCACCGGGAGTTTGATATCCTTGGAATCAATAAGTGATTTTCCAGTTTTTCGACTACTGTTTTTTTCTCCAGTCCCAGCGCTACTGAGTAGGAGCTCTTGATGGGGCGCTATATAAATGCTCTGAATGAATGTATGCATGTATGTTTCTGGCTATTTGTAAAGCTCCTGTTAAGAATATCACAATGTAATGTAATGTAATGTAATGTAACAAGACATTTATATAGCGCCACTTAAGAGTCTCACAGAAGCGCTCAACACGTGGCCATCAAACAGCTGAAAAAGTGCGTCTTTAAGAGTCGAGAGAAAACCATGTAACCACATGCAGCATTAGTGGCACGCACAGATGGCGGAAGAGTATTCCAGATCCGTGGCGCCGCAATCGAGAAGTCCCGACGAGCACGTGTGGTGGTTCGAAACGAAGGTACAATCAAGTCATTTCGCGAGGCAGACCGGAGAGCCCGCCGACCAGTTTGAGTGCCAACTGGAAGGCACAGTTCAGCAATGTAGTCCGGAGCAGTGCCAGTCGTAGCCTTCCAAACCAGCGTAGCGATCTTAAAATTACGGTGCATAACATTGAAATCTAACAGATGTCAAGAGCTGCATCTGCAGATGGCTTGAAAGGTCTCTCGAGTTGAGCTGCCTGTGGCTAAACAGTATATACGTTAAAGCCCAAATAGTTCTGAACCTCTGTGCAAGAATCAAATATACCTCTGTACGGTATAAAAAGACAGCTAGGAACAGTGTAGATGTTTTATTTTCAATTCATTTCATTGGGAATATCAAGTGTTTCATTGTTATTTGAAGAACGACTCCCAACAGTTCTATGTTATAGCCAATAGTTTGGATTCAAGTAGTAAGTCCAGCTTTTTCAACTCGTGTACCATTGATCAATACCAAGGCAACAACAGTTCTCAAGAACATGTACCCTATAAAACACAGCTGCTGAAACAATAGCCGAGTGCAGATTAAAAGTTTGGGATACCAGGATGTCATGAAGAATTCCTGTCCAAGAAATCTTACAGCCAATATTTAAATCTGACTGTGGACCATACATATGCGTATGATGCACAAGTGTCCCGTTATATATCTAGGGTAGGGGGCCGTCCATAAAGTACGTCACGCTATTTTTGACCATTTTACCCCCCCTCCCCCTGTCACAAACTGTCACAAAACTCGGACCCCCTAAAGTACGTCACACTTTCAACATAGAAATAATAATACTTCCGAAAGCAAGGCTAAATGGCTAATACATAAACAAGGCTTCGCAACAGCATTATTACTAGCGCTCCTAGCGAGAGGAATCGTGAAAAACACATTAAGGAGATATGCATTTCATGCTATTTTGACATAAAACTAATTAAAATGTTTCAGAAAATTTTTGAAAATTATTTTTAAAGCTATGAAATTCTACTAAAAAATAAAAATAAATTATAAAAATAAATAAAAATAAATGTGTGACGTCACACATGGCCTGACCCCCCTCCCCTGTCACAAACTGTCACACTTTCTTAAACCCCCTCCCCTGGAGCGTGACGTACTTTATGGACGGCCCCTAGGCCAATGTAAGGAAACTTTTTCACAGGTCCTAAAGTGGTACTACAGTTGATTGTCATTTGTCACCATAAATTGCCATAATGCCTATAAACATTTTATGGGACCCATATGGGCCTTACATGGGTTGCATGTTAGAATACGGGTCCAATGCAAGCCCATGTGGGTAAACTGGCAGAACAATAATCAAACGATGCTCTATTATTATTATTTATTAATTAATTAAATTTGCAGTTACATAAAAATGTGAATCTGAGGCAGAAGATGCAGTTAGATATCCAAGTGCTTGAAGGATAAGCAGAAATATTGATTTGTGCTCAACAACACAATGGGAGCCACATTGTCCATGATCGGCTTCCTCCACACTTGTCCGATTACATTAGGTAGCTTGAAAGAGCCACTCTATTACAGAGCTTTGATCTCGGGCCAGGAGTTTTTGTACATAAAGTGATGTTGCCGATTAAAGCCGCTGCTGGCTGCTGTAGTGACCAAGGGTCTCGCCTGAAACGAGCCCGTGTCCTGAGAGAGGAGACTGTTTTGGGGAGTCCCTCCTGACTGAAGAAATGTCTCCCCATTTCCTTTCAGTTCCACTCATAAACTCTATGTCCTTATTGTAACATATGTTTTACAAATACTAATTACTGCAGTTTTAAAATAGTTAGAAAATCTACCTGCTTAAAATTACCGTATAAAACTTTAAAACAAATGTGACTGTGTTTCTCAGAGAATCAAGTCTCCCGGGGAGAGATTATTTCAACGGAGGATGAGATAGTTCCTCCCCTGGAGATCCTGTTTTAGTGACATTAGTGTACAGTCTCTGAGTAGCCAATTTATTCTAAAACAGATCCTCTGGGGTCAATTTGCTCTGAAATAGATTCTCCAGGGCAGACTTTAATGGGGACACCGCGTTTTGGGATACCGGGCGAGGCTTTATGAACGTGTATTTTAGATGGTTGACCCTCAAAAGACTGCACCCAATTTCAAAAGAAGCATGGTCAAAATCTACAGGAAACAACAGCTTTCTCCCATAAGCACTGTGAAACAGAAAACGTCAACACTTGCTTGGTTTACACGCCCCAAAGGGCAACGAAGGCTCTGCGCCCTTTTATTGGAACTGTGAAACAATAAATAATTTGTGTTCGATGTCGTCATCATCAGACAGTCGAAACGACTCTGTCAGTATCGATCGCAGTTGAGAGGCAAATGCAATTGTCATCAAGGTACGAATTGGAGGACACCATGACCACCGGACGATACATATCACAACGTAAAACGCCACGGAGGACCAACCCTAGCGTCGTTAAGGCCCAATCATAATCTTAATAAGGACCAATTGTAACCAGTGCCGGCTTTATTTACGTATAGGCGATATAGGCGGCTGCCTAGAGCAGCACTTTTCAAGGGGCGGCAAGTTCTGACAAAATACGTGGTGACTTCCGTCAAAAAGATGTTATTTATGAGTAAGGGGCGGCATTTTTGTCCTCGCCTACAGCACAAAATCGTCAAAGACTGTCAAAGATCGCCTCTGATTGCAACAGATTCGTAGGTGGTGGACCAAGTGATTCTTTTAGGTAAGCAATCATAAAGTTTGTGTTAGAATATGAATGCACTCTTCAGCTTTCTGCTGTGGTTAATGGAATCAATTCGTTACCACTGGATCAGAAGTCACCGAGCTCAATGCGGCTCGTTGGAACTGAATTCAACCCAGTATTTCCTTGACTGGCCAGTTTAGACCTCAGCTACACATTGCCCTCACTGGCAGAGCGCAAACTGAACAGGCGACGCTTCGCCATCCGTATTGAAGAGATCGAAATTTGTTCGAGTTTTTTCGCCACGAAACACAGACCGTTACGCCAGTATCTCATAATCCTAAAAGTATTCTCGTTGTCGTTTTCAAGTGCGACACTGCACCAGCGTTTCCGACAGCTCTCCTTAGCACACCGAGCGGGCTGCAGTTGAGCAGAGACCCTTACGAGACCAACATAGACTACCTGAATGTGAAGGTTTTACTACGGAATTCGCGCTACACTTTGCCGACAGCCCCACAGCAATAGCAGCGCACTCGAGTGCCGTAGCAGACCGCGACGTCCTCCACCTTCTCCTCGGAGAGCACGCCTGGAAGAAGAATCCTAGTCGAAGATGTCAAAGTATTCGTTAAGTAAAGGCGGCAGCGAGCCTTTCTCAATCTGGAGGTCTTTCAGGACTTTTGAATGCTTTGAGCTCAGCGTTGTCAGGTCGACGAGTTTGAGAAGCAGCTTGGCGAGGAAGTTCTTCTGGTGCATACGTCGGACCTTTGTGTACGCCTGTAACGTATCGACGTAAACTTCCTGCAGCTGCTCCACCTGCCTCGTGTCTGTGAGACCAGGTCGAGCTGAAAGAACAATGACAAACCAGCCTTCATCAGTTAATAGTTATCGAATCTAATGTTTTAGCTGGCGGGGGTGTCGGGCTTTTAGCACTTGATCGGATATGAACTGTTATTGTATTGTATTGTAATTGATCATTTATAAAGCGCTTCTCATAGCATAAGCCTTTCAGAAGCGCTCCCAGTGCGAGGTACTCCGAGAGAAAAGGAAGGTTTTAAGGTGAGAGAAAGAGGAAGAGATGCTACCAGAGAGGATTGTAGAGCGTAGAGAATTTGGAAATTATGATGACCCTCCAACATCAATCACCCGTTTATTGATCTAACAACAGCAAAAATTAATTAACAACAATCAGTCATTTCAATAAGTTAATCTGCTGATGCTGTCAACAGGACAGCCCTAAAGGATAAAATAATCCGCTATTGCAGGGCTGCCCCTTTTCACGATTTACTGATGAAGACGATTTTTATGATCATATACTTATAGAAAATTCAACTTTTAAATAACAATGTTAGGGCTAAATCATAGCCAGACAACTAAATAACAAACATTGCAGTACAAGATTTAACTTAAAACAAATAAACATCTTTTCAGTTATTTAGCTGAAGGGCAAGAAGAAGAGCTGAAGGGTGAACAGATCTAAACCAAGTATGTTTTAAGACAGGAAATATCTGCTACACAGAGTCGAAGGCAACAGTTGCAGACTGATCCAGGAGGACCGTCCAACACATGGGCTCGAGATGAAGTGCAACCGAGGTACCTGCATATGTTTCCACCCGATCTATGTTAACATGTAGGGTGGACCTGCTGTACAGCAGACCTTCACAAAGTACGCACAACCACTTCACACCGTCTCTCATGATTAGAGAGCAGTTCTAGAAGAACAGTCCTTTTCGCCAAACCCCAAGAGGCAAGGGCTAGTGACTTCATTTATCTTAGGCTCAAAACTCCCTCACCACCAGATATTCCCACTGACGGCTCATTTGAGTTGGCTGCGGGGCACACATGGAGCAAAAATCTGAGAAGAAATTTCTGCCCTGATGGGGATTTTTGCTCAGCCTTGCATAAGCCAGATATTTAACATGCACATGAGAGCCAGATTTGAGTTCGAGCCCTGTAGGGCGGATATGCTTTGTAGGCTGCTATTAGGAGCAAAAATGTCTGTTCAGTTAGTAGTTAAATTTAAATTGCATAACATGTAAATGTACAGCGCAGTGCGTTTGTCAGGCACTTAATAAAGAAAAGACTATTAAATATTATTATAAAACACAAGACAAAATGACTAAAATAAATAACTAAATAGATAAATGGATACCTGAGAATATTGAGATTGCAGTGAGAAGGCCATACTCCGCGTTGTCGACTTCGAGAACGCTCATGCGCCTGGCGAAGTCAAACATGTCGTCGACATAGTCCTGAAGTCCTGCGGTTCGCAACGCATCACAGTTGAAGGCCGTGCCATCGCCAAATATGACGGCATCACACGACGGATCGTAACGCCGAGCCGTTCGTAACATCATCACTTCAGAAGCAGAACCCTATGCAGCGAAAACAAAGAGCATTCAGATTTTGAAATCACACATAATAATGTCAGTGCCTAAATCAGTGATGAAACGCTGCATTTTCAATTCTGGTTCTACCGTTTTAGACACCATTTTAACTAAGTGCATATTTATTAGAGCTGTACCGATTAAACGGCCATACGCGTAATCGGGCCGATAATTAGAACAATCGGCAATATCAGATATCGGCAGAAATAATCGGTTAATCGGTGCCGATGTCAAATTGTGTTATAATTTAATAATTTTACTTGAATTATTGCATATTCCCAGTTTTTCATCGATTTTTATCTATCGTTTTACGTCACTTATTATTTACATTAAAAAAACATATCGTTAAGAACTTCCCAACTTAATTTAAAAGTCCACCCTTATAGTTGTGGCGATAGATTACTGGTATATGTTTCGGAACCGAACATTTTTGACTAAACAAATAATGAAATATTCGGTCTCATAATGGGTATTGGCAGTTTAATAATCGGCTATACGTGGTATCGGTATCGGCAATTTAATAATCGGCTATACGCGGTATCGGCATAATCGGCAAAAAGCGATATCGGTACAGCTGTAATATTTATTGCACAAATTTGCATTATATGATATTTCTAATGTCTTCATTCCATTGGTTGCCAAATTCCTTACTAGCAAAGACAGAAGCAAATGACATTCAGATTTGAACATTTAAACACCTTTTGTACACACACAAGTTTTTTCCACAGAAACTGGTCTTATCATCTGGGAAGTTCTTGTGACAGAACTCTGTCTTGACTATAACTGTAATATAAAGGCTGACTAATACCATAGTTAGGCTACATTCTATAAATATTTGTTTGGAGGGTGGACCCATACGGGTGCCTTATATGGGTTCGCCCAGTCACACACCAAGCAAACATTTATACAATGCATGGTCTAATTATTCTCCTATTCCTATTTGCTGACTACAGGATACAATCCATGCAAGTGATTGATTGCGATCAGAGTTATTGTGTGATGTGTGTTATGAGTTTTTTCTTTCCTTTGCCTAACTACACTGGAAAATGAAGTTGGTCGTGTTTGCTGAAGTTAAAGCTATCATTGTCTGTTGTAGCTGCAGCTCCTCCACTGCGTCACAGTCGCTCAGCCTGTCACTGACTTAGGCCTATTTATATAAATTATTTTGGTGGTATGGTTGAACTAATTATGTCATATGTTCAGACTTCTATGCATGACTTAAATAGGGATATGTATAAAAATAAAGAGCAAATTTGGTAAAATTAAGTGGCTAAGACAGGCTCCATTTGGCAGCAAATGCTCTAAAATGCGTTGTCGGCTGGGGCTCCCCAAACCCCACTGAGGAAGCTTATGACGCTCAGTCACACACAGAGACCCCTAGTCGTGACAGACTTTGTCCCAGTAGTCCAAATCCGTTAAAATATGCACTGCTTTGACATCAAATGACTGCTTCGACATCAAATGCTGATTGCATTTCGTACGTCATTGCTGTTTGTAAACAGATGGGTTAGATGGGTTGTATATGACAGCGATCAATACTTTTCTATTCCAGTCCAGATTGTCATTTCTACTAGTGCATCTTTTAATTGCGTCCAACTGTGAATGAAAAGTCACAGCAGATGGTGAACATTGTAATTGAAAACAGACAATGCTCAGCACTAAGCTGGTCAATGACCCCAACGCAATCTCATCCAAGTCAATTTTCTGTTCTTTAGTTGGATGAAATTGGATGACATGCACCTGGATGTACAGCTGGTGGCTCCGAGTCTAAGGTTTCAGAATCATCCATGTATAGTTGTCAGTTCTTGTCAGTTCGGTTAAACTGAGCAATTAGAGACTTTTCTACAATTTCTCAGCTTGAAGTAGCAAATTCACTGTGAGATTTATTAGCCGATGGCCCCGATGTAAATGTAATAAAGTTAAGGTAAGGAATTTAACATAATGTAATGCAAATCTCCTAAATTTTTCAGCGCCACACAAAAGCCACATCAGAGATATCAGCTTGTTGAACCTGCAATACTCAGCATGGCAAGACTTCTCATTGCCCTGACCAATCGGATTTCAACAGGACTTCTCAAACAGATTATATACTGATTTTCCACTGTAGCTGCTTCCACTTGAAGCTCAACCACTGACTGATGTCGTGTGCATTGTCATAACAGCACTAAAGAAGTCGTTAGATTAGATCTGTAGTTGCAAGGCATTTGGACTAAAGCTTAAAATACCATATCACTTCTCCTATTCATTCATTCATTCATTTCGAGCACTTGTCATAGCGCCTCTTCAAGATTTCTACTCAGAGGCGCTCCCTACTACAGCGCGGACACTGAATCGGAGTTTCACGCCGAAGCGCATTACCAATTGTGAGTGAAGAACTTGCCCAGGGTCCTACGTGGCGGCTTGAAGTGGATTCGAACCCGCAACCCTCGGCTGCAAGGGTAGCACCGAACATACCCCTACACCACCGCACCCCACTATTCCTTACTATCTAAATTCACCCTTGCCTTACCATCTAACTTCTCCCACACCTTACCATCTAACTTCTCCCACACCTTACCATCTAACTTCTCCCACACCTTACTATCTAACTTCTCCCACACCTTACCATCTAACTTCTCCCACACCTTACTATCTAACTTCTCCCACACCTTACTATCTAACTTCTCCCACACCTTACTATCTAACTTCTCCCACACCTTACCATCTAACTTCTCCCACACCTTACTATCTAACTTCTCCCACACCTTACCATCTAACTTCTCCCACACCTTACTATCTAACTTCTCCCACACCTTACTATCTAACTTCTCCCACACCTTACTATCTAACTTCTCCCATGCCTTATTCTTCTCCTGTCTGCAATCTTGGAATTATCTTCGACAAAAATCTTCCCTTTGCCAGACGACATCACCCAACTATTTTGCACCTGCCATATATATTACATTCGTAACCTTCATTAACCTCTCCTTATTCAATGCTGCACCAGCTCTTTGGAATGGACTCCCAAAAGATGTCCGCTTGTTTGCAAATCCTTCTATCTCGCCTCTTAATTTCACATCTCCTCCGCTTGTACTCTCCTCTGCTGCTTTCCACTCACGACTCTGAAAACCGAACTTTTCAAGCTGTCCTATCCTGATTCTACTCCTGCGCCATCACTTGACCACCATCATCACCGATATCTACCGTAGCACCATGCTTGACCTCTCAGATTCTGACCTGGCACGTGTTGAGAAATTTCGGAGATTACATTACATTAAATACCTTACCTTAATTTTATTATCAATTTCATCCACGTCAGCTAATAACTCTAATTAGAATGAAAAGAACTGCATCAATACCTAATTATGTCTGAACACACATAAACGAAGCATCCTATTGATACAACCTTATCGGTTTTAGGTCAAACAAGAGATGTTTAGCCAAGTGTGTAATACTGCCAGTCAACCGAAACCATTGTAAAGAACGTCCTCCCAAGTTTAACAGAACATCGGTCAGGCATATCCAATGGCACACATAGACAAGTCAACAAGTGCTTCAGCCTTTATATGATGACTATGGCAGACAGACAGAGAGAGACGACCAAAGGAGCATCATAAAAATGGAGCCAGAGATCAATGGCTGAAAAGTGAAAACTTAGCTGAATGCCAAAGACAGAGGTATAGAAACTGAATTCAATTCGGGCACTATCTATTTTATTATTTAGTTTATATAGCACCACTAAAATCATCAGAGGCACTCAGTGTACTGCCTAAACGATGTTAAATGTCATTAAGAGCAGACATATCATCGATAAGCAAAACAATGCACACCAGAAAACTAGAAGAGATACCGATGTGTAAGCCCAGAGCTCAAACAATGGATTCTCATCCACAGTTGCCAGATGGCATAAGGTTCAGAGTCTCTAGATCAAGCTGCCTCACTAGTGTGCATGGTGCAGTGGCCAATGCCTTTCATCCTTTAAATATACTTTTAAATCCTTATTGGTCTCTCAGTACTCCTAAATTATCCTACTTTACTCGAAACTAATATTGTTGACTTCTAGTGTTCCTTTTTCTGATGTAGCCTTTCTGTTTTTGGTTCTAGTACCCACCCTACCCATCTAGTTTTCCTACCTATGGGGATGACTCGATAAGCACTTTGTGCTTCTTCTCCTCATTAGTTGTTATTCTTTCGCTTATGAACTGATGTAGCCTATCATTGCACTGTTTATACTATATGCATTTACTTGTCTAATTAACATTTCTGAACATTGTTTTAGTGTATGTTATGTTTCTTCTATTGAGTTCTTGCTGTACACTGATTCAAATAAAATAAATAAATGACAACGCCACCGCCCAGCAGTACCTCACTGACCAGTAGAAGATGCTGCACGTCCGGCTATCCGTCGAGTTGAAAGGGTACTTGCTGCCTGTCAGTTGCCAATCAATGGGTCAACTCAAAGTGAAATCATAGCCGGTGGCAGCAATCCATTGGCTGGACTAGGTCTATTGTCAAGAGAAGCTGTGGAACCCGATAACAAAGGCTGTCCAGTCAGTGGACAGTCAAAGACAACACCAGCTATCCACTGCTGATGCTTTGCAATGTTTATCACCTGTGCCAGGTGGTAAATTATGGAATATGTTGCCTAGCACTCTTTGACATACCTCGTAAACTCCTCGGTCTTTATGACCTCTCTTGAAGAGACAACACCACAATTACATTTACAATTACAACACCATATTTCGACCTGGGGAACACACACACACCTGATGAGTTACTATACAGTTGTTTCAACAATAGTCGGACCTCAACCTTTATAAGACAGGCGGTCAAACTGAGTGTGTCATCAGTGTATCTCCGTGATGATAGAAAGAAGGAGCAAAAATCCTCACCTTGAGGAGAACGATCTGGTCGTCCTTTTCGAGGCCAAGGAAACCCGGCAGATGTTTAGCGAATTCGATGACGAGATGTGTGACGAGAATCGTCATTTCTGCCATGTGGCGAAAGACGGCGTTTGATACGTCGAACGGGTAAGACGTCTCACTCACTCGCAATGTCTACAGCAGAACAAAAAGAAAGTTCCTTCAACATCTGCCAATCTTAAGATATACTGCAAGTTGAAAAGCCCTAATGTTAAAAATTTGTAATCTTGAAAGTGGTGATGTTAAAAACTGGAAGTGTCGAAAATTGGTGATGTTGAAAAGCTGGAATGGAGAATATATTGGTGATGCTGAAAATAGACGATATAAAAACTTGGAAATGGCAGAAATTGCTGATGGGGTCTTTGCAGGTCGCTGGCTGGCTACCATGTGCTGAACAGCCTCGATGAAAAGGGGCCGAGTTGCGAAAGTTTAATGAAACAAATGAAATTACGTTATTAAAATATTATGGGCTAACCAACATGAGAGGTCATCCAAAACAGAACTTGCACAACACTTTCGTCCCATTCATCTGATTTGCATAAGTTGTCTTTAAAATACAATTGTATTACTCTACAATACATTACAACTGTATTGATATTGCCCTCCTTCCAAACTTCATAAAGTGCACACATGTCAGACCATATGACAGAACATCGATTAACCTTCTCGCCCCGAGAAACTGATTTATCGGTTTGAGAGTCCATTACTAATCCCCGAGACACCGATATAGCGGTCTCGTCACCCATGACGCCTGGGAGTGCCGGGTTATGAAAATATTGCAATGGGAATTCGGGGGAAAAAGGGTTAAACTGAGGAATTGTGCGCGAAGAAATTGCTCAAGGTTCCTACACAGTGACAGCCACAGTTGATGCTCAGATCTGTATTAATAAGCTGATCAAACAGGTGTTTGGCACAATAGCTTCCGAGTGGGTGGCAATCTTTGGTTGAAATGCGTACCAAACTGTGTCGGGCCTTAGAGTACTCCTGAATGAAGAACTATTAATGGAAATTGTGTCAAATTCCTCTGTAGATCCTGCTTTATCAACTGCGTCGGGTCCTAGTCATGCGATGAAATCTATTCTTTCACGCATCTGTGCTCTTTTTTTCTCACATGCCTTGACAATTGCAATGTTCATTGTCCTTGCAGGCTTGCCGAATTTCCGGATATGAATTGATGAAACCCCATCAAAATTTTTGCATGTTTCAAGCAAAAGGTGATAGACTGGCTTCTGTTCGGGGATAATATTGCATTCATGGCATGAGATCTGTTAGTTGGTGCAGCCCCAGAATATTGTGGAGCTCTGCGCTCCTTACTCCTGCCATGCGGAATGTCAATGTCCAAGGGGACATTGCTGTCATGCATTCCCTTATGATGACGTGGTACATCATAATAATTTTCTCAAGCATTGGCCCATAATTTGGCAACAGCCGAACATCATTCCACAAGATACAGTTCAAGAAATACTTTTCATCCATTTAAGGTAATACCTTTTAGGTTTGTTACACAGGCACATTTCAGCATCAGACCTCAACCTGACTTTTCCAATGGATCGTGATTTTTGACCGCGATTTCACTTTAACCCCTTAATGACGAGCTGCATTGGTTTCCCATACATTTTAGTAGACGTCATTCATCGTTAAAGAGACGATCGATTGATGTCTTCGGTATTTTGGTAATGGTGCAATAGAAGTCATCAAATTCGATTAGATTAGCATGATTGAGAGGTCCTCAAAATTCTCTGTATAAATGACCAATAGAAACATATACATACAGAGTTATGACAGTCCACAAACTAAACAGCCAACCAAAAAGAGGCAAACTTTAGAGAATCACCAATCAAGCACACTTTGAAATGGTTCTATTTCTCCAGGGCTGAGCTGGGAATGCGTCTGAGCAAATTCCCTCTAGTAGTCCTAATTTACTGATGAAAAAGCAAGACCTCAACTGCCAGCCAGCCAAAGATATTCCGAATCAAACACAACAAGCACCTTTTCATTCATTCATTTCAGAGATTTATATAGTGCCTCTTCAAGATCATCTACTCGTGAGTGCTCCCGACCCAACCTCGGCTAAAGAGAACAGTCTTAAGGTTAGAGAAGAACGTTGCCGCAATGGCTCTAGGCATTAGGCGTAGAGCCCATTCCAGATTGCAGGGCCAGCAACAAAGGCACGGCGCTGCATAATAGGTTATAAAGGATTTCATCAGTGCTGGGCTCAAAGTGAGCAGAATTTTTCTTCCCCAAAAACAGACGCTACATAAATTCTCCAGACTGAAGGGACAACAGACATCCGTATTACCGTGCTGAGTGAGAGCGTGGAAATGGCTTCTTCGCTTGGAACTTCGTACTGGTCCTGATACGCGACCAGCTTCTCGATCATCTGCCTCTCTGCAGGATCCAACAGCTCCAGCGGATTCTCCACCGCTTGAGTAGTAGGAGTGACCGGCGGCGGAGAAGTCAAGGATTCCGAAAACGATCCAGACGACCTGGGCTTCGGAGGAACCTGGCGACGGCGAGCCCTTCGTCTGGCATCGCGCTCTTTGCACTGGCTCTCTGGCAAAAGACCTACAACAAAGGCATGCAGTTAGTATGTAAGCCGTTTATTGACAGAACATCAATATCATAGGATCACAATAACACCAGTCAGTACAAACTTGAAAACTTCCAGTAAATGATGCACAAGTCCAAAGGTCAATCCAACAATTTTCTTGTTGACTTTTAATCGTTTTTGTTATAGTACGGTGTACCACTGAAACCTAATTTTGCGTCCCTTGTGCTGTGCCCAGAGCGGTTGCCCCTCTGCCCTCTCATTACGCCACTGATATTCATTTAATTGAAGAAAATCTTGCTGTCATAATGCAGCAAGTGACAATGACTCAAGACTGTAGCTGTTAGAGAGGTGAACTGGTCGACCCCGTAAGTCTGTTTCTAATGTGGCTAATTGAATTAGCTTACAATGCAGAAAGCAGTCAGTAAATGTTTTTAAACATCAGATGTGATAAAAAGTTCTTGTCCTATGCTACTGGGAGGGCAAATGGGTGGGGCATGAGTCACAGGTGGTGCCAGTCCCAGGCCTGGATAAACCAGGAGGGTGATGCTAATCCTCTTCGTCATAACACAGCGTCGTTAAAAAGAAACAAACCTTTAGATTAGATTAGATTAGTTCATTGATTAATGATTAGAGAAAGGTCGATGTGTTGTCCAATCAACACCTATTGAAATTCCACGCTATGACCTCTTCACTAGAAAGGGATTCATTACCAGGATGCCTTACACTTATTAACCTGTTCTAGAACTTTACTATTACTTTACTATTGTGGGGCGCGGTGGTGTAGGGGTATGTTCGGTGCCTTGCAGCCGGAGGGTTATGCGGGTTTGAATCCACCTCAAACCGCCGCCAGGGACCCTGGGCAAGTCCTTCACTCGCAAATGCTGAAGCACTTCGGCGTGAAACTCCGATTCAGTGTCCGCGCCTCTGAGTAGAAATCTTGAAGGGGCGCTATAACAAGTGCTCATACATACATTCTATATTATTACTATACATTATTATTACTTCTGTGTGTTATTTTACAATCTATTTCAATGTCCCATTGTGCGTTTGCTAATGTGGTTATAATAAAGGCTTTACTTACTTACTTACTTACTTACTTATATCAGCAATTCAGCTTGAAAATGTCATGTTGGAGCTCTTAGAGTCGTCCGACTTACACTCTTCTCTCATTCCGACTTCGCGACATCGCCGTAGACGACATGCCTGACACTTGCGCCTCATCCACATATCCATCTCACAGTTTCCGCCGAACTTGCAGACATAGCTCGCGTTCCGAGTTATGCTTCGTCTGAAGAAACCTATGATCACAGAAATACACGAAACATTATATTGTTTCGTCCACAGATGTTCCATACATTTAGAAAGACCTTCACCGCATGAAAGGCTCTACATATATGCTCAGAATGAATGAATGGACAAGTGAATAAATGCAGAAAAATGAATGAATGAATGATTAAATAAATGAATGAGCAATAAATCAATAATTGAATGCAGAAATAAATGATTGAATGGATGAATGAATGAATGATGCAGAAATTAATTAACAATAGTGAGCAAAAATTCAACAAATGAATGATCCACTCAATAAATGAATTACCAATGAATGAATTGATGATTGAATGAATGAACGAAAGAATCAATGAATAGATGAATAAGAGAAAGACAAAGGCACCAAGACAATGGCCATCTAACAGATGTGCACAGGTGCGAAACAAGATCACTCCATCAATCAATCTGAACATGGGGAGGGGGATAGTATAAAGGATAACACTCTTGCTTGAAGTTTTCACGGACCCGGTTCGATTCCGTAAGGCCCCTAGATTTAGCACATGCCTTCATTCCCTAGGTGGCAGCAAAAGTACAATGAGTCTGCACCTTTCATGGCTGCAACTTTGTTGATTTATGTCTTCTGTGATTTGTGTTCTTGTGAATTGTTTAATCGTCATAACATGTACATGTACAGCACAGTGCGCTTCATTAAAGAATATATATTATTACTATTATTATTATATTGCGCTTAGACGACGACGCTCACCTTTGCATCCCTCGCAGCTGAAAGCGTTGTAGTGAAACCCGGAAGCCCTGTCCCCGCAGATGACGCACAGTTCCTTCCACGAGTCGCCCTTCCGACTGGTGACCTTGGCCAGCTCCTCCTTGATCGCCAGCGCCTCTCTGTCGTCGAGCAAATCATCGTTCTCCGGGTCGATTCCTTCCAGGTACTCGCCTCCCATTCCGATGAATCCCGTTATGTCAAGGTCGCTCAAGTCCGAGATGAAGAGTGGATCTATGTCACCCACTGAATTCATGCGCAACGGGATTTGATCGTCACTTAATCATGAGTTGATTGATTGATCATTGCAGACGAGCGTAGTCGCCACCGTCCTCTTAGAAATCCAAATGACCTGCAGAAACAACAATAGGATCTTGTTAGCATGTCATATATTTTTCTCAATTATGGCTTAATTTTGGTGTGCCTTTACTGTATGCATTGTAAATGTCACCCAAGGAATCAAAATGAGTCACATGTAGAACGTTTTAGAATATGAATATTTTATATATATTTAAAAACATTTTTTGCTTTAAAATGACGCCAACATTTTGGTTTTTAGCTAGGGAACAACCGGAAATCGCTTCGGCCATTTGCCCCGGCCGGATATCGGGTTTTTCGGAACTATTCGCCTCGGCAAATAATACCCACGCAAATACCTACAATTTTTGGAATTCGATCAATCTCAAGATTATAGTTACAATTTACAAATAAATTATACAACTGAACTAAATTTCTTACAGTCGCTGTCGTATTTGTATATATATCTCGTAATTGGTTCATTATTACAGGTAAAAAAATAATGTTTGATTTTTGATCTTTTTTTATTACATGTAACAAACGGTACTCGGTTCGTACCCTGATCCGGCAAATAGTACATCCAAATACTCGGATTTGCTACCTCTTTAGAAAATGTCTACCCAGTTGTTCCCTAGTTTTAGCTTACTTTTTGACAAAGTTACGAATGATTATGTGTCCAATTTTGGGAAATTATTTTAAATTAATTTTAATATACAATCACGAAAACCTAAACAATACCTTTACAAAATCCTGAAAACATACACATTAAAACAATGAATTTCATTAAATGTGAGATGCCAGAAATGTAAAAACATTTTTGTTTTCATTTTCACTGAAAATGAGCAAAAAAATGACTCTTCATATTTTGCTGTTTTCCAGGCAATGTAAATTGCCGAAAATCGGACCAATTTTGATTTCCTGGGTCACAAATAATTAGATACCGGCATGATAATAGTAGCTAATTACAATATTACAACAATAATATGGCGTTCCTCTGGAGTCTTCACCCACAGCTAGATCTTCTTCTCCTATGTTCTCTTCATCTTAAGACTGTTCTTTTTGGCCGTGCTGGAATTGGGAGTGCCTCTGAGTAGTTTTCGCTATATAAATGTTCGATATGGATGAAACAAAACAAACGCAAAGAGGATTCCTATCAGTGCAAATGACCTAACGAAACAATGACACAATCCTTTTATAAGTCCGAGTAATCGAATCAAGCATCAACATAGTAGTCTTGTTATTATCAGCCGAAGTAACCAAAAGAAACAACTGACGTCATCGAAAGAACCTCAACAAAGAACGATACAATCTCGTTAGTGGGACAAATGACATAAACTTTTCAGAACGACATACTCTTCTTACCTACAGTGAAAACTCTGTCAACGAAGCTCACACATTGTGCATCAGCAGGTTGGTAGATTTTTTTAATATCAACAATATATAACTTTGTA
Source organism: Aporrectodea caliginosa (assembly GCA_020284085.1). Classification (NCBI taxonomy): domain Eukaryota; kingdom Metazoa; phylum Annelida; class Clitellata; order Crassiclitellata; family Lumbricidae; genus Aporrectodea; species Aporrectodea caliginosa. Next base: position 869,589 of record JACEVL010000134.1, on the reverse strand, counting down.
GTTGGTGGGTACAAGAATCTACCTCACTGCGATAACTCCTCGTCTATCCAGCTCCGAATACAATAAGAAATCTTTTTAATCAGTCCAGCTTAAGTCTCATGAAAAAATGACTTGCTCCGAAGTACCTTATCTCATTTCTCATCAATGCCCCTCTACTTAGGCACAGTTCCTTCTCTTCCAAACGATCCATCCAATCAATTTTGCTTCTATTCCATGAAAACATAGTTCATCTTCGGTTATTCTGACACCAACGCAGATTCGTCATTCCCATCATTTCATTTCTTACAAATCTTTCTGTCAAGATTAATTGAAGCTCTATATTATCCTTTCTGGTAGTCTCTCCTCATCTTTTTCGTAAACTAAAATCCTGCCTTTTCTCTACGGGTTGCTCGCACTTCATAGCGCTTCTGACTAGGCTTTTGCTGTTAGCGCTTTATTAAATAGCCAAACTACACGTTTGACATACAATACAAACCCTACAAAATAATATTTAGCCGCCAGCAAGATGATTGTAGTTCAAGTGTGGCGAAACAAAAAGTTATATTGATGAGTTTTTAGCATAAAGGCATAAAGTCATTTGAGCTTTAAGTAGATAGACTGGCATTATAATCCATTCCTTGGATAAGTTGCATTGCGGGCCCATAAACCCCTGGCCCTGCATGTGACAAGCAAAAGCCGGGCATGCAACGAGGAGCCTTGTAAGCCCCCTAAGGCGTCAGTAGTGATCAAAATGCTGGACAGTTACCCAAGATGCTCAGATTAAAATCCCTTCCATGATGCAATATTTCCAAGTTTTTGTTCGTTTGCACTTCCAAGCAATCTTAGCTATAAAATGGGTACAAATCACCAAACACCGTTGGTGGGAAGATAAAGCTGTCAGCTGATCATTATAAGCCAAGGCTACGGAAATAAAGTTACTAAGACTTCACACCCATGGGTGCCTTTGAGGTGCTACAAAGTCACTCTGACAGTCTGACTAATGTTGCATTTTGTTATCGTTATGAATACGAATGTCCTACAAAATAAGTTGATGGTAACGAGGAGTTACGATGATTACGATAGCAACGAGGAACTAAGATTCTATCTACTCGCGAAAACGATCATAGTGTCTGCCTAGCACTAGACATATACAGCGTTGTTATTAATACACAGAGGTCCTTGCATATGCGAACAGAACTCGGCCGCCTGCTTCTTGACCCGAACGGCCCTCTTACCTAGATTTCGTCCGCGGCCTGGCTCTCAACGCGAACAGCATTCCAGAACTTTGGACGGGTACGTCGTCAGCCCCCCTCTCTGCCCACATGACCCAGCCTCCCTTCAACAGGTAATAACAGGCGAACGAAGGGAGGGACGGACTGACGGTAGGTAGGTCGGACGGACTGCTACAAAGGCTCGACAACATCTTCACTTATATATCAACAAGCGCTCTACGTGACTGACCCAGTTTCAAGAGCCGATCATTCTTTGTCCTCTTCCTCCTGCACTTCTCCTCATCCTCCTCAACCTCCTCCATTTCCTCTTCCTCTCACCCTCCATTTCCTCTCTTCCTCTCTTCCTCATTTCCTCTTCCTCCTCCTCTCCTCCTCCATTTCTTCTTCTTCACATCCTCCTCCTACTCCTCCTCTCATACTCCACCTCATCCTCCTGCTCTTCCTCCTCCTACTTCTTCCTCCTCCTCACTCCTCTCTTACTCTTCCCATCTCCCAACACTCAGTCCAGCAGGATCTGAAGAAACGTTTTCTCTGTACTCGACTAATTAATGTTGGCAGAGAGGAAAAACGCAAAACAAAATAAACTGCTGACAGACACACACACTGTTCCTGCAGGGAGACATGGATGCCGTTCATGGAAAGAAAAGCGGCATATATAATGGACAAATGAATGCACGGTCTATAAATTATGCAGAAATGACAATAGATCCACCACCTCAGCAACGGATCATTTTATTTTCTTATAGGTACATATTTAGGTACGAGTACATGTATGTATGTATGTATGTATGTATGTATGTATGTATGTATGAGCATTTGTTATAGCGCCCCTTCAAGATTTCTACTTAGAGGCGCTCCCGACTACAGCGCGGACACTGAAACGGAGTTTCACGCCGAAGCGCATGAGCAATTGCGAGTGAAGGACTTGCCCAGGGTCCCTACGCGGCGGCTTGAGGTGGATTCGAACCCGCAACCCTCCGGCTGCAAGGCACCGAATATACCTCTACACCACCGCGCCCCACATTATTGTAATGACTATCACTGCACTTCCCACGTTTTTGTGTTATTTTCATTAACATTAAGCTACTAACAGTAACCAAACAACAACTACTTATACTATACTGTTACAGTACTGCCCAACAGCCTACTCCAGTGCT
>JACEVL010000134.1:650000-863222 GCA_020284085.1 Aporrectodea caliginosa | reverse complement strand
ATCAGTATTGCTTCGTTCCATTGCGTATTGCTAGGGGGATAGTATAAAGGATAACACTCTTGCTTGAAGTTTCACGGACCGGTTCGATACCCGTAAGGTAGATTTGCTTACATGCCTTCATTCCTAGGTGGCAGCAAAAGTACAATGAGCTTGCGCCTTGCAAGGCTGCAGCTTTGTTGATTTATGTCTTCTGTAATTTGTGTTCTTGTTAATCGTTTAAACGTCATAACATGTGTACATGTACAGCGCAGTGTGTTTGTCAGGCACTTCATTAAAGAATAAATATTATATTATTATTACTATTATTATATAGTGCTTAGATGACGATGCTCACCTTTGCATCCCTCGCAGCTGAAAGCGTTGTAGTGAAACCCGGAAGCCCTGTCTCCGCAGATGACGCACAACTCTTTCCACGAGTCGCCCTTCCGACTGGTGACCTTGGCCAGCTCCTCCTTGATCGCCAGCGCCTCTCTGTCGTCGAGCAAATCATCGTTCTCCGGATCGACTCCTTCCAGGTACTCGCCTCCCATTCCGATGAATCCCGTTATGTCAAGGTCGCTCAAGTCCGAGATGAAGAGTGGATCTATGTCACCCACTGAATTCATGCGCAACGGGATTTGATCGTCACTTAATCATGAGTTGATTGATTGATCATTGCAGGCGAGCGCAGTCGCCGTCAACGTCCTCTTCTTAGAAATCCAAATAACCTACAGAAACAACAATGGAATCTTGTTAGTGGGGTTTAGGATAATGGCAGCACTTTGGCGTGTAGAGGCAACGGACCCGGGATCGCTTCCTCGCTACCTTCCCTAAGGTCGACTCAGCCTTTTCATTCGCTAGGTGGTGTTGAAAAAAATGAGCAGTAGGACGTGATGGGCGCCTTGCATGGCTGCCAAACAGTTAAATTCGACTCCTGTAATGACTTGTGATCATCCGTTCATAGTATCAATTGTAATCATCCTGCGTACTTGTAAACTTGTTTGAAACATTAAACGAAGATTATTATTATTATTATTATTATGTCAAAATATCATTCTGGATCATGGCCTCGTTTTGGTGTGCCATTAGTGGATGCATTGTAAACTAGATACAACAAAATAAACACATACAGGATTCTTATTGTATTCTATTGTATCTAAAGATTTATAAAGCACCTCTCACAATGCACACCAATCAGAAGCGCTCTTATCAGTGCAAATGACCTAAAGAAACAATCTCTGACACAATCTTGTTAGAAGTCCGAGTAATCAAATCAAGCATCAGTATAGTAGTCTTGTTATTATCAACCGAAGTAACCTAAAGAAACAATTGACGTCATCAGCCAAAGAACCTCCACAAAGAACGATACAATCTCGTTAGTGGGACAAATGACATAAACACAGAACGACACATTGTTCTTCTCAGTGAAAACAAGTCAACAAACAAACAGAACATTTCGTCTACACAAAGTGCTGGACAGTTACCCTATTATTCAAGGACCTATTATACACAGGACTGGAAAATCCTTATGTAGCGTCGTAGCCCTATTTTTGGGCGATAATCGGGGTTCCAGAAAATTTCACATCTTGTTTTCACAACAAACACATGCAATTAATTATATATGTAAAGGCAAATTGATGAATAATTATGTTTGCAATATATACAATTGCCGATGAAGATTTAAAACATCATATTTAATATTCGAAACAAAATTTTAAGTGGGGCGACATCTATGTTTAAGAGTGAAACGTATATACACATTATTTTCGCAAGTAACCATTCCTGGTAATCCCGCAGTTTAGGCCAAAACAAAATAATGGTGTGTTTCCGGTAACGCGACCGACTCACTTTTTTGCCGCGACTCGGAAAATTTTGTAAAAAATTTTTTCGGAAAATTTCAAAAAAAAAAAAAATTTTACGGAAAATTTCAAACAAAATTTTTTTTTTACTTCACATACATTAAGCCTTTGCATGCCGGAGATGCAGAATCGCGACATTATAGGTGCATTCACTAAAGCAGAGACGTTCGGAAACTAGCGGTCTTTCAATGGAAATAATGGTCCCGTAAATTACAGCAATAAAAGGGCTAAAGTGTGGAGTTTGGGAGAGGGAGGTAATAGACCCCAAAGTGGTGGTTTTTCTCACGTTCACGGTAATTTGACAGGGTTATTTCACAAATCTGACCGCCATATTGATTGTATCAGAAATACCTTTTATCGTATGTGCCATTATAAAAAAAGTAAAGCCTCCTTAGCAATCAGCCTACTTAACAACCTACTTAACAACCTCCGTAGCATTCTACTTTCATAGCAACCAGCTTTCTTAACAACCATGCTTTGAAGCAAGCAGCCTCTGTGTCAGCCTCATTAGAAACCAGTTTCAAAGTCAGACTTGGCCCCTTTAGCAACCGCCTTCCTTAGCAACAGTTAGCAACCCCTGCCCCTTCCATTTCACCTTGCAAGAAAAACGATGTCAACAAAAATGAAATAAATAAGATTGTTTTCTACAGCAGTTTGTAGGTACATTCTGCAAATAGGCATTTTTAATACTCGCATAGAAAATACATACTTTGGTACAGCATGTACCGCTGTGCATAAATGGGCAGTGGCTTAATTTTCGGAAATCACTGCATAAAATTATTTTAACAAAATAAAATTATTTTCCTACCTACCCAGTTTTTTTAAACTCTGTTACCGGAAACACACCATTATTTTTGGCCTTAGGTTGGTAAATTATTTGAATATCTTCAATACCGAACTTCATGTTGGTAAGTAAGCAATCTACCTATGTCCATGATAACTATCGTCAATCAGCTTCCATTTCATGAAGAAATATGTTTAATCAATCCAGCTTCCATTTCATGAAAAAATGACCCAACTTCTATTTAACCAAAAAATATTTCTCATCAATGGAACTTTTATTTAGGCAAAGAACTATTCTCATGGGTCCAGCTTCTACTTACGGAAACAATTGTTTTAATCATTCCAGCTTCTATTGCATCAAAAACATAGTTTCATCAATCCAGCTTCTATTTACGGTAAAAATTATTTCGATCAATCCAACTTCTATTTAAAGACAGAAATGGTTTCATCAATCCCACTTCGAGTTAGTGAAACAATTTTTTTCCTTAATCCAGCTTCCATTTAAATTTGACAATAAAAATAATTTACCAACCTAAACTACGGGTTTACCTCATTCCTGTACATATAGAATTCCTTGCCTATTATAATTATTATTATAATTAAATTTGCAACGCACGCACGGTCACACACTGAAATGTGAATCTAAGGCACGGATATTCAGCCGCCAGGAGAAGATGAAGTTAGATATCCGTGTGCTTGAAACCCAAAAAGAAATAGTGAGTTTTTGGCCGCTTTTTCAAGGAAGGAAGTGAATTTGAGCTATGAAGATAGAGTGGCAGTCGATTCCATTCCTTGGAGCAGAGGCATGGCATGCACGCGAGCCCATAACTGTTCTGCATCGTGGCTCAGCTAAAAGACCGCGGTACTTGATGATCGCAGGCAACGAGGAGGGATGTAAGGACTCTAAGGAGTCAGTAGTGGTCAAAGTGCTGGACAGTAATCCAAGATGTTTGGGTTAAAATCCCATCCACGACGGAATATTTCCAACTTTTTTTCTTTTGCACTTCCAAGCAATCTTAGCTATAAAATGGGTACAAATCACCAAACACCGTTGGTGGGAAGATAAAGCTGTCAGCTGATCATTATAAGCCAAGGCTACGGAAATAAAGTTACTAAGACACCCATGGGTGCCTTTGAGGTGCTACAAAGTGTCTGACAGTCTGATAATGTTGCATTTATTATCGTTATGAATACGAATGTCCTACAAAATAAGTTGATGGTAACGAGAGTTACGATGATTACGATAGCAACGAGGAACTAAGATTCTATCTACTCGCGAAAACGATCATAGTGTCTGCCTAGACTAGACATATACAGCGTTGTTATTAATACACAGAGGTCCTTGCATATGCGAACAGAACTCGGCCGCCTGCTTCTTGACCCGAACGGCCCGTTACCTAGATTTCGTCCGCGGCCTGGCTCTCAACGCGAACAGCATTCCAGAACTTTGGACGGGTACGTCGTCAGCCCCCCTCTCTGCCCACATGACCCAGCCTCCCTTCAACAGGTAATAACAGGCGAACGAAGGGAGGGACGGACTGACGGTAGGTAGGTCGGACGGACTGCTACAAAGGCTCGACAACATCTTCACTTATATATCAACAAGCGCTCTACGTGACTGACCCAGTTTCAAGAGCCGATCATTCTTTGTCCTCTTCCTCCTGCACTTCCTCCTCATCCTCCTCAACCTCCTCCTTCTCCTCTTCCTCCTCCCCTCTCTTCCTCCATTTCCTCTTCCTCCTCCTCCTCTCCTCCTCCATTTCTCCTTCTTCCTCCTCCTCCTCTCCTCCTCCATTTCCTCTTCTTCTTCCTCCTCCTACTCTTCCTCCTCCTTCTCCTCTCTTATCTTCCCATCTCCAACACTCAGTCCAGCAGGATCTGAAGAAACGTTTTCTCTGTACTCGACTAATTAATGTTGGCAGAGAGGAAAAACGCAGAGACGAAAATAAACCTCTCACACAAGCAGACACACACACACTGTTCTCTTTAGGGGAGAACTTTGCCTGGACGCCGTTCATGACGAGGCGCTATATAAATGGACAAATGAATGCACGGTCTATAAATTATGCAGAAATGACAATAGATCCACCACCTCAGCAACGGATCATTTTATTTTCTTATAGGTACATATTTAGGTACGAGTACATGTATGTATGTATGTATGTATGTATGTATGTATGTATGTATGAGCATTTGTTATAGCGCCCCTTCAAGATTTCTACTTAGAGGCGCTCCCCGACTACAGCGCGGACACTGAAACGGAGTTTCACGCCGAAGCGCATGAGCAATTGCGAGTGAAGGACTTGTCCAGGGTCCCTACGCAGCGGCTTGAGGTGGATTCGAACCCGAAACCGTCCGGCTGCAAGGCACCGAACATACCCCTACACCACCACGCCCCACAATATATGTAGGCAGCAACCGGATCCCTCCCGCCGGATCTGAGAACCAGATCACCACCTGAACTATGAGATCCGCTACCTAAAGGAGGTGACCAGTCACCCAAATGTGTCATTCCCTTGCAATAATCTAAAACATGTATAGTGCTTCACTTTCACACATTTTATGCGTCAGCGAATAGCAAGAATCCGTTAAAGATTCTCCAAGATAGGTTTAAGTTTCAGATTTGCAAAACACTGGAGATCTGTCAACTCTGGATGAGCAATTTAACCACTGTATGTAGATTCCTACCTACATGTATGTTTGTATGAACCTACATGTAGGCCTATGTATGTACATGTATTTGACTTGTGAGTCAATGATATTTGCACACTTTCATTTTCACTGTTAAGTGGGGTTATTATTGACAGGAGCCGAATCAACTGGTAGCAGGACACTTAATACCGTGACACTTAATACCGCGACACTTAATACCGGACAGTTAATCCCGACGACAATTAATCCCGACGATATTAATACCGCGACACTTAATACCACAGACCTTTAATACCTGTAGCAAATACCTGTACACAGAAGTATGACTATTTGTACGACTATTGTCCATATATAAAGGTGAGTCTCGGGCTTTAAAGGTGCTCAATGAAATTTAGTGAGATTTAAATTTCAGTGACTATGGATGCAAATGTTGGCTATAGTAGCATGGTATATTCATAGTAGTATGAATATACCATGCATCGCGACAATGCCAACGGAACCACGTCTTGGTGTTGTATCAAATCGTCATCGTTTCACTGTAAAGCTGTTTGACAACACGAGGTCGTCATAGAAATAAACATTCATCCTTCCAAAAGATGTATTCAACGCTGCAGAAACGAGCGGAAGAAGCGGTTGCGGCATACGGTAAAACCGAAATCTTGGTTTTCCCTCGTGCAATGTCTCATCTCAAGGTTGACTATTGCTGTACAGAATTTTACTGAAGTAGGCCTAACACTTTTTTTACTTTTAGCATTAAATGTCGGGGGAAGGAACACTCGTGTGATTATAATTATTATGTCGTTGAGATAGAATGTCGTCGGGATTAAGTTATTTGTCAGGTACTAACTGTCGTGGTGTCGTGGTATCAAGTGTCGCGGTATTAATATCGTGAGATTAATTGTCGTCGGGATTAACTGTCCGGTATTAACTGTCGCGGTATTAAGTGTCGCGGTATTAAATGTCATAGAACCGAATCAACTACCTGGTACAGTTAATAAAAATTCCAACCTTTAACGTATGCAAGTGTGTATGTGTGCTTACTTGTATGCATGAATGTACAATAAATTCATTTATGACGACTCTTAACAAAGCAATTTTTAAGTATTTCACAAAAGCATACAAACATGTATAGAATACAATACAACTGTTATTTGATAGAGCCACTCTAACAAAGCTAAAAGAGGCAGATTAAAGAGTTGGGTGTCGTCTGCAAAGAGATTGTGGTCCAGGCACTGACAAAGCAACCTATGATTACACAATCTTTAAGGAACCAATCAAAGTTATATCTTAAATATCTATGAAAAGAAACCTTATCAGATACAGAAATAGATTTAACGAAATCAGAATTAAAGCCCAGTATTTTGCTGATTATTGTGCTGATAAATCTCATTGCTTGCAATACAATCATAGAGAGTAAATTATTGTTGGCCGTCGGCAGTAGGTGATCTGTTGGCCTGAATAATGGGTCATCTTGTAACAGCAGCTGGTCCCACTAGTATAAATATTTGCCAATGATGTAGGCCTAATACCGATTTAAACCAGGAAGTAAAGAACAAATGTTAGCAATAAATTACAGGGAAATTTCTGTGCTTCCTTTTTCACAAAGTACCTTGTTTAAGCGAAGCATAAATGCTTATTTTATATATATGACAAATGGATGTAAGATACTCAGACTTTCAAATGGGCTTTCACTTAAATGGTACTCTTAGACCTGCGTAATAAAATGTCTCAGGCTATTGATAGATCTCTCTCGAAGCTTCTTTGACTTGGCTGTAGCCCTTCAGCCTTTGACGGTATTTATGCCACTCTTTTGTTATGTCACACCTTTCGTTATGTCACTCTTTTGAATAGAACCGTTTACATGTAGCTGGGACAGGAAAGACAAACAAACTCTGAAAGACACCAATGCAGTTGGCAAGTTTACTCAATATTTGCCTCTCTCAATAACTCATGTATTCTGTTGCGTTTTGTCGACAGTTTTGTGTTAAATAAACGAATATGATGATGGTGGTGATGATGATGATGATGATGATGAATATTTGAGATGTAGGCCCATGCTCTTTCCACGTTACGGGAAAGTCAGTGTGAATTCCAAGCAATTTACAAGAATTCTCTTGCACATTATGCACAATATGTTGGTTGTCGATATAAATATATTTAGGAATAATTTTAAAATATCCTTTCTATGAAATCAAAACAATCTGAAGTTAATCTTGTGTATATTCAGAGAAAATCTATTTGTCTGAAGGTGATACAAGCTCTAAGTTTACAACTCCATCAAAATGTCCAAAAATGTACGAGACAAAACGAAACGCTCGTGAAAACGTTCTTTTCATCGCAAATAATGTAAGATCAAGAACGTATCAGATACGTTTATACGATCATTTCTGTGAAGAAAGCGAAAGCAGCTTTAATCAGAGCCTTGCAGAACACCGCCATTAACTAATGGATCTTTCTGTTTCACCAAGTTCCGTTACAGGAAGCTTACTTTCAGTCACGAAGTAGCTATGAAAGCAACAAAGCGGAAGTATTTTTCGTGAAAGCTTCCATAATGCTACGACATGTTCTATGGCGTATTAAAAGAGCGAGATCTTAAGAATAAAAATAACAGAAGAGTGGCAAAAATTTATTTATTTAAATATACTTCAAAAGAGTCAATTTTTATTATTTAACTATTAATTACTGATCACTGTTTCGTAATTCATCTCTAAACTTGTGACTTGGGCTGATATGGATGCAACCCCTCGAAGATATTCATCGAGAGGGACAATGCCATGGCTCTGGACAACAGTTGCAAGCCTCTCTTCCCTCAGCATTTGCCCTTTCTTATATTTTACTTGAATGCTCCCTGCAATCAGTCTCCAATCCACCTGTAGCGCGGTGGTATAGGGGTATGTTCGGTGCCTTGCAGCCGGAGGGTTGCGGGTTCAAATCCACCTCAAGCCGCCGCGTAGGGACCCTGGGCAAGTCCTTCACTCGCAATTGCTCATGCGCTTCGGCGTGAAACTCCGATTCAGTGTCCACGCTGTAGTCGGGAGCGCCCTGAGTAGAAATCTTGAAGGGGCGCTATAACAAGTACTCATACATACATACATACACCTCTTCATCTGTGCAACAGTGCAATAGTTTTCTTTCATGAATTCCTTCATCATTTAATACACTCACAAGTGGTAACCTTCAACTACAGTTTCGCACTTCCTGTGTCAAGCCTCGAAGCTGAAATGACTAGCCAATACATGCATACAACATCTGTCTGTATGTACAGCTGTAAGTTTTCATGTATGCACTTGTACACATGTACCGTAAGTACATACGCAGTTAAGGTAGCCTTGGTCTGGTATGTGGACTGAAGATCACGAAACGAAAACAAACACTTAAGAAGCCAGAGGACGACTTAATCCAATCACAAGTCTCTCACTTCTTTCAAGACTACCATCAACATCGAGATACTTATCAAGATTATTGCTTTCTTCTGTGTAACTGAACTCGACAAACCTAATACTTATACTCCAACAGTTTCAAGACATACAAAGAATCACTTGAGTCCATTGTATGGGAGTCAAAGGGAGAACTCACACCCTGGATGATCCTCATATTTCAAGTTCTGACTCCAACTTAGATGGCAGCTGATATACTGCGTTGCATCTATAGGTAGGCTGCATATATGCAATAACAGCTCTCTCGTCGCAGCAACCAACAACAGCTTCAGTTGCTTATAGCAGATCCTAAAGTATCAAATACTGACTGACGTAATGGATGAATGAATGAATGAATGAACAAATGAATGAATGAATGAATGACCTAATGAATGAAGGAACGGAAGAATTAATTATAGAAAGAATGAACGAACGAACGAATGAAACAAAGAATAAAGGAAGGAAGGAAGGAAAATGAATAAACGAAAATGAAAGCAATGATGATCGATCTGTCGATTGATTGACTGATTCATTTAAGCACCTATATGAACATGGTCGGGGTTCAAATCCCCACCAGTCAATTTCTGTTAAATAACTGCAATATTAATCGTATTAATCGATCTTTCGTTTCAGCTAAATATTGATATTTAAATTAGAATAGAAATTATCGGTCACCAATAATTTATCGAATCAAAAACTTCTAGAGCAGCGCTCTCTCTCTCTCTCTCTCTCTCTCTCTCATTTGCTGTCTGCATCACATTGACAGCGTTGCAGTAGAGGACTATAAGATTAGATTAGAACAACCATATAAGAAGATTAGTAGATTATGTATAACAAGGTCATCCTTCAAAAGGCTTTATATTACAAATAATGATTGCTTTCATAGTAGCATTCTTAATACCTAGAGCAGAATAAATCACTCCGACAAAAACCGTATCAGGAACAGAAAGCGCTCATAAATCAGACATGTCTGTCTGACCATAAAGATAATAAAAAACAATAATTAGAATTTTTTCTGAATCCTCAGAAGTTAGAAACTCTTTCCAGAGAAATACTTGTTGGACAGCTAGAACTTTCATTATTACTGTCATTGCTATTATTGTTGTTATTATTATTATTATTTTTTTTTTACTTCATTCCCCAGGGACTTAAGAGATTACTATTACTAGAATTTCTACGATAAATGTGTGGAGGGTCAGGCCTCGTCTTCAGGGTTTTAAGAAAAGGAACCTTAAAATCGACCATTATTATTATTATTATTATTATTATTATTATTATTATTATTATTATTATTATTATTATTATTATTATTATTATTATTATTATTATTTTTTATTATTATTATATATGATCCCTAGGCGATCCAAACAATATCTGGAGATGTTACTGATGGTAAATCAGGCAAATTCTTTTGCAACCATACTACTTCAAAAGTAAAACTGCATTCCTTAATCATTATCAAATGCACAGAACTGCATTCCTTAATCTGAATCCTTTGCACAGATCCAGCTGAATGACGAGGTCACTGTGACCCGCAGACCGACCTTGGAGGAGATTTAGTAAATCAGAAACCAATGTGATTCAACCTAGACCTAAACGACATCCCCATCCACGATCTGGTAGAAACAGCCAGCCAATGGAAGGAGGGCAATGGCAGGGCATGTAAAAAAGGCATATATCGCTATATATATCGCTGACATTGCCAATCCCTTTCTGTCTTGCATGCAAGCTGTGCGGGTACGTCGAAGAAAGCCAGGCTACTGCTTTCAACGCCCAATTTTTTAACTGGAGGCCAGTCATTTCATTTGTTATTGTCTGTTCGGCAACACACAGTCCTTGAGCAATGTCACATCGACCTCGTATCTTCAGCAGACATACCTCTGTCTGTCTGCTTGTCTCTGCTGCTGTCTGTCTGTATCTCTCTGTCTCTGTCTGGGTCTGTCTGTATCTCTCTGTTTCTGGCTGTCTGTCTGTCTCTGTCTGTCTGAGTGTCTGTTGCTCTCTGTCTGCATTTCTCTGCCTCTGTCTCTCTAGATTTGGCTCTCTGTAGCCTATCTGCTGCTGTATGTCTGTATCTCACTGTCTCTGTGGCCCTGGGTATGTTTGTCAGTATCTCTGTGTCTCACTGTCTGCCTGTGTCTCTCTGTCTGTTTCTCTGGCTCTGTATGCATCTGTCTGTCTGCATCTCTCTGTGTCTCTGTGGCCCTGGGTATGACTGTCCGTATCTCTCTGTTTCTGGCTGTCTGTCTGTCTCTGTCTGTCTGAGTGTCTGTTGCAGTCTGTCCGTATCTCTCTGTCTGTTTCTCTGGCTCTGTATGCATCTGTCTGTCTGTATATTTCTGTCTGTCTGTCATACATCATTGTCGTCTGCCTTCTCGGCGGTTGGCCATATTCCTGGAAAGGTCTCAACGGGTCGTCCAACAACTAGTACTAATCGGAATCAATGATGTCCGTCTGTCTGCCCATCTATCTGTCTGTCTATCTGTCTATCCGTCTGTCTGTCTGTATCTCACTGTCTCTGTGGCAGTCTGTCTGTCTGTCTGTCTGTCTATCTGCCCGACTGTCCGTCTGTCTATCTGTCCGTCTGTCTATCTGTCTGTCCGTCTATCTGTCCGTCTGTCTGTCTGTCTGTCTGTCTATCTGTCCGTCTGTCTGTCTGTCTGTCTGTCCGTCTATCTGTCTGTCCGTCCGTCTGTCTGCCCGTCCGCCTGTCCGTCAGTCTATCTGACCGTCAGTCTATCTGTCCGTCTGTGTCTGTCCGTCCGTCTGTCTGTCCGTCCGTCCGCTTGGGATCAACTGACCTGGAATTCACAGCGTCCATTTTGATCCATGAGCTGTGCGTCTTCGGCTTTAAAAAAAGCGATTCAATTAGATTCTATATCGACGACACACACACACACAAAGGCAGAGAGTCGTGCCTTCTGCCTTCTCAGTGGATGGGCCGTCTTCCCAGAAAGACCTCCTTCTCCCTCGATCTCTACGGGTTTTCCGGATACTAATTGGATCAATACGCTTAACTTCCAAACACCTGGAAATCTAAAAATCTAACTGCTCCTGGAGACTGACTTATAGCGCCTCAGATTCGCATTTCTCAGTGACCTTGAGCGCGTCAAAAAATTTCTCGGTAATACTAAAAATGAGCTTGACAGTTGACACGACCTGACAGCACTGTCATGAAAAAAAGAATAACCAATCACCATTTGAAAAAATTGAGAACATATATAACATCAAGCAACATATTACAAACCAATGCAAGGACTTTCGTGCCACCAATTACTGTCATCATCACCACCACCACCACCACCAACAACAACATCATCATCATCCATAACCACCACCATCATCATCATCATCATAATCATAATCATAATCATCATAATCATCAGCATCTTACCATATCACACCATTATCGCCATCATCATCATAATCATCATCATCATCACCATCATCATCATCGTCGTCGTCATCACCATCGTCATCATCATCATAATAATATCACATCATCACCATCACTACTACCACCACCGCCATCATCATCATCATCATCATCATCACATCATGCCATCATTATAACCAACTCACACTATTATCGTCATCATCATCATCATCATCATCATCATCATCACCATGGCATTGGTAAAATGAGTAGCAGGACGTGATGGGCGCCTTGCATGGCTTAAAAACAATTAAATTCAACTCCTGTAATGACTTGTGATGATCCGTTCATACTATGAATTGCAATCATACTGCGTACTTGTCAATTTGAAATAATAAAGAATATCATCATCATCAACATCATCCATCAGTTCTTGATGCCAGCCATTTGGCGGTGGCTTGTGTTAAAAAAACGACTTCCACTGTCAAATCGAGAACCTTTCTCCTGCTCTGTCAAACAAGGCTTCCAATGCCTTTGTTTAATTTAAACTGTCCATAGTCAGTCTCAACTTGATGATCTTCCTTTATTTCTCTTTTCATCTGCTCCAACAACTAATAATCCTGTTTATTCAAGGACAATATGCAATACAATCCAGGTATACTGTATGCTACGGACCATTTTTATAGCGCCGCTTCAAAGAAACCCGTCAGAATGATTTAGTTGAGAGGCAGAAGAAAGCAGCCAGCCATCATTTGAGGACATACTTAAAAACGATAAGAAAAATTCCAGGAATAAACGAAGAGAAATGAGAGTTGCAGAAAGGGAACCTGGAGACAGACAGACAGGTAGACAAGGGACACAGACAGACAGACAGACAGACAGGCAGACAGGCTGACAGACGGACGGACGGACAGACAGGCAGGCAGACAGACAGGCAGCAGACAGATAGACAGACACAATAAGAGATAAACAAAGATAGCAATATGGAGACAGAGACAGAGACAGAGGAACAGACATAAGCAGAGATACAGATAGAGAGATAGCCAGCAACACTACAAGATAAAGAGACACACACAGATAGACAGACAGAATCAGAGTTAAACCAAGATAGTATTATACAAAGAGAGATAAAGAGACAGAGGAATAGACCTAAGCAGATATACAGATAGAGAGACAGCCACAGACAGACAGACAGAGAGATAAACAAAGATAGCAATACATAAAGAGAGAAAGAGACAGAGACAGAGGAATAGACCTAAGCAGATATACAAATAGAGAGATAGCCAGAGACACTATGCAAGAGAGAGAGACAGACAGACAGCAAGACAGAGATAGACAGACAGACAAACAGACAGACAGAGACAGACAAGTAGAGATACAGAGAGACAGATACAGAGACAGACAGAGACAGAGAGTCAGAGAGAGATCGACAGACAGACAGACATACAGAGACAAACAGACAGAGACAGACCGAGACAGAGAGGTAGAGATACAGAGAGACAGATAGAGATACAGAGAGATAGACAGACAGACAGACAGAGATAGAGAAAGAGAGACAGAATCGTTTCGTGTGGTCGTCGTATAGAAGGGGCGCTGTTGGCCGTGACCTGGCGACGGAAGAGCGCCGCTGTCGTCGTCCATGCATGGACCGATGGACGGAGAGCCAAGGACGACGACGACGTATTGATTGTTCGGACACAGCCGACCGATCATCCATCACCATAGCAACAACAAGACAATGCATCCCCTAGCAACCAGATATGCTTCCGCAATCTGCTCAGACCATTGTGCGCTCACACCAGACAATCATCTAACAACTCTTATAGCGCCATATTAATAATAATGCACTAGGAATAAATCGATGGCACCCGAAAACATCTTATAATCTTATATCGTCAAAAGGTTAATTTTCCTATTTTCAGTTTGATGATTACGGAAAGGCAGCCTAAGGAGTGCAACCACTCTGAAAAATAAACATAATGTTGAATCAATGTATGTATGTATGAGCACTTGCTATAGCGACCCTTCAAGATTTCTACTCAGAGGCGCTCCCGACTACAGCGCGGACACTGAATCGGAGTTTCACGCTGAAGCGCATGAGCAATTGCGAGTGAAGGACTTGCCCAGGGTCCCTACGCGGCAGCTTGAGGTGGATTCGAACCCGCAACCCTCCGGCTGCAAGGCACCGAACATATCCCTACACCACCGCGCTGCACTCAATGACTAGCAATGCAAAACGTAAATGGTGTTTGTACAAAGGTTTCTCAGAGGTCCTCTGATCATATATGGAACTTCATTCATTCATTCAAACGCTTGTCATCCAGACCTTTCTAAGCCTAGGATCAATTCAGCGTTTACTGACAGTTATATCATTCTTCGTTTATCGAGTCCCAAAACATGTCGACCAAAGAAAATACAGGTTGACATAAAATATTAACAGGATATTGAGACACAACCGGTAGACCCAGACGGAGCCAGCGTCCCACTTAAACAGGGCCACCAGCATAAAGATTTAAAGATTGTTAAAAACTAAAAAATGTAGAAAATATGACCATGTCCAATGGAAGCCCCCCCAAACTGTTTCCTGGCTACACTCGTGATATACATGCATACAAGCACACAGGCAAATACACACACATACCTACCCGCACCCATACATACGCACATAGACTCACATACCTACACCATATATTCACTATATACACCAACTGACGTGGCGTCATGCCTACACAGTGACAACAGATGATATAGCGCCGCTCTGGCATAATTATTGTTTCGCTGGTTGGGTCTGGCACCTGGACGGTTGCTGGGTGATTAGTTCTGCGCCAGGTGATCGCCCTCCCACCCCACCCCAACCCCTCGCCAGCCACCGGGAGAACATCCGCATCCCTGGCAGCATCCCTGCCTGGCTGCTGCTGCAGAGCATACGTCTACACCTGGTCGACTTCAGTTACCCGTTCATCTCATCATCAGGGTTTCTCAGAAGAGCTGGTCTTGGCACCGTAGCCAACTAAAAGCTTCTTCTCTCAACCGACCGACCGACCGCACACCAATGAAGGCATCGCCATAGAAAAACTCAGGTGCCACGTTTGTCCATAGTTTCAGCCACATGGATCCAGTTTGTAACTACGCCCAAAGCTATGCCAGAACCAGTTCTTCAGAACGTTGTTTGGCAAGGTGTATAATTATAGTAAAAATTCTAAAGATAATGTTGTGGTTATTCTCGTTTTCCTCAGGTACATAAGACACCCATGAAAAACTCAGGTGACAAGTTTGTCCATGGTTTCAGCCACATGGAAGCAGTTCATAATGTTAAGCCCACAGCTATGCTAGAACTACGTAGTTCTTGGGAACGTTTGGCAAGGTGTATGGTAACAAGTCTAAAGATAATGTTGTGGTTATTCTTGTTTTCCTTAGGTACATATGATCCCTCAGGAATTAAAAATATGGGATTTATAATACTATTATTACCATGCATTTATTAAGCTCCACTATCTAATGACCAAGCATCAATCGATAGCACTGAGCAGTTGTGACTTGTGAGCGAAGGACTTGCTTAAGTTCTCTACACAGTAACCATCTGAGAGAAACTATGCTACTGCATGTCCGTGCCTTAGTGCCAGTCCCAAGCCTGGATGATGGAGGAGGGCGACGCCAATGAACTTTGTTACCACAGTGTCGTTAAACTGAAACTACTACTACGTCTCAGAGGAGGTTTTGAACCTGTACTCTCCAAGTTACAAGGCGAGTGCTCTGACCAATTGGCTGCCATGTCCAGTCATCATTTAAACCCAAAGGAGTGTGTCATGGTCGGGTCTATGACAATTTCCCCGGACATTTCCCCCAGAATTTCCCTCCGAAATTTCCTCTGGACACTCCCCAGGACATTTCCCCCAGACATTTCCCTTCTTTGATCACTTACCCAGCATAAATATTGATGAGAAAGTGCATTACATTCACTATTTCAATTAATCATATATCATTAATTATTTAAATGCCAAACTATGTTTAATATGCGCAAATAACAATCTTTGTTAAACCGTACTTTAGGTTGATAAATTATATGCTTACAGCCATTTTTCTACACATATCACGTGCTCTCAATTTGAAATGGGAGTTGGATTGATGAAAGACATTCTTTGCTTAAATAGAATTTGGATTCATGAAAGACATTCTTTGCTTACCGGGGTATATAGAAGTTGGATTCATGAAAGAAATTCTTTGCTTAAATAGAAGCTAGATTGATGACAGTTATCATGGACATTGGTAGACTGCCACTTACTGTGTAATTGATCACAGAGAGGCAAATGTTGGGAGGGGGAATTGTCCTGGGGGAAATGTCCTGGGGGAAATGTCGGGGAATGTCTGGGGATATGTCGAGAGGGAAATGTCTGTATACCATCATATTGTCCTGGGGGAATCTTCCAGGAAAAAATGTTGCGGGGTGTTATAACCGTCATGGGTAAGATTAAAACGACGTTGTTTGACAGACTTGTTTGATATGGATTCGCTCATCAGCGCTTATGTCCAGGTCGATGAAAATGTGTCTCTCTCACAATGCTTGGACTAAACAATAACCAAAGTTACTTTTGTTGTTGACACTATTATCATTATTTGTATTTATTACGATTATCACTATCATAATTATTCTTGTGACCATTATTATACACATGATATACTGCTGGACTGTGAAATTTCACAGAGATTAGAAACAACATCACAAAGAAGTCTGGAAGTAGTTTCCCACTTAATGTAGGCCTACTAATTAATCTACTTAGGCCTAATATCCTCACAATCACTGATTATCAAAAACAAACAACAATTCCGAAATAGCGCGGATTCATCTTCCAGCGTAGACGCGATTCATGTCCAGACAAAATTGTTACCATGATCAGCGAGATTAAGAGCCCATAGTCCACCATCATTCGAAGCAGGTCTACGGATAACCATCGACACCGTGCGGCATATACCGTATATAGTCTGCCCTGCGCCACAGCTGCATGACGGATCGAATCCGATCGATAACTTGTCCTCATTTGAGATGGTTACGTCGATGATTGTACCCACCGCTAATGACCCAATTCTTCTGTCTTAACCACCATCGTCTTAACCTCACCGGATTCTGACCCAGAACTTAATCTGACCCTGGCTATATTATTTATTTTTATTAAGTGTCAGAGCAATATTTGCTAGCTATCAATGTTCTGCTGGTAAAAGACATTTAATTTAACATCAAGCACACTACTCTGATTAGTTTTCTGAAGTGGTACTACACTTATAAACTATATTTTCTTAATAATCATTTTTAAATTAAAATTTAGCCAAGTTTCTATTTCCCCTATTTTCGATAATCTTCATCTTAAATAAGTAAGCAAGCAAGCAAGTAAGAATATTCTTTATTGAGAAGCACTAGCAAACGCACAGCACTGTACATGGCAAGATTAATACATTCAAACAAAAACAAACAAATTTATATATACAAGCAAAGAATTGAATGGGAGAAGTTATAGCCTACGACCTTGGATGGCAAGTAAATCGTCCAAATTTCTCAGCAACACATAAAAAGCTACGTCATGGCAACCTGTCTAGTCAAAACAAATTCGTAAGAGTCGAGTACTTCGGTCAGTTTGGTTGAGAGGTCAACAGCAGGAAATGTCAGCATCGAAGGGCAAAAGTGAGCAGGCGAGGAAGTACTAAACAGTGACCTCCAAAGGAAAACAAACCAACAAAAGCGACATAAATGTCCGATCAGTTTATAAACGTGGCTGCAACCGGAAACACGAGAAGCCAGGAAAGACGAGGTAACGAAGAAACGTAGATGAAACAGTCAACAACTTCTAAAGACATGGAAACTCTGCCACTGTTCGCTTTCTGACAGTGCCAGTCCCAAGCCTGGATAAAGGAGGAGGGCGACGCTAATGATCTTTGTTATCACACAGTGTCGTTAAACTGATACTACTACTACTAATGACATGGAGGAATTGTGGCTTACAACCAGACAGAGGATCACTCATATAGAGTGTAGAACGGGCCTTCCCACTGCCTCTCACATATCCGCCACTGCCTCTCACATATATCCCCACTGAAGAAACATTTCCCCTGTGGCTTATTTCAGAGTTTTACATCTCAGACTAGCAGGGTCCGTACACTGTGACCCTAAATGGCGTGGCACCCATTCAAACGGGCAGTGAAGAGTTATAAATCCATCAATTCTAACGACCTCTATTGTGCCATCAGCATCATGAACAAAGACTTAATCAACAGATGCTTCACGTGAAGAAGCCATGGTGAAACCGGCAAAGCCTAGTCATATTCTAATAGGCCATTGAAACCCAAACATCAAGCTATGTATGTATCAGGACTTCTATATGAGCAGGTGCGTCCTAACAAAGTCTTAACGTGTAAAACGCTTTTGGGTCAAGCTCCACGCTACCTCTGTGATCTTATGAGACGGCCTATCTCAGCTACCTCTGGACGTCCTCTCCGCTCTTCTGACCATCATGACCTTCTAGTTCCTCGGTCTCGGACTGCCACAGCACAGCATCGTGCCTATATATGCCTCTGTTGGACCTTTGCTGTGGAATGACCTTCCTGCTTTAACTCGTGCTGTGATGTTATCTGGGGGCACCACTGTTTCTGCTCGTTCTCTTAGAACTTTTCTTTTTTTGAGGGGCCCTTCGCACTGGAAGCGCCTCTGATTAGGTTGTACTGTGAGAGGCGCTTTATAAGTCCGTAAATAGAATAGGACTTTTATGTGAGCAGGCGCATGCGTCCTAACATAGCTAGAAAAAGGTACTTCGGCAGAGTTTAAATGGACAGCTCGAGTGACAACTGTAGGCAGACATGGTATCAAACGATGTGTCAAAAACACGAAAATCAATGGAAGAAACTCCTATAAAATGAACTGAAATACAAATATTATCGATAAAGACGTCAACGGCCATTGTTGTCATAAGACGTCGTTAAACTTTGGAAATAATAACAACTGTAACGTGTGTAAGCAAGTGGATGCAAACAACAAGCAAGTGCAAACAGAACTTCTATTTTCTAATAAAAGCCAATGTTCTGGCATTAACACACTACAGCAAACCCCTCGACTCCATAAAAAATAGGTCAATTGAGAGGCATCTCAGTGTCCCACATGCTCCTAGAATGGTCTTTGACACTGTTGACCACCAGCAACTTCCTTCCAGAGTGAGCAAGGAAATCCCGATAGCGCATTGGATAACACACTGGCATAGAGAGTGAGAGGTACCGAGATCCAGTCCCATAGGCGGACATGCTTTGTATGAGCTGCTATTAGCGCCGTGTATTGCAGGCTGTCTGTTCTGTTAGTAGTTAAGATTTATGTCTTCTGTCATTTGTGTTCTTGTGAATTGTTTCAATTGCATAACTGTACGCTGTAACCGGTTGCGGTTTGTCAACCGGATTGTTTCAATAAAGAATATTATATATATACCTTTCGATTGTCTCTGCACTTCACTCAATTGATCCACCATATATACCTGACAATGTGACTATACAAAGGACTGCTTTGGACAGACGCAACCAACAAACAAGCAATAAAATGACTGAACTTCTTATTGCCAACTGTTCACACAAGACCAGAGCTAAAGTCGTCGGACTGTAAAAGATAATTCACTTGGCGCCATTTTCCCCGCGAGGCAATGAAGCAGATTAAATTACTTTCTACCTGTCGCATTTTTCCCAGGTTTCGCCGCACCGAATCCACAGGAACGAACATCCGCTAATCCGGACTTAATCCGAGCCAAGCAATTATTAGTTGCTTCCAGACATCACAGCAAAACCAATATTGGATTTTTCTGTAATTCGCTACACTTCAGAAAGTAGTGCCTCAACACAGCCATCGGAGTCCGTAGAATGCAATACTCTGATCTTCCAGATATACTGATACTCTGCATATGCTTTGTTGATTTATGTCTTCTGTAATTTGTGTTCTTGAATTGTTTAATCGCCATAACATGTACATGTACAGCGCAGTGTGTTTGTCAGGAGCTTCATTAAAGAATAAATATTATAATTATAATTATTATTATTTTTAATTATTATACTGATATTCTGGATATATTGACCTCATAATGGTTTGTTTCGGTGAGCCATCATGCATCAACTAAATTAACAAGAAAACTCAGATACATGAACCATCTAGAAGCAATGCACAGTCACTGTTGCATGCAGCTACAAAGGAATTCTGGCCTCGAATAGACTTTAGTTACTAGTACAAGTTATACAGACAGCACAATACAATATTAAATTTCTCGTTAGCTCTTGTGTCTCCAGTGACCTGACTCCAGCCAGTTTACGTCTCTCAACCCCTAAACAGAGGACCTCCACGACACCCATTCAGAAGGGCAGTGTTAGTTAGTCAAGGATCTCGCCCATTATGCCTAAATTCCCTGAAAAATGTGCAGGGCCAAGGCTATCTGATCACTATTTATAACCCTATTGGATAATTATGGTTGATTGTCTGGAAGGCCACAGAAATCAGAAGTCAGGTAATAACGGAAAATCAAGTTGAACTTTAATGACATTAACACCCTAACGACGAGCTGCATTGGTTTCCCAGTCGCTTTCAGTACATACTCCTCGGTAAAGTATCCTCGTTAAAGTATTGTATCTATAAAGAGTCTCTTACAGTACAAGCTAGTCAGCGTGACAGCCCCGGGGGAATAATAAGTCTTAAAGAACTGGCAGATTGCGGATAACTGGGCAGTGAGTTTCAAAGCTTCAAGCTTCAACCTTAGTTCCAAAGATCAACACTTGCTGTGCGGCAGAGAAACAGTCCTGCATCCACTGATCAAGTGCAATATCTTGGGTTAAACAAAGAGAGCAAATAGGTTGGCTGATTTAAATAAACGCAATACCTAGTGACCTATGAAACAGGTTTTAAGCTGGTTTCGTTCTCCATAGGCATCCAGCGTAATTACTGAAAGTGCATGTACACAATCCCACGCTGCTTATCTCAATTGCCATAATTTGAATGTGGCCAAACATAACCTAGAAATGTGTTTTCGTCGGTGCATTCGGTTGAACGACGACGGCAGAAAGTGCAACGGAAACAGCGCCCGATAAAAAAGACAGTGCATTCGGGTGAGTGGATTTAAGCCCGCATTGGAAGACGACCATTCTATTGGCTACAATGAACACAGAAGCCTTCTTCCTCCAATCGGCTTGCTCCAATCATCTTCAAACTGACCAACCCACACGGTGGCCAACTCATAACAAGGCCACAAATCCACCAATCAAGTGTTCTCTTCATATTGCGCCATTACAATTCATCACGCCGAGTAACCGAAAGGTCACGTGGGGTATTGTAAAGTAACGGTCTGTGTCAAACAATTAGTCGCAAGAGGCCTCGAAGGATATTTCGTCTCAAGTGAGAGAATCCATATAATATGACGACCCGTTTCCTTCAGGGTTGTAAAAGCCGCAGAGAGTTGTAAAAACTGTGTGCTGCTCCTTCAGGGTTGCGAACAAAGCACAAGGCTGTAAACAATGCGCTTCGTGAACGCCAGCTATTTTTGGTTGCTGGACCTAATTCTGGAACTCTCTCCTTGTATGTATGTGCGCTCTGCTCAGTCACTTGTGTCATTTCTCTTCCTCAAATTAAAACTCGTCTGCTCTAAACTGCTTATTGACCACAGACTGCCTCTCTCTGTCTGTCTCTCTGTCTGTCTATCTGTCTGTCTATCTCTGTCTGTATCTCTGTGTCTGTCTTTCTCTTTCTCTCTCTCTCTCTCTCTCTCTCTCTCTCTCTCTCTCTCTCTCTCTCTCTCTCTCTCTCTCTCTCTCTCTCTCTCTCTCTCTCTCTCTCTCTCTCTCTCTCTCTCTCTCTCTCTCTCTCTCTCTCTCTCTCTCTCTCTCTCTCTCTCTCTCTCTCTCTCTCTCTCTCTCTCTCTCTCTCTCTCTCTCTCTCTCTCAGCAGACTGATTGATCTTCTGGGTGTTGACCTCATTACAACCGGCTTTTAGAGCAATAGACGACAGTGCTATAGAAGTCCGTAATTAATAATAATAATTACTTATAATGACAACAATGAGTCATCAATTTCACATTCAGATGCACCCGGCAATCAGCTGCTGCCTAACCCAGCAAATTGTTAACCTGTGCACGGAGTACCAAATAAATCTATTTCCGTATCCCCGACCTGTGACAGAGGCCACTGTGTCTCCTTCCAACACACTCCATTATAATCCCTATTCTGCTACAAATGCAGTCAGGGTATGGTCTGACATCAATCCCAAAACTAGTTCTACAGTACGAAAGTGAGCTCGGTCATTCGCTGTTTAAGGACACTGTGTCATATAAAAGATTAATAGCGTCGCCCTCCTCCTTTCTCCAGGCTTGGGACTGGTACTACACTGGAAGGGTAGTGGTCGAGTTGAAGATATGCACACACATGAGCTCATAATCCCACAGCCTTATTATAAGACGGTTCTTGATACACCTCCCACAGACAGCTTTATTATCAATGAGTTTCTGGTGTTCACTGTTCATATCTTCAACTGTCCTAGCTGTAGCTGGATACACGTATTTGTGATCTGAACGAAGTTCACTAGCCACTGAGAAGTCCTGACGTTTATTCCAATTGAAAAGAAGAAGAAGAGTTACATAGGCTAACCCCAAAGAGGTCTCCTGTTGTTTGAACTTCAGTCAAAAGCAAAACATCATCTAATCTGACAAATCCCAAATTACTGCCAAAAGACCAGTTCAATAAAAGATTACGAAAAACAATAATAACTCCACATTACCTTAAAACTAACGGTAACAAATTGCACCTGCGTACATTTCTGCCACCTGGCAGTCCTGGCATATAGGCAGAAACGTCAGTCATGACAAAGAAATAACAAAACCCAAAAAACAATACCAAACGATGAACTCGTGTTTAGCCTGCAAGGAAGAACAGGTTCCGATCAAGTTGCCCTAAACACTGGCACTGGAAGCGTAAACTTGATCCCGAACAGCGCAATATTCTCAGACAAAATACGAGAACGATTTTTTTAAAGGCCGTTGAAATATCATCGACACGTGCCAGTGCCACACGTGTGTGGTTCAAGAAGTGTGGTTCACGCACTGTGTGGTTGACGCTCGCATAACAGACTAAATTCAACAACCACACAGGCACCAAAACAGGTGGAAACCAGATCCAAGGGGTATGCAATCCAGCCAAGCCGTTTCTATTTTAAGATCGTGGTCATATCACTGTATTGCCTACCCCCCCCCCCAACGGGTCTGGTCACTCTAGTGGCATGGGTCCAATCTCAGCAAATAAAATGGGTTCATAAAAATTTGGAGAATTAATTTAAAAAGGTATAAAAAATAATTATTTCTCAGAAAACTGCAAGAAAGCAATAAAAAAAGCAATAACAGGGGATTATCAAAGCTGTTTTAGCCATAAAAGAAGATTGCCAAAAATTTCCAAGCACATAAAAAGCTCATAAATGTTTCTGACAAAAGGAAATGTTCTTTGAAAAGCTGTGATTCCTAAAAATTGCTGCAATTTTATTGGAAAATTATACTCTTGGTGACCTATCCCTTCCAAGTAGAAATCTGACTGTGCCACGTAACTGCCATCATTTGCAACCTGACGTTTTCTAGACGAAACGAAAGTGATAGCTCTCTTATTGCCTATCTCAATTATAGACCAAAATCATAGAAAATTGCAAGAGTCCGAAGATTTAGGATACATAAACTGCGATGGTAACTGAGAGCGGAATGCTGCTATTATGCACGACTTTCCTCTTTTGGCCTCAGCATATAAAAGTGAGCAGTTAATTTCCATTCGTTGCTCTATTACAGAATTCTTTGCGGTTTCAACTCCAGCGTCTCACGTGACATTGAAAGTCCATGTCAAGACTGTCTATCCAGCACAAACGCTCCTACCCATTAAGTCAAATCTGTCTATCCAGCAACCTGCCACCTTGCTACAAACAGATTGCAAAAATTTTCAATGCAGCTTGAAAAGATGACGACACATGCAGATCACGCTCTGTGGTGGAAATTCCAGGAAATTTTGATGGCAACATAAAAGCCGAACTGGTGTTACGGTGGTCATTCAGAGCCTGGTCACCACCGGGGGGGAATGGTCATTGGTCACACCAGAGGGCGGGGTAAGGCCGGCTCTCTCATGAAGATTGAAAGAGAAGAGCATAAGCGATAAATTACAAAATCGAACAGAGCAGAATAAATCGCAAGAAATGCAGCCAGTGCCAGACGACTATACGGAATCGAAGATAAATATTAAACCCATGCAGACCCATCAAACAACGAATATAAAAAACAAATTATAGATTCAAAGATAAATCATAAAGGAATACGGTTAATAGTGCACACAGTACACATCACTAATCTACTTTTAAATAACTCACTTCTATAGAGCCTTACAGCACAAAGGCATCAATCAATGAATTGAAACCATATTCAAAAATTGTAAATCACTGGAGAAGAGAAGTTGAAACCAAAGAAGGAGTATGTACAATGTGCATATTACGAATATTAAGATTTGTAGAAATTGACGAATATTGACGAATATTGAAACTGGCCAACGAATATAGTAATTTTTTCATTTCTTTTCATTCTTTATTCTTCAAAATCCGGGATTAATTGTACAAAATTCAGTGTAAAAAAGGCATAGGTTATTAGAATATCAGCAACTTCACTTAGTTTATTTTTTTGATTTGTTGATTTATGTATTCTGTAATTTGTGATCTTGTGAATTGTTTAATCGTTATAACATGTACAAGTACAGCACAGTGCGTTTGTCAGGTGCTTCATTCAAGAATAAATATTATTATTATTTATTATTATTATTATTAGTCTTAAATTAGTTCATAAACAAAACGGAAATAGTGATGTCATCATCAGATACTTACGTCGTCTTACAAATATTTATGAATATTAAAAATGCCCTAATACTCACGAATAGTTTACGAATATTAAAGCTCCAAGTCTCACGAATTCTCGTTCTATGTTTGAAACCAAATAGTTATAGGAAACGAAGAGCTACATCACTTCCTGCATCACATCATGACAATCGATCGCTCAATGTGCAGTGTGTTAGTTTCCGAGTGACATTCTGAGACTGCTATACTGCATTGGACCTATACGACATCTAAGTGACAAGGTCTTTGTTGCACAGATACGTCTAATGTTCATTCATTCATTCTGGAGATTTATATAGCGCCCTTCAAGAAATCTACTCAGGAGCGCTCCCACACTGAATCAGAGATACGCTTTTTCAAAGTAATATGTCTTGAGCCTGGACTTGAATGACTCAATAGTAGGTGCAGATCGTATTGAAGGTGGAATGCTATTCCAGCACCTGGGTCCAGCCACGGAAAAGGCACGATCACCAAAGCCTGTTCTTGATTTCCGCACCTGCAGATCGCCCTTCGCCTCAGATCTCATGTATGTAATATGTATGTGTGTGGATGTAAGTGCGTGTGTGTCTTCTACATGACTTCTATAGCACCATTAACATAATCCAAGGCACCGAAGATAAAGATATTCAATCGACTGTTGCTTCAAATGAAATTGCAGTAAAAAGTCACAATCCACTGGAAAATCCAGGTTGAAACCCGTTAGATCCGAGAAATGAGAAGCCAGGCAACGGTGGATACGGAAACATTGAAAGAGATCTGTCTTAACCTAAATTTAGGTCTGAAGGTCATTAATGAATAGCCCAAAATAACTGAATGGGACAACAAAGTCCACAGTTTGGACCGGCTACTTAGAGCACAACACTGTTCGAGTGCAGAGTACAAGAATAGAGTCAACAATACACATAACAGCGTGGCATTGTAACTAACTCACAGAAATAGCCTACTGTGATTATTATCCAACAGATCTAAAACAAGTGTTTACGCCACTTCGCAAACGTGTGATGAACAAGGTCAAAGACAACAACTTAGGCAAGATGAGCTGAGTTGAGTTGATGTGCCAAAGAGCAGCACCTACATATCTCCACAGGCCATATATATCGGTGCATTGGCTTCCTGTTCTTTGAAGACTCTCCTTCAAATTGGGCCTCATAGTTTATAAAACATTGAACTACATGTATTCAACAGCAGTACATAATATCAGTCCTTATTCCACAGCATTTAATACCACTGAAGTCCTGTGATTATCCAACAGGTCTAAAGAAGGGTACCCCGTCAGAACGGCCCAGGACAAATCGGCCCCGACAAAACGGCCCCGACAAATGGGCCCCGAACAAAACGGCCTCGACAAAACAGCCCTCGTCAAAATGGCCTCGACAAAACAGCCCCGTCATTTCGGCCCCCGTCATAACGGCCCCCGACATATCGACCCCCGTCATATCGGCCCCCGTCAAATCGACCCCCGACAAATCGGCCCCCGTCAAACCGGCCCCCGTCAAACCGGCCCCAGTCTTATCGGCCCATCACAAAATATCCCATGTCCTAAGTACCGTACTTTAAAGCTGGATTGATGAAAAGAATTATCTGCGTAAATAGAACTCGGATTAGTAAAACCGTAGTTTACGTTGCCAAATTATATTATGTGGTCAGTTTAAAATTTGGAAGTTGGATTGCTGAAAATAATTTTGGCGTTAAAATGGAAGTTGGATTTATGAAAAATAATTCGTTGCGTAAATAGAAGTTGGTTCTATGATAGTTGTCATTGAAAGCATTTAAATAATTAAATACGCCAACCAGTTAGCATTAGACGATGGTCCTCGCAGTTCATTGCCCAGCTGAACCGTCGCTTGAGGCCTCATTTCAACATAGTTTGTCAGCGTAAGCTTAAACGTACTTGCAACATTAGATATTTTGACTGGGGCCGATGTGACTGGGGCCGATATGACTGGGGCCGATATGACGGGGCCGATATGACTGGGGCCGATATGACTGGGGCCGATTTGACGGGGCCGATTTGACGGGGCTGTTTTGTCGAGGCCATTTTGACGGGGCCGTTTTGTCGGGGCCGTTTTGTCGGGGCCGTTTTGTCGGGGCCGATTTGTCCTGGGCCGTTCTGACGGGTCACCCTAAAGAAGTGTGTTTATGCCAGTTTACATATGTGTGCTGAACAAGGTCAAAGGCAACAGGAGAATGCTCCAATTCATGATACTTAGGCACGATGGGCTTCAGTTGAGTTGATGTGCCAAAGAGCAGCCCCTGCAGTGCGAGAGGTACCGAGTTCGAGCCCCGTTAGGGCGGATTTGCTTTGTAGGCTGCTATTAGCGCCGTGTATTACAGGCTGTCTGTTCTGTTAGTAGTTATCTAGTTAAGATTGTTTCAATTGCATAACATGTAAATGTACAGCGCAGTGCGTTTGTCAGGCGCTAAATTAAAGAAAAGATATTATTATTATATCTCCACAGGCCATACATATCAGTGCATTGGCTTCCTGTTCTTTGAAGAATCTCTCTCAAATTGGGCCTCACTGAACTGTGTCCAACAACAGTACATAATATCAATCTTTACTCTACAGTGTTATCACAATTCAATAACGTCATCCGCACTCACTGCGCCCAAAAGCCCACAATCGAGTAATACCACAGTTTGGCTTTAATAGTCACGCAAAACATTTATTATTGGGATACTTATTCGTGATTATATACTTTATTATGTACACCAAACTGCGGTTAGCAATTGGCTCAATAAAGGATATATACTTACTTATTTCGTTTCGTTTCGTTTATTGATCCAGTTAAGTACTAACAAGGCGGCTATTATATTAAACAGTTAGATAGTTGGCTTATTTAGACTTTTATGGTATGTTAGGCTTCCCTAAACCACAAAATTGACTGCTTTGTAAACCAAAAAGCGGTTACCAATTGGTATAATAAAGGATACACTTACTTACTTACTTATCTGATTACTTTTCTGTGGTCAGACTTAACACCTGAACAATTTATTCTTCCTGAACAAGCTGTTTCCGTTGCTGGACCTGGATTGTGGAATTCCCTCCCTCAACAATCTGTTGATTCTGTTGTGTCATTTTCATTCTCAAGACTTATTATCGTTTTCAAAATAGCTTATCCACCCACCCCACCCCGCCACCCCTCTCCGTCTTAGTGGACTGATCTTCTGGACGTTGACCTGATTAAGTTCTGGCTTTGTGGTGCCATCGGTTGATGCCTTGTGTATTCACACATACATACACAGCTACGAAATATACAATCGAGGCATAATTATGCAGACATAAAATACACAGTCATCATCCCCACACACGCTCCAAATAAAATGACACAGTCGATAAATAACGTGGACCTGTAGCCAACGGAATCCGTGTAGTTGGCCAATCTAATTATGGACTTCCACAGAACAGATGCTACGGCGCTATATAAAGGATTTTCTCTTATCAACTCAGTTATTGAGAGGAGGTCGCCGACAACAAGAACATAAAAAGACGAAACAGATCGAGACCAAAGCACCCACACAGTAACTATGACGTAATCTCTCTTGTACCACATAAATCTGTTATTACAATTAAAATTTATGTGAAAAAAGGAGTAGCATGGGTGTAGTAGGACACAAGCTCCTGGACATAAACCCCCGGACATAAACTCTCCAGACAAAAGCCCCCCGGACAAAATCCCTCCCCGGTTTTTTGTCTAGGACATAACCCCCCACCCCCAGACAAAATCCCCTATGAATGCAGTGGCTGTTTTCTGGGGCCGCGTGTGTGAGATAGACTAAAAGGGTCGTATCTCTAGGCCGAGACTAGATTTGGCTGTAAGCCGGCCTAGCCAATTAGATTGGTGTGCATGAAGACGTCGCAACCCGCTTGCGCCTGACTACGGGTACGCCTGCGAACAGCCAGGCGTAAAGTCCTTAGGCCGTCTTTGTGAACGAATTTGAAGATGGCGGCTGTTGCGATTCGTCGGTTTAACAGAATTGTTAGACGCCAAAGAGCGTTTAGGGATCGCCGAAATCCACCCGAATCGTTCTCCGCCGATGAACTTTACGACAATATCACGAATTGTTAATAATTTGTGACGAATTTAGCCACACGATACTGTTTAAAATTAGCGTGTCACAACGGCAAGGACTCTACCTTGCCATGGTTGAAAATTAAATTTTCGCAGCTGCAAGTTAAATAACAGTTGAATATGTTTTGTGAAAGACAACCTTAAGCTTTTCATTAGCTATTTTTAGCGGGATAGTAATATTGTGATGAAACATTTGTGTTTAAACGGATGAAAATGCGCTAAAGCAACTGCTCGATGTTCGAGTTGTCTATAAATATTTATGCGCATGCGCGACCAGCCATAATCGCATAAACCATTGACGCTGGGTTTTACCACGCCAATTTAAATTTGGCCACGCCCATTCTGGGCCGGGACTTGTTAGGCCACCGCTTGCGCCCGGTTCATGCACCCCGTTTTCCGACGGCTAACATTTTCGGCCTACCAAGGCCGGACTTGGCCGTTAGGCTGGCGTAAAGTTGCGACTCTCCTATACACGTCGGCCCTGACCCTTAATTATTCACATTGAGCCACTGACGTAGGTAGAATCAAAGCAGTGCACTGATCGGAGTATCATATTTTAGGCTACGATTTGCTAAGACTTGAGATGCCGTATGACGCCTCTACTATAGAAGTCATTTTGTTAAATTAACGAGTTTGTTCATCATCTCAGTGACCATGGTACAAATCCCAGCATGGAATATGAAATTCCTACACATAGTAAATTATTACCTGTTTCAAATTGCTTATCCACCATAGGTTGCTTATCCATCTTACATCCTGACTGCCTGATCTTCTGGATACTGACCTGATTATGGCTTGGTTTTGGTGTGCCATAGGCTGTACATCAGACACAGGTGCTACAGAAGTTACTAACTACAATTACATGCTCAACTAATTTTCCGTTCACTCTGAACTTGCTAATATACAAGTGTAGCTGATGCGAAACTCCTTTTCTCCATATTACACAACCCCAAGCATGTACTTCATCAACTCCTACCTCCACTCCAACCCCTCTCCTCTCACCAGTTAAGACCTAGAGCAAACAACCATGACACCCAACCATACTCTTCCACCCAAAGACAACTAACTCTCAATTTTCTTATACCTAGATCCTTATATAAAAATATTTACTAGTTTATTCTAAAATTTTCCATATTACTTTTAGTTAAAATCCATATTATCACTCATGTTAGCATTGCTGCGTTTTTGTCAGATTGTTTTTATCAATAAAACGAATATACGTCATCAAAGTTTCTCATCTATCAAGCAGATCTTCTGCCTCAATTTCTCCAAACGAACGAGTGCTCCTGCAATGCGATCGCTAAATTTGGCTGGAGTGCTGGACTCTTGGTGCGTTCATGTCTTCGCGTCTGTGTTTGCATTTGTGCATTGATCACGTAGGAGTGTTTATACGTATGCCTGTGTGTGTTCTTGTGTATGTGTACGTGTTTCTGTCTAGATGTGTGCGTGCACGCGTGTGTGTGTGTGCGTGTCTGCACGTGCTGTGGTGAATGTCCTTATTTCCTTACCACAGACCGGCACACATCGTTCAGCTCCTAATCCCAGTGCACCGATTGACCTGCCTTGGAGCAAAGCGACCGACCACAGTCTAATTGCTTATAGAGAACATTGCGCTTTTGTCGAATCCGCCTTCATATCGACTGAAGACATATGCCTGTCAACTGGCCATCCAGTTAGTCACTCCATGTGCACGTAGGTGCGAATCAGACAAGAAGATTTCGGTTTCAATATAAGACAACACAACTGTACTTGATATCAGCGTTTCCGTTAGAGTCCAAAAAGAGGACGTAAGTATGTCCTGACCGAGAATTTTGGACATGGTTCATTTCTAAGAGTCCATTAAAAAAATTATTATACGTTCGCTTAAGTTCAAGATTTATGTGATCAACTCGTAAAATTTTATCCCTCCAGTAATATAATCGATGGTGTTAAACAGAGCCCTTAGGTGCAATGAAGGTTTCAATTTCGAAAGTCCAACTATAGTGCTGGTGGTTAATGCACAAGGCTTCACCAAAACCAAGCCGTTATCAGGTGTGATCATTTCAACGCATCAGACGAATGAAGACCTTATTTCTCGATAACTTTATACAAACTAGGGTAATCCGGTAGTTTAAGTTGGTAAATTTAACATGGAAGTTGGATTGATGAAAAAAATTGTTTCCCTAAATGGATGTGCGATTGATTAAATCATTTCTGTGTTTAAATATAAGCTGGATTGATAGAAATAATTTTCCCTAAATGGAAGTGGGATTGATTAAATCATTTCTGTGTTCAAATAGAAGCTGGATTTATAGAAATAATTTTCCCCATAAATAGAAGCTGGATTGATTAAAGTAAGTTTTTGATTCAATAGAAGCTGGATTGGTGAGATAATTGTTTCCGTAAGCAGAAGCTGGATGCATGAGAATAGTTCTTTCCCTAAATAAAAGTTCCACTGATGAAAGAAATTTTTGGCTTAAATAGAATTTTGGTAATTTTTTCATTATATTGAAGTTGGATTGATGAAAAATTTTTTTGATGAAATGGAAGCTGGATTGATGGTAGTTATCATGGACATAGGTAGACTGCTTACTTACCAACGTCAGGTTCGGCATTGAAGACATTAAAATAATTATACCAACCTAAACTATGGGATTACCGAAACTAGTGTTACGTTTAGCATTTGCGAAACTTTCGTATCATTCAGTTGCCCAAGTCAACCCAAATCCGAAACCACACCGTTCTGAAGCAGGGTACTTACCCGCACTTACCCATACTTTGCCCACACTGTATTAAGGCCTCATGCTCATACTTACCGGTGCTGCCCTAATAACATCGTAAAATGCGAACCCAGTTCTACTCACGGGGAGGTCAATGTTCGGCCATCCACGACCCAGACATCCATCAATCCTGCCGACTGTAGTAGCTCTGCTCCTTTAAGGAGAAGAGCACAGCGTGCTGCGGGTTTCGATTTCGATATTATGACTACGGGACCGGCACGGCAAAGCCTGCGGTCGAAAGGGAATTTAGAACTATGTAGGGCAAATCGTTTTTCAACCGCAGAGAAGG
Source organism: Aporrectodea caliginosa (assembly GCA_020284085.1). Classification (NCBI taxonomy): domain Eukaryota; kingdom Metazoa; phylum Annelida; class Clitellata; order Crassiclitellata; family Lumbricidae; genus Aporrectodea; species Aporrectodea caliginosa. The sequence continues at coordinate 831,134 of JACEVL010000134.1, read as the reverse complement.
AACCATAAAATTGTTATCAAAGTCGGTCTGTCGGTCACGCAAACGTTAAGCAAGTCGACATGTTAAGCATCGCATTTAGTATGGCTGGAAACATAAGGGCTGGTCATTTAGTCATTTGGTCTATTTATCGGCTGCAAAATTCACCGCTGTATTCTTTGTTCTCTGTTGTTTGCCAAGAACTTAATAATGTACCGGGGACGTTAGATGTAGAAGTGGACCACGGATGATAGAAACTAGAAATGTCAGATTTGAGCATTTCCAGAAAACAGATCCCTGCTGACTGGTATCTAAGAATAGGAGTAAATTGAGAGATGTGGAGCAGGATTCCAGGCCTAGATGATGGATCTGCTACTAGGGCAAATCTGACTCAGCAGGCAGGGTTCCTAAGAAAGGAAAGAGAAACAGTCAGAGCCGCATACAACTGCACATACAAAAGAGGGTAGGGTCACACTAACGGTTGCAGGGACACAGACAGAGTCAGACAGACAGACAAGCATAGTTAGGCGGTCAAACGAGAACAGAATTGAGACAAGAAACCTAAAATAGCATTGCCGCTTATGAGTCAAATGCCTTGAACGAAAGTAGAGAGGTAGATGAACAATGACACATTAGAATGAAACAGAGAGAAAATGACAGAGGACCATATTAGAATGGACAGACAAATAAACGTACTCAGAAGCATAAAGAGACAAACAGTCATAGTCTAGCAGTGGTCAAGCAACCACAAGTAATTGGATATTTTAAGTTTAATTTAAGTTTAGAACAAACATCAGCCAGTCGGATTGAAACGTTAGGTAGGCCATGGACTTCTTGATGGAATATCACGGAGATGACCAGCCAAGAGGGCAAGAAGCCAAGACGTAACAAGTAGGATGCCCAGGAGCGGAGGCAGTGATGGATTTACTCATGGAGAAGGGCTGACCAGCCAAGAGGGCAAGAAGCCAAGACTAGCAAGTAGGATGAGCTACAGACAGACTTAGTCTAGCGGGCATCGAATCCAATAAGGTAGGGAAATTATGCCCCGTCCCGGTGTATTACGAACCTGTCTCTGTCGCATAACAAATTCATTTTTGCTGTTAACATAGAAGAGGAAGAAGAGCAGTCCCTCAAGTCAACCCTGAGCAACAGCAACAGTAAGAAGTTAGCCACTTCATTTTTTGAGCCAAGGCACATGAGGACAAGTGGCCAGTCCTCTCCCTAGCCGTCTCATCTTCCCACCGACAGCGAACGGTGTACTTATTTCCCGCTGAGTTGGTTACTGGAGCAGAAATCTCCTAACAAACTTCTGCCTTGGCCAGGACTGAACTTGACCTCAACTTGACCTCTTGATTGACAGTCCAGCCTACTAACCACTAGACTGTCATGCAACTGCGGTGCTCGCATAAAATGGAAGTAGGCGGTACGTCCTGCCCCAAGTACGAAGTGTTGCAACAAATGGTCCATTGGCGATAATTGTTCTGCTTCCGCCCACATCCTTAAGATGACCAGTTGACGTGGTCTGCGTGAAATGTATTCCAGACAGTCTGACGAATTCTTATGTATGCCACTGTATTAATGTGAAACTGAAACTTAGACGTGAAACAATACTATGGGAAAAATGGAGTCCCTAGCAGTTGCCCACGCAGTGTGTATTTATGCCGTCGCAATTAAGACAAAACGTGACTTGACGAACAATGAACCAGAGGCAGACTGTAACGGAATAGCTCCAGTTTTAGACAATTCCCTATAGTAGAAAAGTGATGATGGAAAAATTGCATGTAAAAATGGCAACTTATGTTACAAAACGAGAAGACTAGGATACAGTATTCGGACACAGAGCGAAAGGTCGACGTTTTGAAAAGGAAAAAACAGGTCTTCAGTTGCAGTATTTTTGTTTATCTCCTTTGTCTCCATTACAATAATAATATATTATTTATTTTTAATGAAGCGCCTGACACAACGCACTGCACTGTACATGTACATGTTATGACGATTAAACAATTCACAAGAACACAAATTACAGAAGACATAAATCAACAAAGTTGCAGCCATGCAAGGTGCAAGCTCATTGTACTTTTGCTGCCACCTAGGGAATGAAGGCATGAGCTAAACCCAAGACGTAAACAAAACTATGGTTGGGCATAGAATACTGCATTTAACCAAATTCAAGGCCACATGATCTGGTAAACAAGGCAACTGCACCATATAAATGATTTACAATTTGACTTCATCAAAATTTAAGAAAATCTGATGTTCACTTTACATTCCTATCAGCAACTTCATGTTTGTAACTGGATTATATTGCTTAATTTGAGGCTATAAAACTTGTTCAATAAATTTATTACTTCCCATCAAATTGCCTAATTAATTATTTATACCTTTATTCACAAGTTTTAAGCTGCTATAATAATTGGGCACTGTCACAAGGACTACTTATCTCCTTCCTCACAATTTTTAAACGCTCGTAAAATTAGTTTTCAAGTGCAACAAATTCTTATATCACGCAAACTTGCTTGTCTACTTATTCATACCACTCATAATTGCACACTACAGATTGACTTTAAATGTTTAACTACTCATATTATAAATCATAAGCATAACTCTGGTGGAATTAACAATTGGGCATTAATTTTTACATCACATGAAACTGTTTGCTCATTTATTTCAGGCCTACTCACAAGTTTAAACCGCATAACTGGCAACAGTGCTTTTTTGTATGGATGTATTAAGGACTAAATCATAAATGGCTCCTGGAGTAAACTTGCTTACTTATTTTCACCCCGTTTTAGTATAAAGTGTATTTAAAGTCTTTGCACCAAATGCTACCACCAACCAAAACCACCTACTACTCCATCTATCCCCGTGTCTAGCATAACACCCCAGCCTGATGTGCAAAACATTTATTATTAGGATACTATACACTTTTAAACACCGTTTATCAGATATCTGTACACCAAACTGCGATCACCAATTTGTTAATAAAAAATATACTCACTCGCACACTTACTTTGGCTGGACAAGATCTGCATTCCTAAATTAATAGTAGCACTTGACAGTTGCTATCTGCTATAATCAGTCACACGAACTATGGCGGAACCGTTTTCGACGCAAACCAAATACGGCACCACACCCGTTCAACGGCCTACGTTCGACAATTTTACTTCACACCCGTTTATTACAGAGAGGGTGATTAGTGCAATAAAAGGCGGGACAAATGGTCCAATGGTTCTACTCTTGTTTTCGAAATCTATTGCACTCAGGTAGACCGCGAAGACGCAGCCGAACGAACGACGTCTGCGCAAATACGGTCGACTGCGCATGCGCATCTTAACTAGGCGGGAAACGATGCAGCGCCTCCTAGTGGTCAGACGATGACGAACTGAAGACGTACTGAAACTTGGTCCTCTTCAAACACACCACGCAAATAGACTCCTCTGTTTCTGCCTGTCTATGTCTGTCTGTCTGTCTGTTTGTCTTTCTGTTGACTCTGTACGTCGACACGGATTTCAAAAACAAACTTATAACCGTGCTTGAGTGCTTGCTTCTCTGTCCTTCTCTGGGTACGTGTGTGTGTGCTTGTTTGTTTGTGTGTGTGTTTGTGCGTGTGTGTTTGCGTGTGTGTGTGTGTTTTCTCTGGGTATGTGTGTGTCTTTCTCTGGGTATGTGTGTGTGTGTCTTTCTGTGTGTGTGTGTGTGTGTCTATCTATGTGTGTGTGTGTGTGTGTGTGTGTCTTTCGTGTGTGTGTATGTGTGTGTGTCTTTCTCTGGGTATGTGTGTGTGTCTGTGTGTGGGTGTGTGTGTTTCTCTGGGTGTGTGTGTGTGTGCAGATTAGAAACACCGGTCATGTACGTGTGCCTGCCTGCCTGCCTGTCTGTCAGCCTGTGTCTGTGACCTATTGCGCCCTTGTTCCTTTCCCTGACTCCAAGGCCTGCTTACTGCTTATCCGTGGCCCAGAATCCTTCAGCCGTCTCCTCGGTCCATTCGATCAAAACAATCTTTTCCCTCTGACAACTTCATCAATCTCTCCTGCTACTCCTTCTCCACAGGCCTTCTTCCGTCCTTCCATCGTCCTTGTTGCCTCCCAATGGGAGACCGACCGACCGATACGTCAAGTGGTCTAGCCATTTGCAGACCGTCACTCAACAGACGTTGGGGCGCCCAACAGTCTCGTGGTTACCATGCGGTAAAATAAGAATACCGCTATGATCAGCATCGACGTTGCTCAATTTTCCACGAATTGATCGGGTGATATCCTTCACCACCGCTGTTGGCCCATTTGATGTCAGTTGCTATTGCAATGGAATACTATTCCAGGAGCATGGTAGGACGTAGGTTAGGTATCGATAGACCTGTTACCGAGAACGTATGAGGCGGGTTCGAGTTAAAGTGTGGAAACACAGCACCTGCATATCTCCACAGGTAGTAAAGCTCAACGATCACCGACCCGGTTCATTAGAGACGGGAACACAGAGCTTCCTGATGTATGTTGGGGAATTGCCGACAATTGAGGCACATTGATCCTGTAAGATGGTCTCTAAGGAAATTGCTCAGCCAGAGGAAACCAGTGTAGCGTGTCTTGCATGTATAGCGCGATATGGACGTCCTAACCTTTCGATCTTCTCTCTACTACACATCTATTACGTTACCAGTGTTTATTATAGTCTGGCATACTCATTTTGTTCCATGAGTTATATGGCCCAAACTAGATCTTTTGCCACTATTGGGCCCTCCCATGGAATGCCCTTCCCTGCTCTGTACGTGTTACCATTCTTTCTGGGTCTCTTCCAACAGCCCTCCTCAAAACCTTCTTCTTCTCTAGGGGTTCTCGCACCGGGAGCGCTACTGAATGGCCACTGCTGTGAGCGGTGCTATATAAATTAACAAATACAATACAATTAGTAACGACAATATCATGATGCTTTACGAAGACCAAAATACCTTGGCTGAAGAGCAGCAAAGGCCACACCTTGTGTACATGTACTCGTCTATGTACCTAGGTCCTAGATGTTTATATTATAAATGTATTTCAGGAGCCTCTCTCAGACAGGTATTGATCAAATATCAATTACCAAAGTCGTCTTCATTATTGATTAGTTGCTAAAAATGTCGGGTTCTAAATAGGACCACAATATATTGGAACAAGAACAGCATGACATGGCTTACCCATTGCAGCTGGGTAGGCCCCAATGGACTAAACACTAAAAATTAAAGAGACACCCATTCAGGATTGGTCCCAGTTTTGAAAATTGGTATTGGTTTTTCCCTTTTTCTCAGTTTTTCTCTAAGCCAGCACAGTTTCTGTTGTCCTAAATACAGCGATACCGTTATCAGTTTTCGGTTTTTATGTGTTGCTACAAAACTGCAAAACAAAACATTAAACGTCATATTAAGTTACCTGGTCTGGTGTGAAAGAGTTAGAACGACGGCAATTCTGGTGAACAACACGAAAAACGATTTGGTTGATCAAAGTTGATTCCAATCGATCTGTAATCAAACACCACAAACAACCACTAAAGTAAGTAAGTAAGTAAGTAAGTAAAGTAAGTAAGTAAGTAAGTAAGTAAGTAAGTAAGTAGTAGTAAGTAAGTAAGTAAGTAAGTAAGTAAGTAAGTAAGTAAGTAAGTAAGTAAGTAAGTATATTCTTTAATGAGAAGCACTAGTAAACGCACAGCACTTACATGGCAAGCGTAATACATTGAAAAAAAATTATACATAAAAACCAAGAATTGAATGAGAGAAATGATCCAACACCACAAACAACCGTGTCACAATCTGTAATCCAGGGCTTTTGTAGCGTTCAATTCTACACAAAAAGTGCAATTCCAAATGAATTTGTGCAGCTGTAAAAGCATTTTTGTGCAGTTAAAATAGCTAAATAAGGTCATTGTCATCCCATTGGGGATAATTTACCATGGCTTTCTAAAACGAGAAAATGGGTTGTGCAGTTCTAAAAATTCCTTAAAGGCAGCCCTCCTGTCATCCAACACCACGAACAACCATGTCAGGTCCAGAGACCTATAAGTATCACATACTCACGATGACTGAGTGACCTACTATAAGAACAAACCCAAAATTAAAACGTGCAAAGTGAACACCAACGCGACGTTTATTGGTCCATAAAGCGCACTGAGTAGGCCAACTAACATCCAGAGGACGATCATATATCCCTGCAGTCGCCATTAAAGTCGATGAAGAGCTCCTTTCTTTACGTCAATGAATAGTCACCATGCAGCAGGAGACCCACTTTTATCTGGGCGCGACTTCCACGCCCTTCCAACCAACCAACCAATGAGCCACTCACCCACATTCTGAGTAATGAAGACCAAAGAATCAGTCGCAAGATAGTCCTACGAATAGTGATGTAGCTTTTCCGGAAAAGTATTTTGGGAAAATTTCCGAAATTTTCCAGAAATTTTCCGCAGAACCGGAAAAATACATTTAACTCATAATGTCAGATTTTCAGTATGAGATGACACTAGAAAAATTGGTTTTTAAAGTTCCTTTTATTTACAGTATTTTTGTCAATGTGGACAACGTTCACCTTAAAAGAATTAAAATAAACATTAATACTGTTCAGCATTCATGAGTGGTTCAGACTAGAGTAGCCTAGTTCAAACGAGTTGTAGTCTGTATGTCTGCAGTCTATTCTGCTGCAGTAAAGTTTTAAAATTGAAATAAACATGAAACAATCTACCAAAAGTTGAAACAATACTGTTTGAAACAATTTTCTCATCAATAGTTTACTGTTCATTAGTGGTTCAGACTAAAGTAGCCTACTAGTGCAACCTAGTTGTAGCTTGTAAGTCTGCTCTGCTTCAGTGTCACTGTCAATCTCTACTGCATCATCCATGCCCAGATCCTCAATTTCATCAGCTATTAGTCAGCTTTGCTTTAGTCCAGGAGTTCCAAATCTTTTGCCCCTCACCCCTGGGAAATGTTTGACCAATGTTCACACCCCTACAAAGGTATTATCACATTTGAAGACGCATACACGAAATTTGTACTACTGGAACTTGTGCTTACAAGCCGTACATGCTTACAATGCTACATGGAAATAAACTTCTAACCTTACGGTTTTACCCATACTTATCCTATGACAGCTCAACAATTTATAATGTATTATCAATGCATTCTTATAATTCATACAAGTTTTTCCTCTTTGTCGCACCCCCTAAAATGACAGGGAGCATGCACCCCAGTTTGGGAACCCCTACCTTAGCCATACACCGCTCACTCAAGGCTCACAGCTCATAGACAAACTAAAACGCATTCTTTTGCTACTTACCAAGAAAAGCAGATTTGAAAATAGATTAGTCTCAGATTGCAATGGCAAAATGCCAATAACATATTTCAAAACATAAAAAAGTAGAATAAAAAGCCTCATAAGAATTAACCTGTTACAGTATTAAAATAGTGTCTATAGTTCTACAGCATCAGTTGCTGTTTTTGTCTCATATTTTCATGGCTAAAATATATTAAGGATACTAAACCATAGAAAATATTTTCTCTAAATTAACAGTGAAGTATAATTGTAATTAGGCTAATTCTTAGATGTATTGCCGTTGTTGAGCCTTGTTAACACACTGAACAGTAAGCACTAACAGTGCCATCTGTTTTGAATAAACATCAATGCATAAGATAGCTTAGAGTGAGTGATGTTTAAACATTATTATGCATTTATATTGTCGTTATTTAGTAATATTAATTGATGGAAAAATATCGGATAGTCCGGAAAAAACACCGAAATTTTCCGTAAAAATATGAAATTTTCCGGACAATTTTTCCGCCTCACAACACTACCTACGAATCCTTTAATCATCATTCCATCAGTAACTGCACCTAATGACAATGCATCAACCAATGCCCACACTACCAGTTAATTGTACGAGTGTTCTAAGTAGACCATCGACTGGTGGGTGGCTTTGTTATTGGGAAAACGACGCCATAGAAGTCATGTCATCAGTGGCTATGTTCCACGACTTCCCTCTAAGCTGCGTGCGTGCGTGGCCGCGCAGTGACTGTAGCACGCCCGTGCAAGCACCCACGTGGGGCGCGGTGGTGAAGTTGAATTCATGCAACGGTGCCTTGCAGCCGGAGGGTTGCATGTTCGAATCCTACCTTCAATCCGCCGCCTAGGGACCGAAGTCCTTCTAAGTTGAATGCTTCAAACTCCAATTCATGTCGAAGCGTAACCCCCATGGGCGCTATGACACATACAATGGTGAGAACGTCATATGTGGGAATTTTTAATGGTTTAGAATCAGTCAAAAGTTGTTCATTTTTATTATTAAAGTTCAACTTTAATACGAATTCAGTGGCACAGCAGCATAATCACACTGCACAGCACATTATACATTGATTTAAAACAATGGTAAATAAAGTATGTTTTAAATATCTGCATCACGCTGTCATCGCTAGAATGATTATGAAACATTGTTGCCCATGTCTCTAGCGGTTACCGCTCAGCAGATGACAAGGCTTGCACACTTGTCTTTTTGCCTTAGAGGGAATGTTGATCAGTGGTTAGCGCCCTGGACAGTCAACTCAAAGGTAAGGGTTCAACCCCTCTCCCTCTTAATTCAAATGCAGCAATCCCAAGACTACTTTGTATTGTATTGTATTGTATTGTATCTATCAATTTATATAGCGCCTCTCGCAGTGCACACCAATCAGAGAAAAATGATAAACAAAGACTTCATGAGCAAAAATTCTTTTGGTTATAATAAGATTTGATTCCTTTGGCCAAGTGGAAAAGATGTCTGCTCATCTAACACCAAGCGTGGCTCTGTATGCAACAATATGAAATAAAGCAAAGCAAAGGAAGACTACAATACGAGTGAGAGATAGCATAAACGAAGACTTGGTAAATCATTGGACTTGATAGATGAACAGAAGGTATAGAGATCATTAACTCAGTGCACTATCGGGGGGTCGGGGGGCGATAGCGCATTGGATAACATGCTGGCATGTACCAAACAACAGCGATAAGTACCGAGTTCGAGTATCTCTGTAGGGCGGATACGCTTTGTAGCGTTCTGCCTGTTATGCGCCGTGTATTGCAGGCTGTCTGTTCTGTTAGTAGTTAAGATTTAGAAGTTGCATAACATGTAAATGTACAGCGCAGTGCGCCTTGTCAGGCGCTTAATAAAGAAAAGATTATTATTATTATTATACTACCAAATGGCGTCAGGAGCCGAAGATGACTCTCCAATGCACCAAACAGGATAAATAAAAGATCCTCAGAGCAGAGATGTATCAAACTCTGTACTGTTCTTGTAAACGACACAGCAACCAATTGGCTTCTACAGCGTTCGGCCTGTGATGCCAACACCAACTGTTCGAAATATCCTCCGAGACGGTTACTAAGCGCCTCTGATTGGTGTGCGCTGCGAGAGGCGCTATATAAATTGATAGATACAATACAATACTGCATATGGATCAATAAACAAGTGTGTGTGTGGATGTGTGTGTGTGTGTGTGTGTGTGTGTGTGTGTGTGTGTGTGTGTGTGTGTGTGTGTGTGTGTGTGTGTGTGTGTGTGTGTGTGTGTGTGTGTGTGTGTGTGTGTGTGTGTGTGTTTTGTGTGTGTGGATGTGTGTGTGTGGATATGTGTGGATGTGTGTGCGTGTGTGTGTATAAAGCATCCTAGAAGTAGCTGGCTACTGATGAAGCCATAGAAATTGTTGTCATGACATGACCTGACATAACACAATTGCTCAGCGCTATCAACTGATACGCTTCATACAAAAGCAGAACTAATCTCAAAATAATAATATTAGAGAGTTCATACAATGTCACTCTAGATAACAAAACTGTTCAGAGGTTTGTTTAGTAATCTTACAATGCGTCTTTCATCTGTGCCTCTGAATAGACAAACAGTAAGGAACAACTCCGCGCGATTCATCTACCGTCCCTGAATATACATTAAGAGACGCTTTACAAAGTTTAGATACGATACAATACGAATGCATGATGCAAACACGTTAGAATCCATGAAAAGTATGTGCCGAAGAAGAAAGCACGTGCCAAGAATGAGCTGCGATATTACTCACTCCAACAGCGTGATAAAGCTAAAATTAAGCTTCCCTGTCGAATTTGAAGGGTCTGCCCTATGGAGCCGGCATTATGATAGGCCTACAGCTGTGTCAAGCGTATACAGGCTCACTGAAACTGAAACATTACACATCTGTCGTCTGACAGAAATTGGTCTACATATCACTCCCTGCATGTAGGCCTAGTTAAATAAGTGCACCAAGTACCAAAGTTCGACCGTACGTACGGAACGTACGCTATTTTTAAGTGCTGAAATGCGTACCGTACGCGTACGCTATTTTTTCGGCTAAATTAATAAATAGCGTACGCTAATTTTTATATTTTTTTCTTATAGAATTAACAAGGAATAACAAAATTACAAATTAAAGAATGGAAAACGTTTTAAAACAATTCCGTGAAGAATTGTGTATTTCTATGTCAATTTTCTAACAATAAACTACGGTCATCAATTGATTAAATTCCAGCAGTGACTTTTGAATTTTATCAAAATATTCTTCTTTATCACTATAATATCAACAGTATTATAATTTATAAAGAATGAATGTATAAAGTTGCAAAACTGTATCTAAATTCTAATCATCTGACTGCGGCCAACATCGTGTATTATTCCTCTACAAGGCGCAGCCTGCACTCGCCATGTGCGTTCTTGCCACGCGGCCGTACTAAGTACTACTAACCCATGCAAGAAAAATATGAATCCGTCAGCCTGTTTTATTTCTGTAGATAAAATAATCAAATTATACAAAATAAAAACAAAATAATAATTTACCTCTTCGCTGAAACGGAACTACAAATAAGAACTGTAAAGTGACGTAATAACGACGAGAAAAAACGACGAGAAAATGAGGAGACAAAATGTGACGTCACGAGAAGCAACTAATATTAAAGGCTGCTCATACGTACGGAATACGAACGTACCGTACGCGTACGCTATTATTTTGAGTAAATTACGTACCGTACGCGTACGCTATTTTCTGCTGTAACGTACGGTCGAACTTTGCCAAGTACTGATTGAGGCGGACGTCCTTGTTGGGCCTAAACCCGCCCACATGTTCGCATCTGGATGATTTCGATCTCTCTCGTTCCTCTTCGGTCCATATAGATCACTTCCTTTATCGTTCTTAGTAGTCATTACGCTAGCCCGAGAGGCAGCCATGTGTATGAAGTGTTAGCACGACTTATTTTTCTTAGCCTTGGCATATGAAGGTGGATGTCTTCTCTCGCAACTGATCTTTCCACGGTCATCGTACTACCTTACAAATCAAAGATAATAGCCGTTTAAATCATACATTGCTCCCACCAAGGAAATCAACTACCTATGCCCTTCGCCCACGGTCTCATGACAGGGTCTTGACTCTTATCGACAATAATATGAGGAAAACATTTGTAGGAAGAATGCTGTACTCCTATTGATTTAGTGTTTGTCCTATGATGTTTGTACACCGAAGTGCGGCTCTTCTGCAACCGGTTTAATAAAGAATATACTTACTTACTCTTGGATTTTGGACTTGTGCACAGCCGGCTTGCGGTCTGCTGCAGACTAGGTACTTGGCCAAGCTCCAAGCGGTCCGCTAGTAATTCTGATTTGAAAGACCGCCTGGCGGTCCGCTAGTATTTGAAATTATAGGGACGTCTAGCGGTTCGCTAGTCACAACCTACTTAAAATCAGTTCTTATTTCCTAGACTTATCATTATTCAACGAGGTTATCTCATTATCTTTGTATGGTCATACCTAAATCACTGTTCTTGGTGAACTTGCTTTTTCACTTGCTGGATCTACTTTTTGGAACTCTCTCCCTGCGTCTGTGCGCTCTTCTTCTTAAGATCTTGCTTCCTTCGAGTACCGGAGTTGGGTGGAAGAGGTTCCAACAAGGACATAAAAACACAGAACATTCTTCAACCAAACACTTTGGTCAACGAAGATTATCCAGTGAGAGAAAAACCACCACATTCTGTAAAATGAAACTCCTAGCCTGCAGTACAGCAGATCACCCCATAACACTAACACAGGAACTGAATCCCAAGCTTTAGCAAGCGAGAACAGAGCTCCACCGCTGTGCTAATAATCCACGGGATATAAATCACATAAATCACTAAGATTCAATTTATATCAGACATCAGATATCGCCTTTCGTACATATGGAATCGCATCAAAGGCAGGCAGCTCATATCCATGTCAGTTTTTAACACATAAATCATGATTCAGTCGTCTACTGCGCCTGGTCCAGTCAAAACGCGGTCGATAGAAATTCATCGGTTTTATTACATTTTCGTGGCTTTGTGGGATTCAGTTATAATCTAAAAAACCTCATCTGACTTACTTACTTCCAGTGCTGTCTATTTCGCTCTTGGATACCGGTTTCATTGGTAAAGCAAACCAACAGCTAGATATCCTCCCATGGGATGATTCGCATGAACTGGTTACTTGTTAATTAGAGTTTATCCATGAGATGCCTCACATGAAATGCAATTGTAATTAGCAACTTCTATTGTTCCGGTGTCTAATGCAGAATGCAACAACCGATGGCACACCAAAACCATTCATTCATTCATTCATTCATACCGAACATGTATAGCGCCCCTTCAAGGAAACTACTCAGAGGCGCTCAAACCAAGCCGTAATCAGGTCAACATCCAAAAGATCAGTTAGTAAGAGACAAAGAGACAGCCTACGGTGGATAAAGCACTGGTTACTTGTTAATTAGAGTTTATTCATGAACTGGTCATTTGTTAATTTGCAGGCCTAATAACAGATATTAAAGGCTGGTTTGTAATTGGAAGTCACTGTTGTTTTACTCTTTTGTTTTTCGTTTGTTCACCTTATAAATGATCGGTCTCACACGCAGCCATGCCGCAGAGGATTATTGCCAACAATGTTTTGTCATAAATCTAACCTAATCTCTAAGCTTCCATTATGGTGATGCTCGCTTCTAGGCAAAATATTTTGAAATCACAATGTTCTGGACAGAACTGGTCAAGACTGAAAAAACTCCTGAGACAAACCAATGACAGCAGTCACAACAAATACAATACAATCCATCGATAAAAATATAATACAAAGTTCTGCATTTGATATTCTCTTCCTGCCAAAATTCGGAAATTCACAATCAGCCACATGCATAGGAAAGAATATCGACGTGGTGCTGAACTCAGGGTTGGCAAGTTGTTGCCAGCAACCGGTTATAACCGGTTATTGCCACGGCTATAACCGTCCCGGCAACAACCTCTTGGCAACAATGGCAACAACCTCTTGGCAAAAATAGAAACTATTAATTATTGTGGTAATAAAATATGGAATCTTCACAGTTAGCTTCATTTTTTTATTTCATATGGCTTGCTACTTTACAGAGTAGATTGATTTAAATATATAATGATTTAAATCTGTCAAGTTTTTCCTAATAAAATCACCTAATTCCAATAACCAGTATAATTTCTTCCTAACGTGCAGTGATATATATGATTTTCATTTGTTTTGCCCTTACTTTGGAAAAAAATGGGCCACAACTGGCAATAACCGGCAATAACCGGTTAATTGCCACCGTCCCGGCAATAATAGGCTGTTGCCGGCATTAACCCAACCCTGGCTGAACTATTGTCAGTGAAGGCCTTACTCAAGGTTCGTACACAGTGACCACCTCAGTGAAGATATGAACCTGTACTCTCCTTCTTACAAGCCGAGGGTTCTAACCAATTGGCTCCAATGCTCCATAACAAAGTTTAAGGAGCTCTTATATTGCCCTTAACCAGTGCTTTTTTCTGATAGGACACTCTGGAACTGTGTTCCGGAACCTTTTTTCAGCTATTAAAAAAGTTAATTTAAATTTTTAATTAAAATTATTGAGTTACTTCAATTTAATTTAAGTGTTTCAGTGTTCAACTGATATCGATACATAACACTGGACAACAAATTTTAACTTTTTTTGCCTCCAAATTTTTTTAAGCTGTTTTATATAGATTTTGGCACCCTGAATCCAGTGGTGTTCTCAGAATTTTTTATCAGGTAAGGTTTTTGAGAAAAATGGTTCGCCAGATTTTAAAAGAAATGCGGAAATTTAATTAATGCATGCATTTAAAATGTACTTGTCATTAAATTTTTTATTTGTTGGACATTTTAACCGCTGATTTGCGTTTGTATTCAATGTCAGAAGCCTCTCTGATCAATGTCAAACAGTAATTAGACAGCATAGGCCTACTAGTGTTCCACACACCCTGGAGTCGTTTTTCAATTGTGGCAATGTCCTGATGAATTATAATTAAAATATTGCATAAAATATGCCTGTATGGTACATGGCCCATCGATACATCGCACCTCATAATTGTTCTGAATTAGTTAATTAAAATTTTTAGTAAAAATTATTGAGTTACTTCAATTTAATGTAAGTGTTTTCAGTGTTCACCTGATATCGATATATAATTAAAATATTGCATAAAATATGCCCCTATGGTCCACGGTCCATTGATACATCGCACCTCATAATTTTTCTGAATTTGTTTAGTTCCAGAACCTTTTTGTTAGAAAAAAGCACCGCCTTTCACCATGAGGATGACGAAACCCTGCAGTTCGGATCAATGCATGTGAAGCCAAAGTTGCAAAAGACAAAAACCAAAAGAAAATATCAAGGTCGAACAATCGTTAGGTTAGGAACTTAGGACAGATGAACCAGACAGCTGCATCGGGTGACCTAAAAATACGGTCTGGCTATTCTGGTAACACGTCAAGTCGAGCAACAGCTTTTCAGTTGTGGGCCTATCCAGCTCAGCAGTTGCAAACTTTTGCTCGACTTGATGTTTTGAATACCAGAATAGCCAAAATTTGTCTGAAGCATGATAATTGTAAATAGCGCAGACAAACCGCTATAGGCCAGTCGTAGGTGTTGAGGCAGTCAGAGAGAGACCAGTCAACTACAGGTAAAGCTCTTGGAAGAGATAGCTAAACATATTGTACATAGAATAGAATAGAATAGAATAGAATATTGAATGTCTCTGATGTTGACATGGGGCCTATAATAAGCCCATTTCAAATGATCACAGCACTAGCGAATCAGTAGATTTGCAGCCACCTGTGATGTCTTATTGTGATGTCTTATTGTGAAGCTACTGACGACCTCCTGCTCCAACCATTATCAAGACGCAAGCAGTTCATAATCAGACAAAGCAGACGTCTCTTCACAAATACCTCTTCCAAACACCTTCAAGTAAACAAGTGCAGTAACCCAAATATGCCTGAGGCAACTCAGTACTAGGCAGATCTGATGGATAATGCCAATCTTGCAGTCTGAGACTTCTTTACACTAGGAAAAACATCCTTAAAGTTGTGATTGTTATCAAATCAGACAATGCAAAACCTGATACGACTCAGCACACAATGACGGGCACAAGCAGGTCTGCCAAAGTTCAGGAAAAGTCAGTCGGCTTCTGTTTGTCCAGGAAGTGGCCAACCTGCCAATATTCTCACGTATTGGAATACGTCAGAAACATTGCAATGGTTTCCTGTTTATGAACTGATCCAACTGGAGAGCCTCCTGCTGTTGGGTTTTACTGGTCGATATCAAGTCAAAACAGATCAGGGTTCTGTACGTCGCTACAGTTTCGAGTCGCCGAGTCAATGAGTACGGCCTATGGTGATATATACAGGTGAACCGTTTCCATGCATCAATATCGGTATAAAATCTGTCATCATTCTATGTATACATACATACACATATATACATACATACACACATGCATACATATATAAATATATATACATATATATGTATGTATGTATGTATATGCATACATACATACATAGCGCCCCTTCAAGATTTCTACTCAGAGGTGCTCATACATACATACTACAGCGCGGACACTGAATCGGAGTTTCACGCTGAAGCGCATGAGCAATTGTGAGTGAAGGACTTGTCCAGGGTCCCTACGCAGCGGCTTGAGGCGGATTCGAACCATATACATACCTCCGGCTGCAAGGCACCGAACATACCCCTACACCACCGCGCCCACATACATATATAAATACAATATATATATACATATATATATATATATACATATATAAATATATATATATATATATATATATATATACATTGTGCACTTCTCAGATGCAAACAAAGGCTACTTATTTACTTATTTACTTCATCCTCCTCACCATGGATCAGTTCCAGAGGTGAACCATTTCGTGATGAATGGTGGCAGCACTTGAATGTCGTCCGTTCGTCTGCACCTCGATGCATCCAAAACGCAATCTACATGGCTGGGTAATGGGCAGCAGATGAGAAAAATTCGATTCTCCGTCTGTACCTATCGACATCCCTCACTTTGAACTCTCTACATCTGTCCACAATCTTCTCGTCGCCCCTTTACCAGGAATTCATTTTTTTCTGAACACTTAAATCTCGTACACTGTGCTTGTATTGCCAGCTGTCGTATCTGTGGGTCATTACGTATTCGCTTTCACCCAGTAAACTCGTTAAATAATGGTTCACGGTCATCAACCTTGAAGAATCCACCCATTACATCAATATAGTACAATATTTACAACTAAAGATTTAATAGTGTGCTTTAACAAAACAAGTCTTGTACGAGTTATGCATGGGTTGTGATTGGGATCATGCAGCCAAGGAAAACATACAACAAAGCCTACCTACGTCAAGACTGCCTTTAAATGTGTTGTGTTGACTAATGATGAAATAAATCAACATAGGATTCTTTAGGTAATGACGACTCACATAAAAAATACTGAATCAAAATATCCATCAAATCATTGATACAAAGTACGATGTTTGTTGTCAATATATAAACATATACGTCTGTTGTCACTATATAAACATATATATGTATCGAGGGCATGTGTCTAGACAAACACTTAATATTGCACCTTTAGCTACTTCACAATAATGACTCATCTCAATACTTTTAAGTAGTACTTGATGACTTACTGGTACAGAAAATTCCTGATTTATAGCAACGCGGCTCAAAATTCTAAAGTACTAATTATTTACATCCAAATCTTGATATAATATTCAGTGACCTTTTGAAAAAAACTTGAGACCATAAATGGACATGATCAGATCCAACTGAATGACTCGTATTGGAATTCTTGATTCAATCCAATTGAGTTACTTCTATAGTGCCATTATCATAAAGCAAAAGAAATCAATCGATGTTCGCTTCAAGTGAAACTATAGTCAGACATCATCATCGTCAAGTTGACTGTGCATTGTTTTGCTAACTGATGTAATACTCTAGTTATAAACGACATTTAACATCATATCGGTTAGCGCAGAGAGCAGCACCTCATTGGAAAAGACAACACATTCGACCTAGGACCACAGGGACTACTAGAGTCCTTGTGAAAGTTCCGATGATTGCTAACATTTTTGTATTGTATTGTATTTGAACACTTGTTATAGCGCCCCTACCAGATTGCCCATTCAGGGCGCTCCCGACTACTGCGCGGACGCTGAATCGGAGTTTCACGCCGAAGCGCATGAGCAATTGCGAGTGAAGGACTTGCCCAGGGTCCCTACGCAGCGGCTTTGAGGTGGATTCGAACCCGCAACCCTCCAGCTGCAAGGCACCGAACATACCCCTATACGACCGCGCCCCAGTATATTGTGTTGTGTTGTATTGTATTGTATTGTACTCACGTTTATATTGCGACCGAGCCACCCGCAGTAAAGATCCGAGAAATTAATCTCTGATAAACCGACGGACCCGGAATGGGCCTCCACATTGCCTGGAAGAAGTACCAATACAGAGAAATTTGGAGCCCCATTTTGGACACTGCCACGCTTAGCTGAGTCTGCCACGAGAGAGAGAGACAGAGAGAGCGAGTGCGACAGACAGACAGACAGAGACAGAGAAACAGAGACAGACTTGTTTTGCCCTTTAAATATCCAATTACAATTCAATTACAATAATCCATTGGCGAAGACCGGTTGAAATCTGATAGGCCAGAAAACCCAGCAGTCAGATTACAGCGGGCGAACAAGTTGAACCAACTTTAGGCATCCTCAATTTAGACCTCAATAACATGAAAGAAGAACTGATAGAATGTACAGAACAGACCAGTGAATCTGTAGCTTCAGATCAGCCGCCAACATTTCCCAATTCAACAATAACTCACCGAAGACAACATAATGAATAATTAAAAATGGACGAATCGATACAAAAGGACGCTTTCTGGGAATAATTGACGTGTCTGCTGAGCAATTTAAATGCCCTAATAAATGTTTTTTCCTATAAAAATGCTCTAGGAAGGCCATAAAAAGAGCAATTACGTTCTCAGCTTGTATTTCAAGGTCCTAAGCTGAGATATAGGTCACGGACTCGAGGCCGTTTTATTCATTAGGTGTAGTAGGCACTGTGCCAAGGGTCTACGAACCTTTCAGGGACCTACGCAAGTCTGAAAATGATATATTGAAAACAAGTTTAATGACTGAATTTGATGCGGAAATGAAAACAAGAAATTTCAAATTCTAATTTAATAATATTTTTAACTGTACTGAAACAGTTTAACTTTAAGATATTTAACTTACAGTTAAGTTAAGCTGCGCAACAGCCTACAGTATGTGAACCTTATGGCTCTTTTTTTATTCCAAAGTTTAACGTCATCATATGACATAAAAGGCTGTTGACTTAATATGGCTCTTTGCATTAGCAAAATCACATAATTATAACGTCTTCAAATGTTACTTCCCGCATAAACTCGAACGTTCTCAATTGAAAGTAGTGCAAGCAAAGATAGTCGTCAATCTTTCTCTTCTTGTTTTTCGTTTCTCAAATCCTTGTGTTTTCTCTTGTATCCATCAGACATGATTATTTAAAAGTAAAACTCAAATTTAAAAACTTTTAAAGCTGTACGTGAGTCCCGTGACTATTTACATAAAAACTATAAAGCAGTTGCCAATTTGTAAAGACTAAAGAAATGAAAGAAGAATATACTTTATTGAAACCATATGCATACTGCAATTTGGTGTACAAAAACTTAAGCATAGGCCTACAAAGAACACTAGGTCATATGCATACAGTTTCATTATGTCCCATATAGGCCCACATAGTTTATCTAACTATGTGGGCCTAGCCCATTAAACTTAATTGATTCATATAACATCCTAACATCACAGTAAAAGTAAAACCGGAAATATTGCATTAGACCGTAGTGGATATATTCAGGATATTAAATAATCAACATTTAAAAAAAGTAAATTGAGATTTATCATGATTAAACATGACGTAAATAAATCCACGCCGGGGCAAAAAATTTGGTTCGAGATTTCTGTTCCACCAGCACCCCCTAGCCAACTCAGCTATAATGAGTACATGTATACTGTCGATGGGAAGATGAGACGGTGAGGGAGAGGATTGGCCACCCGCCCTCATATGCCGAGGCTAAGAAAATGAAGTCGCTAACACTTCATACCCATGGCTGCCTCAGGGCTAGCTTAAGCGACTGCTCTTCTTCTTCTTCTTCTTCTTCAATAAATAATGTGAATTATGCGTTTAGCACAACTTACATGGCTATTTAACTGACCTAACAAGTGCGATTGTAGGCAACCAGAAAACGTGTGCTGAGCTCATCAATTGAGCAGTAGACTTAATTTGAATATGCAACTGAAAGTAGGTATTGTTCTGATGCACAAAAAGCCGATGAGCTTGCAATGTATCTATTCATTCATTCATTCGGTAATTTATATAGCGCCCCTTCAAGGAAACTACTCAGAGGCACTCCCGACTCCAACATGGTCAAAAAGAACAGTTTTGAGTTTAGTAAGGAAAGTTTCAGGCAGACTCCCAGGGTGTAGAGTGTAGACACAGCTCAAGAGGAAGACCATTCCAGATCTTTGGGCCTGCCACAGAAAAAGCTCGGTTCTGCATAGTTGCGGAACGAGGAAAAGGAACCAGAAGAACTCCTAAATGCAGAAGCAAGGAAACTGTAAATCTCCAGTGGCAGCAGAGCGCACCGATCGGCACACAGTCACATTGCATTGTATGGTAAAACACCGTAAAAGTTTTATAGCACGCCACAGGGTCACTGTGTAGAGTAGGAAAGTAATTCTCGTGCGTCTGCAACCACTTACGCAAACTTTCATGTACAAAGAAAACGATAAACGACGCAAGGAGGCAGAAAGGTAACTAAAAGAGAAACACTAAAAGCACTGGAATAGTAAATAAAACGCAGCCATCTGTTAGGACAGCTGTTAGACAGTGGCGCTCATTAAGAACTCATCCAGAAATACAAGACGACGGCGCTTCGGCAATTATTGCAGCAGGAGCCCGCACAGGAATCTAGTAATTTGGCAAACCGGTCTTCACTGTTTCACCTGTGTGGAATTAACAGCCCCATTGCTTTCAGTCCACAGCCATCAGCAGCTCCATGTGCTTAAAAGGTTGCATCTAAACTGAAGACTCATCTGTTGCAACTTGCTTACTCTGCGTAGCATGACTTCTGGTTTACCTGACCTTTCGAATTCTGACTGGACTGCTACAACAGATTCCGATTGGTGAACGAGCAGTCTCGGTTGCTGTACAAAGATTCTGGAACTCCCTTCCTGTATGTGTCCGTTCTGCTCAGTTGCTTGTTTTTGTTCGTTCTCAGCTTAAGACTTGCCTAATTAAGATCAGTTTCCTAATTATCTACGATGGGTTGTCTCTCTGTCTTTCTGGATTCATCTTCCACATACTGATTTGATTATGGTTTAGTTTTGGTGTGCCGACATTCGAAACCTTGTGCATTCGACACCAGCGCAATACAACAATTCTACACTAGTCCTCTAACATAAGTTTGTAAGTGCACATCTGTTGCTCAATTTAAAACAAAATTAAAAACTCATCTATTCAGATTGCACAGATGACTATATCAGAATGTAGCGAAATGCGCTCTCGTGCAAGGACCTCTCTTGTTGAAGCGCGCTATAAATTTTCATTTGTATTGTATTGTAACAGAAGTTAGCAATTACAGAACTTTATGGTTTTTACTGGTTATAAACTTGCAGCTCTTAGAAAACTTGAAACTTGAGAAACCTAAGACTTGACCATCAATTGATGCTTTTTTTTTATTTATTGCAACAGGAAACAGAACAGATGACAGTACATCATGACAGAAAACAGATCAGTCACTGCGCAATAGGAAGCCAGGAAAATTTTAAAGCTTATACCACCCTGGCCCCTAGTACCTGGTTGACATTTCAGTCAACGTTTAGTGTTACACAGATCCAGATTAAAATATACTAAAATGACTGAGTTAGTTTTAACTTACATTGTGCATGTTGTTATACATTAAACAGCATCATCAATAGAGCACATAAATCATGATTGATAATGATATGGACGCCATATATAGTGAGAATGGTTGTCCACTGGTTAGAGTGCTCACCTTGTAATGTGGACAGTACAGGTTCGAGACTGCACTGAGATAGTTAAAAGTGTAGGGACATTGATCAAGTCCTTCACTCACAATTGCTCAGCAAAATTAATTGATTCTTATTCATTAGATAGTAGCACTTAATGAATGCGTAGTAAACAAATAAACAGAAGTCGTTGATAGTAGATCACATAAGAATAGATGTTTGGGTTCAAAGTACCTCTGCTGATGCTATATCCTCGTTTGAACTTTGGCGGCTGACTTACACAAGTCAGCCAAACGAAGAAAGGAAATTTCTGCATCATGAATCCATTACTTGTTCAAAGATTTCCTTGACTGCTGGTGTTCATTGGCCATCACACAGGCTCCTTAAGAAAATATTTGTAAATATCACAGTGGAAAGTTCCAGTGCTCCAGATTCCATGCCCTTTGGAAAGTTATGCCCACAAAGCAGTACACAGCTTTGACAAGTAGGACTCCTCATCTATCTAAAGCGCAACACTTTTAAAATAGCTAGGGGGATAGTACAAAGGATAACACTCTTGCCTGAAGTTTTCACAAACCTGGTTTGATTCCCATAAGGCCCCTGGGTTTAGCTCATGCCTTCATTCCCTAGGTGGCAGCAAAAGTACAATGAGCTTGCGCCTTGCATGGCTGCAACTTTGTTGATTTATGTCTTCTGTAATTTGTGTTCTTGTGAATTGTTTAATCGTCATAACATGTACATGTACAGCACAGTGCGTTTGTCAGGCGCTTCATTAAAGAATAAATATTATATTATTATTATTATTATTATACAACTCCTCCACTCATCCTCTCACCAGTTAAGACCTAGAGCACACAACCATATAGGCCTACTCTCCACCCAAGGACAACTCTCAATTTATTCCCAGATCATTATATAAAAATATTTACTAGTTTATTCTAAAATCTTCTAATGAACTTTAATTATCCATTATCACTCATGTTAGCATTTCTGCATTTTTGTCAGATTGTTTTTATCAATAAAACGATATATGATATATGATATATGATCAACTCCTGGACTCAGCAACTCCTTGATGAACTCAGCAACCTACTTAGCTCGGCAACTCCGATCCTCTCCCTCAATCTCACTGCAGGTCCCTCCCTCCCTACTTACCAGAAACACATGATCCAGAAATCTCCAATCTTCAGAAGCTTCATTAACCTTTCGTTGGTAAGGCAATCCTTGCACGTGCTCTATTAAAGCTCAGCCTCGCCCACCATCTGGATAATAAACTACGTTTGCTTATAAGGTCAACCGCAGCAATCTCATCCTTCAAGAGACAACTTAAGACTTTCTATATATGGGGATCCATCCGTCACTTACCCGGTAGTCTCCTCCCTCTGCTGTCCATTATCTCTTCCTCCCTCTGAACGACCGACCGTGCCCCTCTGTGGGTCACGTATTGACATCTGGAACGTTAATCTCGTTATTCATTCACTCACTCATTGTTCATCATCATCACCACCACCAACATAAGCTCCTGGTGCCAGCCATTTGGCAGCAATGGGTGCGAATAAATGGTTTCCATTTGGAAGAACTCTATTTGTCAAACCTAGTGCTTGGCCTGTGACAAGGAGAGTATAGCTTCGAGAATACAGGTTCGAGCATCACCCACTGTCATGGGCGTAGCCAGAAAAAAAATTTCGGAGGGGTTTTAAGATTTCGGGGGTTTCCATTGGAAATGGTTGCAAGGTTTTTTTATTTCCCATGTAAAAGCATATAAAAATCTTTTCTGAAACTTATTTCGGGGTTTGAACACGTAAAACTCCCCACCCCCTAAATTCGCCCATGCCCACTGTGTATGGACCTTAAGCAAGTCCTTTGCTCACAATTGCTCAGCACCACCGATGCTCTGTCGTATGGTCGTGTGCAATTCTTCGAAGGAGGGCAAGGTCAAATTGTTGCAATGTATACAGTACAATACCTTTCGATAGTGCTTAAAAAATTAGTCCCACCGGAAACTTCACATTTCAGAGTTCTGGAATGGAGCTGTTCTCTTGGTCAGATGACGCCAATGACACACCGAAAATAACGAATGACTGAATGCCACCTTCGAAGAATCCATCAACCTCGATCGCTTCATGGAAATCACATGCCACGATGACGTCGTTCATTTAATCAAGAACTTATTTTACTACGCCATAGTTAATCCTGATCACCGATAGCAGAGGAGGCCAACGCGAGAACAGTAATGCCGCAATCAAAACCGCGCCGACTTCATAGATCAGCCCTACGCCCAGCAACATCCGATTTTCCAGCTATTCGCTTCACATTTATGTTCCGTAGTGTTTACGAAAACTCTGTACACACTTGCAGTGTTATTTGACTTATTCGAGAAATTTCGGATTGGCACATCGTGTAAATTCAACAGGAACCGTATATGTACGGTAGTTGCTCGTTTCGTACACAAACTTGAATGAAAACAAGGATAATTCTGCTCCATCCACTTCCTTTTCTTGTCACATTCAAAAACTGGTCAAGTGATAATCCTGTTCACGACTTTCCATGTTACCAATCCAACATCGAAATCCAATTTCAAGAGTACCGGGTAAGGCCTGCAAAAATGTCAATGCCAGAAACAATCTTGATCGAACTGTTTCTGTAGCTTTGTCTGTCCCCAACAGTAGTAGAATTACACAGAGGCGTAAGAGCTCTGGGAATTAAACGCCATTTTGGTGTAGAATTAGGCAGAGGCTTAAGCTTGGAATTAAACACCAAATCTCGCATGCACTGGTGCATGTCCAGGACCTTGGGATTCATTGATGGTCAGTTCAAAGGCCGAAGATCCAGAAAAGTACCTCCCCTACATTCCACTATTCAATGAGGGAGTTTTACTTTTATATCTGGATTAGCCATCTTGTTAGACCCAGGAGAGCCTTACGATTGAAGTGTAAACGGAACAAGAGCAGCCACCGTCTTTCACTTTAAGCTGAAACTTGCGTCTTCCAGTCTACTTATAATAATAATAATAATAATAATAATAATAATAATAATAATAATCTTTTCTTCATTGAAGCGCCTGACAAACGCACTGCGCTGTACATTTACACGTTATGCAATTGAAACAATTCACAAGAACACAGCTAGTGATGTGAGCGTGAAATATTTCATTTGAAATATTTCATTTCTGACAGTTTTTTTGAAATATTTCAATGACCAAAAAAAACATGTTTTTTTTTATTGGATGCACACAAATTGACACAATGTCTTGAGTTGGACCAGTTTGTGCTGTTCCAATGACATGGTGCTGTTCCAAAGATATGGTCTGTTTTGCAATCGGATATTAACTTTATAATAGCAGACGTTACTTTGCTTGTCATTGTTTGCACTCTATTTGATCGTAGTCGATGGCAGCCATGATGGATTTCTTGTACACAGTTTCCGTCAAAGATTTTAACAGGGAGGAAGATGAACCACTGATAACGCAACTGCGAATGATGGGCGCGTGATGCATTCTGGTCTATCGAAAAACGATTAGTTCCGATCTCTACAATGTTAAAATCCATCGGTTAAAAGTCGTTTTATACGCAATGTTTTGCAGCATTTAGCTTTTTTGGCCGAGTAGAAAGTTAGGTAGCATGCCGAACTATTGTGCAGCCTTGAATTGTGGCAATGCCTGCGAGAAAAAGCTTGGAATTTCATTTTTCTGTTTTCCAAGCGAAGCTACACGGTAGGCGTACGGCTTTATTAACACTGTAGAGATAGGAACTTTTCGTTGTTTTAAGTGCTTTTTAAGTGCTTTTCACATTGGATAGACCAGCATGCATCACGCGCCCTCATTCGCAGAGCAAGCCAATCTGGGCCATCTTCCTCCCTGTTAAAATCTTTGGTTTCCGTCGTCATGCCTATTCCTGGGTTTATTTATGTTGTTTGACGAATAAAAGACTTCTTAAATAAACGTACGGTATCATTATTATTATTATAGAATTTCAATCTCTAAGTAGAAAATAATCATTAATCATTAATCATACCCGAAATTGGGTTTAAAATTGTATTTTTACAACCGAAATTCGGTTTCCCGAAAAATCGATAATTCTGTTTTCTCTTATCTTACATCTTTATCTAATCCCATGATTTATCCTTCAGGTAATAGCAGTGGCGTCACTAGGGTTGGTGTCACCCGGTGCGGTAACTCATGGTGGCACCCCATGTAGGCTACACCCTTCCTTTCCAGACCAAGCAGAATCCTTAATGATTTTTGTAGGGCCTACTAATGTTACCCATAAATCGTAATTCCTGTATATAACAGAATATAATGCTAAAAATAGTGATATTAACAACAGGCAGAATTAAAATTACAAATGCATATTTTTTAAATTTTATTTCTTATTTTAATCATTTACCATCAGGTCAGCAGTTACATCATTAAAAATCAAATTAGCAAATATTTGTGGACTGTGGAGGGCAATGAAGGTGCCTGCAGCCTCCTTATAAAATAATGTTTAAAGATTATAGAAAATTATATTATAATTTATAATAACTACAGTAGTGTCAATAATTGGCAAATTTTATATAATAAGGAAAAATAATTGGAAATTTTGGCTGATTATTTATTAAAACATTGTAATATAGGAATATTACCAATTAAAATCAGGTTAGCATTTAAAAATATTAATTTATGGCAATATACTCATAAATGTACGATTGACTGTGTCCTAGGCTAGCAGAATTTAGCTAAAATCACATTTATTTCATTTATGACAAAACAAGTGATTAATAATAAATGTTAAGCATAACAATGAACAATAACATCTACTTTATTAGATCAAACTGTAATTTGTGACATTTGGTGAATAAAATATGTTTTTCAACATATAATGTAACTCTCATAAAAGTCATTCTTAAAAACAGGTAATTAGAAATAAATTGAGTATCTCGAGGATGGTCATCACTAACACAATAATGCATATAATATGTAATATGAGAGAAATAAATAAACTGTTATTATGGTTGTAATTAGTTGTAAAATGTAAAGAAAAAAATAATTTCAAATGTTTCAAAGAAAACTGAAATATTTCAAATAAAACTGAAATATTTCATTGAAATATTTCAACGCCAAAAAAAACATGTTTTTTTACATCTCTAAACACAGCTCGTAATGCTAAGCAAAAAATCCTCACATAGGAGGGCAGGACATTTTCCATTGAAAATAACTATTATTAAAAACCCAGCAGAAGCATGTGAACGGCATAATCTTAGCAATCTGCCATTGATCGACTAAACATACACTGCCGAGCAATCTGACACCACATATTACACAACATCTCCTTCTCCTCCGCCTACTTTGCACCAGTTATTTATTTGCACATCTGTCGAGACATGGAACAAGTGGGGAAATGTTGGGCTATTTCCGATGTCAATTGATTACTTCCCATGGCCAACAGCCATGTGTTTTTATCCCGTAATCTGTGTTTTTCCTTGAAGGGCGGATCTGAGGCATTGCCAGTTGGCAGGAAAATCAGACCTCAAACAAAAGCTGGCCTACTATGTACTTGTGGGGCACGGTGGTGTAGGGGTATGTTCGGTGCCTTGCTGCCGTAGGGTTGCGGGTTCGAATCCACCTCAAGCCACCGCGTAGGGACCCTGGGCAAGTCCTTCACTCGCAATTGCTCATGCGCTTCGGCGTGAAACTCCGATTCAGTGTCCGCGCTGTAGTCGGGAGCGCCTCTGAGTAGAAATCTTGAAGGGGCGCTATAACAAGTGCTCATACATACATACTTACGCCAGCACCTATCCTGTACTAAACAACCACCATTTGTTTCACCCCTATATGAATATCAGTCTGAATAGTATACTTATTAAGTAAGTAAGTATATTCTTTATCGATCCAACTGCATAACTGCACTTTGGTTTTTTTGCCTATGCAAAGCTTAGCCAAACAATTGAGGCAGATCCGTGATATTAAGCTGAGTAGTCAATCAATCAATCAATCGTCGTTTATTTGCAATAACAGAATGACAGAGACGCATTGCTGCTTGCAAGTAAAGAGTAGTCTAATTGAGGTGATTCGGTTGAGTTATAAGAAAAGGTGGTTAAGGAACAGTGGGTGCTCAGGCATAAGCAGAAAAACAATTTCTTTAAAAGTCTAACCTAATCAACGTTATCCAAATGCACAAGACATTCAGTGGTTTTAAATGAAACCACAGCCTCAAGTGATCCCCTTTGAGGGACCATGGTCCATATACGGGATACAGCAGAGAAACAAGAAATCAGGCTATCATGGGTATTACTGTAAGAATAACTATGGACACCATAACAAGGATTGTTTGAAGACGTACTGTTTTAAATGATGAATAAACAAAATAGTGTTAAATGATTGATGAAACTAGGGTGACCCTGCTAGCGGAACCTTATGTTCCTTTGGGTCTACCTATTGACGCCACTGCACATGATTGTCTAAATTGTGTTTGTATGTGATAGTATTATGGTGATCAATAAAGAATTGATTGATTGATTAAAGCAAATGGAAATTCACCCGGACGCATTTTCACCGATCCAAGGTGAGCACAGCAAAATTTATCGGACTTATCAGAGTAATTTATCGTTTTTGCTTTCTAAATAATTTTATATACATGGCATTTCAATACCAGTGTCGAGGATAACTGTCATCAACCCAACTTCTACTTACGCAAGAAGTATTTTTCATCAATCCAGCTTCTATTTAAGCAAGAATTATTTCTTCTTCAATCCATCTTCTATTTAGGCAAGAATTATTTTCATCAATCCAACTTCTACTGAAGCAAGAGTTATTGTTATCAATCCAACTTCCATTTAAAATTATCCTATAAAAAATAATTTAGACCGCAAAAACGATAAATTACCCTGATTAGTCCGATAATTCTTGCTGTACTCACCTTGGATTGGCGAAAATGTCACACGGGCAGGGTATAGAGGTAGCACTGGGGAAAATAAGGTCTTCTGCTGTAGGGTATAAAGGTAAACTATGTGGAGCATCTGCTAATAACCAGAATGAGACATTGAACAATTATCACGAACTCTTCTCTAACAATAGGCCTCTTCGCCAAACCGATTATATGATAAATTCTGCAAACAGCATTAATAAGCCTTCCATTGTTACCCGTATTTAACAACATTCCCATCTAACAAAGACTCCATGTCGAATGTAGGCCTACACACAACTGTAGGCCTACATAGTACTATGCCTACAATCCGATAACTGTGTTTGTTCTAGCTACAAGACCGTCTAATCGTGTCAATTTACAATCGTTTTCCGATAGCCAACGAGACGCCACACAAGGCCTCACAGAAACGAGGCTGGCCTGTATGTAGCCTCACAGCTCATCTGATATATAGTCTCTTCAACAACCACGACTCACTGAACAATAATATTGTGCTATCTGGTTACCCAACCTCACACTTACTGCTGAATAACTATATTAGAAACAATGCTTCAATTAGAAGTTTTAAAGGTACGATAAAGTTGCACTTGATTTAATTCCTTGTGCCTGTAGATGTTACAGAGTACATGAGTTTTGTATCACGAGGTTTCAGTTCAGAAATGTGCAGTATAATAATAGTAATATGATAGTCACAATTGTGGCTTGCTTAAAGGTCTTAAAGCCCTCTCAAGTTCTATGCGTTTGCTTCCCAGCAGGAAATAATGGATTATTAACAATTAATTGTCATGAGAGTGGTTTCTTAATTGGTATTGGTATTTTGTACTTGCTCTCTTGAAAGTTAAAACATGTGTATTATGTTAGCATTAATAGGGTCACCGGCGAGATGAGTCCTATCATCCTATGAGATTTCACCCACCACTCAGTTTGTATAATTTGTGTATTGTGATTTTGCTTTATTTGGTGGCGAATAAACTACTTACTTACTGCTGAATAACTAAACTTCCAGGATGTAATGTAAAGTAACAGTGAATGCTGTGGCAAATATGCAAGAACTCTGCTTTGATCAGTTTGTGTACATTGCTTTCAAGAGAACATTGACAAACGCCTTAGCAGCTGCTCCATCTCCTCTCCCTGGTCTCTCTGGCAACCGGACTCGGATCTTCCCTCGACGTCTCTGGACCGACTTATTCCCAAGTGCTGTGTCAAGTCAGAGGGGGTTCCCTGACTTTACACAGCTCTTGAGAATAAGCTGGTGCTCAATACTTAGCTTTAGAGTTTAGAGTAGTGCTTTAGAAATTTGGAGTTTATGATTACGATTACTTACTTAGATATGTTGGGTAGCCAAGCAAGCAGTGCTGTGGGAAGTGCGCTATATAAATGCTTTGTTACATCACATTACATGTAGGCTGTTAAGTTATTCCAGTGAAAAACGTTGCTGGCAATTTCTCTAGCGCACTACTGAATGTGGGAAGGTCAAGGAATTAGTATTATCGTTATTATTTCTATGAACAGTTGAGAAGAGCCTCGGTCTGCTTCTGTTCCAATAAATTATCGCTTTAAAAGAAGTCTTGTATTCGTCTGATACGAGCAGAAAGAATTCCTAATGGCAGAAGGAATATTGGTATCAACGGCAAATTTATACTGCAGGTGGCCTGCTCTAAAGGCTTGGGTTCGTTATCAATCAATCAATCAATCAATCAATCAATAAAATTCGTTCACTCAAAATCAAGTTGACAATATCGCAACTTGTTACAACAGTAATACGAAAAATAAGGTGTCATGACAACTCGTCGAACGACATTTTTCTCCGACTTACTTCGTCGATCGACATCACTCGAGCGACATTTTACTAAGTTGTTTGATATTGTCACTTTAAAATGGAAGCTGGATTGATGAAAAAAAACTGTTTCCCGAAATGGAAGTGGGATTGATGAAAACATTCCTGTTGAAATAGAAGCTGAATTAATCGAAATAATTTTTCACGTAAAACTAAGCTGGAAATCAACCTGGATGCATGGATGAAAATAGGTTTCCATTCAACAGAAGCTGGATTGATGAAAATCAATCTTGTCAGTAATTAGAAGCTGGATTCCTGAGAATATATAGCACGTTTTAGCGAAACTATAAGAAAGCGGCCTCTATTGATTAGCTGTAATGGATACAGATACACTAGTAGACGAAATGTACGAGGGGATAGGCGTAGGAGGTGTGGTTATAGAAATGTCGTTCGACGAGTTGTTGGAACCGAAAAATAAGGATGGTGAAAAAGGAGAATGATATTCAGTAGATGTTTTTAAATAGGACTCATGCAATAAAATTGCTACCATCTTTAGCAGGAAGCTGATACTCAAGAGGTTATGATAAAAGTCAGATGGTGGAACACATGTATTCCAAGTAATGATGGCAATTTACATACGATCTTAATGGCTCATCCTGCAACATCACTTTTATCCTTACTTACTTGTATTACATCACTTATATTGCCAAAATATTTCAACAAGCATTGGCACAATCTCACGCGTTTGCCACTATGTTCACTGATTCAACTGCATACACACAGAGCTTTCGTAGTCCAAGACTGCTTGGGCATCGAATTGAAACAAACATAAATGTTGCAGGATGAGCCATTAAAATCAGATGTAAATTACCATCGTTACTCGGAAAACAAGTGTTCCACTGTCTGACTTAAATTACCATTTCCATGTATTAACAACAACCCACGGTTACAGTTAGTCCATTTTTTATTAGCCAATCAACAAATGCCTGTCAATCAATAGCACTAATGATTACTTCAACTATAAAGCTGAAATGCATGAACATTTGCGCTACCACGTTTGGAACAATGCTTACGGATCGTCCAGGCGTTAACAGATGACACTTCTCTTTCAATAAGTAGATAAGTAGCCTTTATTTGCGTCTGACCACCTGGCATGCTTTGAACATTGGAACTATGCATCAAAGGCTACCAATGAATTCGCCATTCTTCGAACAGTTGCCATCTTGAAGCAGGGATTGGGCGCCTAACAGGCAGCCATACTTGCGGTGCATTTGGTGCACAGAGAGAGGTTCTTAGCAACTTAATTTTAGTTTTCAGTCAGACATAAAACTAATACTTAGATTTATTACGTCTGCTGATCCAAAGTAGTACCAGGTTGCGGTGTGTCAACCTCATTCATAATAAATGAATATAATAAAATGTGGCATAGAACGATTATATAATAATAATAATCTGAAAGTTATTTAAATGAACACAGTGATAAAACAGCACTGCGCTGTACATTTACATATCCTTTATTGAAATCTGCTAACTACTAACAGAACAGACAGCCTGCAATGCATCAACGCTAATAGCAGCCTAATAAAGCATGTCCGATTATAAAATCGAACTCGGTACCTCTCGCTCTCTATGCCAGTGTGTTATCCAATGCACTATCGGGCCCCCCCAATGCAGAGTTAACAGTTGAAAGTTATTTAAACAACACAGTAATAAAACAGTAATTACTGTAAGTAAGTAAGTATATCCTTAAGTCAACCAACTGCTAACCACACTTTAAGAAATCGTAAATGAATCATCCTTATTATAATAAATCATCCTCATTATAAATGATTTCCATGCTAAGGTATCTGCTGTTGGGATTATTCTATTGTGTGTGCAAGGTCGCATGGCATAGTTTGTTAGTTTTATGGGAGGTAACAGTTCGTGCAGAAGATACGTCGAGTCATCAATGATGCTTCAGAACAGGCGGGAGTCAATGCACAGTGCACTGACAAAGCTGCTCTAAGCTTTGTTGAGCGTAGGGAAAGTGCCGAGCTCTGACCAGTCTTCTCAATACTACCTGTAGTCTTTCACGACATGCATGTATGCGTGATGCCTGTATGCATGATTGCATGTATGTATAATTGTATATATCTGGAATTTTATAAAGGACTTTTAGCAACTCTTCAAGAGCTCTATTAAGATGGCCGCCGCCAATAAGGAAAATTCTCCACTGACGGCCATCTGTGTATTTACCCACCAGTGTCACCATACCAATACATATATGGCACCTTAAGCCTATAAATTTCTTTATATACTGCCACTCAGTCCGCAATAAAGGTGTAATAATACCTAGTAATAGTGGGCAGCAGCTGCAACAGGGAAATTAAGAGACGTAAAGAAAAGGCAAATGCTGCATTTGGGATGTTTACTAAGACCTGGAAGAAAAACGGATGTACTATATGAAGACTAAGATTCACCTGTTTAGTGCCATAGTTTTGAGCACGCTGCTGTTATGGATCTGAAACATGGCCAATGACGGTGGCAAACAGGAGAAGATTGGATGCTACGCATCATGAGTGGCTGAGAAGAATTCCACATGTGTCGTGGCGCGACAAGATACAAAACAAAAGTCTATAAGATGATGGGACAAGAAGGTGTAGAAAATATCATCAGATTGAAGAGGTTGGGGCATGTTTTCCGATGGATGACGATAGAAGAGTGAAAC
Organism: Aporrectodea caliginosa; assembly: GCA_020284085.1. Classification (NCBI taxonomy): domain Eukaryota; kingdom Metazoa; phylum Annelida; class Clitellata; order Crassiclitellata; family Lumbricidae; genus Aporrectodea; species Aporrectodea caliginosa. The sequence continues at coordinate 798,368 of JACEVL010000134.1, read as the reverse complement.
CATTGATGTCATGGAATTCTGAATGGAGAAGGAAGAGAGGGGAAACATGGAACAACTGGACGGAAACCAACACAGACGACTTGAGTGGCCTGGAGATGTCTTGGGACAAAGCCGAGGAGCTGGCCATGGACAGAGACGAGTGGAGATGCTTTGTCCGATGTGCACTGACACTTAACTACAATCAGTTTAAACTTCAAGCACTTTGTGGGGCGGTGATGTAGGGTATGTTCGGTGCCTTGCAGCTGGAGGGTTGCGGGTTCGAATCCACCTCAAGCCGCTGCGTAGGGACCCTGGGCAAGTCCTTCACTCGCAATTGCTCATGCGCTTCAGCGTGAAACTCCGATTCAGTGTCTGCGCTGTTACAGTAGTCGGGAGCGCCGCTGAGGAGAAATCTTGAAGGGGCACTATAACAAGTGCTTATACATACATACCTACATGCATGCATAAGTAAGCTAAGTAAGTAAAACCTCAGTTGAAAAAACAATCATCACATGTAACACATGTATTGCCAACTGTAAAATTTCCCATTGAAAATCTGGAGCCGTAGCCACAGAACAAGTGCAAAATTCTTTGCGTTCAACCTTTGACGCCAAATTCGATGATCTCTCAATTAGTGTAATCTCAGTTGGCCTTTAGTACACACTGGCTAATAATTAATTTATTAAAAAAATTGCCATGTCATGGTACACCTGTCCCCTGTGTACTTCAAGGCCTGAGACCTCGAATTAGCACGTATTCAAGGACTAGTGAAGTGGTCCCTTGCCATTAACACTGCCAATTGAATTCAGTGTGAATTTTTATTACATAAATTACAGGAGTCAATATGTGGGACTATACTATGGTATGTACTTGACATATGCACACACGTGCCGATATATGGGACATACAGAGTACGTAGAAGTAAGGCAGAAAAAGCCACTGCTGTAAAATCTACCCCAATAACTTCTATAGTGCTATTATCATAGTCAATAGTTGATTGGTAAGAGCGGTTGACCTGTAAGGCGGAGAGTACGGTTCGATCCTCGTCCGAGGCAGTTACTGTGTAGGGACTGTGAGTACGGTAAGTCCTTCGCGCACAATTGCCCTGCAATATAGTTGAATTTGCCCCATCGAGGTGTGTGCACTTCTGAACTTTGGAAAAGGGCAATATCAAATGCAGTTGTATTGTATCATTGTATTGTATAATGTTCAAGACAACATTTGATGGTATTGGTCACTTCCAGTGATATCGCAATAACAACATCGCAATCCATTGGAGAATTCAGGTTGAAATCTGACAGATCAGATAAATGAGGCCATGATGGGTATACGCAAATCGAGAGACGAGTCCTATGTTTAGACCTGAGTGACAGATCGATCCGAATTGGGTAATTGTATTTTATGATTTCTATCCTGCTGGAATCTATTATGCACAACAGATCAACCGATAGTGCGCCAAAATCAAGCAGTAATCGAGCCGTAATCGAGCCATAATCAAGCCGTAATCGAGCCATAATCAAGCCGTAATCAAGCCATAATCAAGCCGTAATCAAGCCAGTGTCCAGAAGATCAGTCCGCTAAGACATAGAGGCAGCCTGTGGTGGATAAGCAACTGGAAAAGGCAAGTTTTAGGTTGAGTATGAAATGACATATTCTGCAACTGAGCAGAATGGACTGAAATCCAGAGACACTCAGAGGGTTTGAAAATCTATGTCGAGCAACAGAAAAATCTCGTTCACTAAGTACAGTTTTAGTGTTAAGTCTGAAAAGAGAAAGTCATTGAGAAGACCTGTGACTAGAAGAGTACGGGTTCGACCCTTCTCCCCTGAGACGGTTACTAAGTAAGCAAGTATGTTCTTTATTAAACGCAAGCAAACGCTCAGCACTTTACATACAAAGTCAGAAATAATTTAGGTATAAAGAAAACGATAATTAGAAGAAAATTAACTAGAAAACAGATGACTAACTGTACAACATCTTAGCCAAGAAGCCGCGCCTGGTAAGGGAATCAAATCTAGGGCGAACACGGTTAAGTGAGCGTGGGCGCAGGTCATGACCAGTACAATTGAGTGGGGGGAGAAGGTCGTGTTAAACAATGAAATACTAGGGACAGAGACAAATAAATAGTATTTTTAGTTGTGGGGGGTCCACGAAAATGAAATTAACTTGCGAGGCACTGCGAGCGCCGAAGGCGCGAAGCTGCCCACGATTAGGGGTCTGGGGAGCGTCGTCAGCTCCCCCAGCGGGGTCTGGGGCGGAGCCCCAGCCGCCAACGCTTTTTGGAGTATAATGTTGCCATATGGAGCTCATTTCAGCCACTCTGAACTAAACATTTATAGCTTTAAAATGAACTTGATTTGTTAGTTGCTACGTTGACTTGGTCAAAAATTTGCAAACATGTAATTACTATTTTATCTTAATTAATTTGATTTTGTAAACATTGAAACAGAAGATAACATCAAACATCAATATGTGTCGTGATTAAATATATTGGAAGAGTTACAAAGTCATGACATTAGTTGCAAGGCTGTCAGCGAAACCAGACCCCCCCCCAAAAAAAATCTATTCGGATTTACACGAATTGGATAAATGGTCTGAACGACAGCTGGGGGGGTCCGGACCCCTGGACCCCCCCGGCCAGCGCCGCCCCTGACAGAGACAAATAAATAGTATTCAGATTGTATTTCCATCTGTACCATGACACAGCAAAAAACTGTGTAGGAACTTTGAGCAAGTCTCTCACTCAGAACTGCTCACCACCAATGACTGTTGATGCCACCGTCATTTAATAGATGGCAGTGCTTAATAAAAACATAATTACAATAATTGGCCACCAACACAGACTCTGCAGGTCCTCTGGTCAATATGGCCTTCCTCTCCATCTCTTTCCTCCCTGCCTCCCTCCTTCTCTACCTAACTTGCCCTACTCCTATACATATCTTTTTTCAATAAGTAAAACAGCTTGAATCAATTAATTTAGAAATATTCACTGGTATTAAAAACCCTAAAAAATCCAGTTAAAGAATGAACCAGTAAAAACCCCATAGTTCAACGTTAAACACTGGGCATCAACTCTCTCTCTATGTCTCTGTCTGTCTGTCTGTCTGTCTCTCTCTCTCTCTCTGCATTCCTGGCATCATGGAACTGTTCAACAGTTTACATACATAAAGAATTACCTTAAACATAAATGTTCTATTTTATCTTCATAATCAGCAGTGACTATATACTGGACGGTCCGACACTACTTCAGATATACCTGTAATCTACTGAGCGCCCAACCTACTATACTGCTTTATACGTGAGTGCATGCACACTTAAATACATACATCACACAACTAATATGATCGAATATAAATTGGTCGAATTTTTTATCGAGTGGTGTGGCTCACCATGTCTGTATAATAAAATAAGTCACATTAAAGTCCTATTTCACGCTGCAGCTTCTACATACCGGCAGAAAATTTTTAAATATCGACAGAAACTGTTTTTTAAAACTCTACATCAAATGCAGAAAAAGTTCTGAGGAAAAACAGCAACCAAGATGTTTTATGGTGATGGTCGTAGTAAATATTCACACACATATACCTATCAGATTTCAACCAAAGGCTTCTTCAACAGATCATCATCATTATCATCATCATTATCAGTTTCTGATGCAAGCCATCTGGTGGCGACGGTTACGAATAAATGATCTCCATTGTCCTCGGTCATTTGTCAAGTCCATTGCTCCCCTTAGTATTAGTCCAAGTGATGTTATGTCCTCATTGACATCATCTATCTAGCATAGTCTTAGTCTGCCTTTGTTTCTTTATCCTTTGAATCTTGCATGTAGTGCATTGTGTGGGATTCTGTCACCTGGCTTTCTCTCTCTGCATGTCCAAACCATCAGAGTCTTCTGCTTCATTGCTTATGTCATTTGTTCTCAACTTAAGACTTCCCTTTTGGATTGCCCTTTTGATTGTGCATTCATCTACTGGAATTTGTTTCTTGTATTTGTACTGATTACTGTGATCTTATGGTACTTGACGCTGTCAATAAATGGCTTACTTATTTACTCTTTCAAACTGCTCATCATCCATAGGATCCGTCTTATGAACTAATCTTCTGGACACTGACCTATGGCTTGCTTTTGGTGCTAATGCCTGGCACATTAGACAGCAGCACTGTATAAGTTACTACATGTAATTAATATTAATAATTATTATTACTGCTATAATCTATATCTAGATTAGATATAGATCTACATGTATTATACAGTATGCTTCTCTGTTTGGAGTCTGGCGTGCAAGATTTAGTCAGAACGCAGCAGACTTAGCTATTAATGCACCAGTAACATTCACAATAGATCTGCTTGATAGCCGTGTTACAGGGCCTTTGTGACCTTTCAAAATGCACTATGATTTATATATGTTCAGATACATACATGCATACGACTCCATGAGCCGAGGAGCAGACTGCGTAGCTAGCTGAGCTTGGCTCCTACGCAGAGGCCCATTTCCTGCCAGGAGCCACACAGGCCATACTCCGACTCAAACACGCATAGCATTGATTAACTGTTTTCCACATCTAGGTCACCGTGTCACCGGCAAAGAAAACCCAGCTCATTACCAGCATAGATTTACGGTTGTGGCGTCCTGATCGGCTTGCTTTGCACTACCGTCCTGCTCTTGCAACATGGCGATTGATTGATCGAATGTTCAACCTGCAATCGGTCTCAGCCTACCTGTGGTAAAGAAGGCAATGGTAGGGGCCTAACACATCTGTTTACACGTTCTTATAGAAATACTTCTGCAGGAGCCGGGTTTCAAGGTTGGCCATGAAGCGCAATCATAGCCAAAACAATCCCCAGTTTAGATCCGCGATTCCTGAGACTGGAATTTCACAAGATATCGTTTTTCGGCTGACGTGCACTCGTGACCATAGCAATTTGAAATGGGACACCATCTTTTCAACCTCCTATCTTACAGTTGTACCGATTTACTGTTCCCGAAAGGATGGAAGGTTCAGTTGGCATCAGACCATATGTATTAAATACAGATTCTCAAAGAGAAGTATGCAAATATCCAGATAATACACAAAATGCCATACTGGTACCAAGCTTGACCCTTCAACCTTGGAACCGCCCTTCTTGTAGAGTTCTTGTAGAACTGCATGGGCAGAACCATGGGGCGCAGTGGTGTAGGGGTATGTTCGGTGCCTTGCAGCCGGAGGGTTGCGGGTTCGAATCCACCTCAAGCCGCCGCGTAGGGACCCTGGGCAAGTCCTTCACTCTCAAATTGCTCATGTGCGCTTCGGCGTGAAACTCCGATTCAGTGTCCGTGCTGTAGTCAGGAGCGCCTCTGAGTAGAAATCTTGAAGGGGCGCTATAACAAGTGCTCATACATACATACATACATACATACATACATACATACATACATACATAATAAGAAGAGAGCTGAAACGAATCGTGTCTGCAAACGGTAACTGTATTTCTTACCTTCACCTTTTACACATGTATTACATTAAATCATTTTAATGCGCAACACTTACTTGTTAAAAAAGCAGCGTCGAGTCTAGCCTTGGCGTCAGGGTCCTGGCTGCAGTATATATGTATAACCCATTGGCATTAAAAGGCGACATAAACTCAATGCCGTTCCATTGAAATTCAACAATCGTTTTCTAAAGTTAGTCGCGCAGCAATGATTCACATGGTGGGTACAAGTTCACTACCAAAATAGGACGAAATCATAAATCATAGCCCGTGCATTGCATTTTTCAAGCTGTCAGCCAATTGAGGTCTCCGATTTTTCAGCCAAAAAAGGCTTGTCATTGCTATCTTCAAACTCATATCTGACAAAACCAGATCCTACTGTAGCCAAAATGTTGAGTCACTACCTATTCTGTGGTCCGCAAATAGACAGCAACGCGGTCTCTGCAGTGGTTAAACAAACCGTCTGCTGGTAGGTACACAATGGCCGTGATACGAGACAAACAGCCGATGGCGGTGGGCGTTCTGCATGAAATTGGTATTTGTTCATACCAGATATATTGCTTTCAAGGGTGTATTTTGGTACGAGTTTTTGCCGCACGTGCACACACAGTGTGACCTACTTACGCGGCCGACCTGTACTATCGACAAAAGCGTTCACATCTTAAGCGCGTGCGATCCATACAGGTAATGCGTCTCTCTCCTTAACAGGCAATGCGTCTCTCTTATTAGACGGTCAATACCTGAGGGACGTTAAGCCAAGCGATTGCTTTCTACAAGATCTTAACGTTAGATCTTGGGGCTTAGTTCATGAAACATTGAACTCTGGTCAACCACAATACTTCGAATCAGTTTTCATTAGGGATAGGCCAATTGGCATTTTCTGCAGATTTCCAAATCCGGATAGTAAACGGATATTAGGCCTGCTTTCTCGGCCGAATCCAGATTCCATCTGATTAATAGACATTAATAGTCTTTAATAAGTTTGCTTAGTTTCAATGTTCTTCTTTGTGCGAAATAAAGTATATATATAATTTCTTTTCATTTGCAAAGATATAATAACTTAATAATTGGAGACAAACCAAATATGAAACAGTTCCTAATGTCTAAGGCCAACACATTATAAAACACAATCAACAAATCTGTGGGCACAATCAACAAGGTCCTATTATTTAATGAACTAAGTGAACATGGAGCCGCATATTCCCTGACCCTGACCGACATTTTACTTTATTCCATCTTCCGCTAGATGGAGCGGCTGTTTTGCATTGTTGACCACCGTCTACGGCTGTGCAAAGTCTACGCCAGTTGCACAGCCAATACAGGGAGCATCCCATTTCAGTCTAGGTCATAGGAGTGCACTTACATCCATTGAGCTCTGTGCAAGGTTTATATTGCCCACCAGAGGAATATTTCAATGCCACCATGAGGATCTCTATACATAGAACATAAAATTCCACTTATACATGTACATTTTACATGTACACGCATACTGCCCCAACACAATTTATAGCCAACCAAGGTTAGACCTTTAACCCGTTCACACACAACAACAGTGTTGAAACGGTTCTGATTTATTAGCACTGTCTACTGCGAGACCAGCTGATAGAGCCTAGTTATCACACAACCTTGTTCGCTTTTTAGGAAGACTAAGGCTGACTAAGTATTCTGAACACGCGTCAGATCATAAAATTTAGATTTATTAAAGGACATTTACATGTAGATAAACAATGTAGAAAATTCAAAACATTTAGAGCGCAACGCAAGTCCTGTGGCCAACATTTGAAGACCATTCAGTTTTAAGACATGAGAGTGGTTGAGGAATGTTCTGTTTGATCTTGGGCTTGCATTCAGTGCATTCTCAGGTTGGAATCACCTTTGAGGATGACATAAGATGAGATTTTCTGTATATAAATACCATATCGGTGAAAAGATTAGATTACCTGTATATAACTGCCAAATATTTGTGATAATATAAGATTTCCTGTATACATGTAAATACCACATACTTGTGAAAGGATCAGATTTCCTCTACCTAGATACCAAATAATTGTTGAAAAATAAGATTTTCTGCATGTAAATATTAAAATATCATACATTGTGAACATCTATGATGTCCTGTATGTAACTACCATATGTTTTGTGAAAAGATAAGATTTTCTGTTTGTAAATAAATTATATTTGTGAAAAGACATAATTTTCAGTATGCAAATACCATAAATTTGTGAACAGATAAGGTTTTTTAATGTAAATACCACATACTTGTGTCGAGATCAGATTCTCTGTATGTAAATACCATATTTTTTTGAAAAGATCATAATGTTCATTCATTCATTCGGGAATTTATATAGAACTGATATAGAATTTATGTATGTAAATACCACTGAATACGCTCACATGAAAACGGGAGTATGACAAGGATGTATCCTATCCCCATACCTATTTAACCTAGTATCAGAAACAGTAATGTCACTCAGCCTTAACAACACCGAGACAGGAATCCAATTAAATGAAGGGCTGGTGAATAATCTCTGATTTGCTGACATTGGCCTTCTGACTAAAAGCGGACCAGAACTACAGGATATTATGACACAGATTGATAAAACCAGTAGAAGGTTCAGACTAATGATCAACCCACACAAAACTATAACAATGGTTATTGAAAAGACCAGACACCAGTAACTATCACAGTCAAAGGAAAAGCTATACCTTCGCAGCCTGAAGACATTCTTATTTCTCATGGGGCGCGCTGAGGGTGCCTCTGAATAGCTCGTACTGTAAGAGGCGATTTACTATTCTCAGATACGATACGATATATGCAATATTTGAAGGAAAAAGAAACAAAGGTAGACCAAGACTACTCTTGATAGCTAATATGGTTTGGTTTGATTCTAGTTAAGGTTTTTTTGGTTTAGTTTGTAGGTAGTTAAGGCTTGTTTTTCGCAATAGCTTTTTTGGTTCGAAACTGAATATTGACTCTATGTCCTTCCTGTTGTTAACATGTACTGCAATAATAGTAATAACTTAGGTGACCCTAGCTAGCGGGACTATTGTCCTTTCGGGGTTCCATTTTGTGGCTAGTGATGAAAAATAATCTTGCTGCTACTGTGTTGTGATGCTAACAATGGAAAATAATCATGTTACCTTTGTTTCACTTTAATGGCTTCAATAAAAGAATTTAATTGAATTGAATATAAATGAGGATATAACATCACTTGGACTAACATGTGATCTTTTATCTACTTTTATGGCACTAAATCAAGCAATAGACTTGACAAAATTGACCGAGGACAATGGAGCTCATTTAGTTGTACCCATCGCCGCCAAATGTCTGGCATGAAGAACTGATCATGATGATAATGACAGTGGCAGAATACATTTGCATATTTAGCCACTCCTTAGCTCTTTAATGCGGTAAAACAACTCAGCCTCTAACCTATTTAGCAGTGAGCAAAAGAGAGCATAGTGAGCAGCAGAGAGCATAGTGAGCAGAAGAGAGCACAGTGAGCAGAAGAGAGCACAGTGAGCAGAAAAGAGAGCACAGTGAGCAGAAAGAGAGCACAGTGAGCAGAAGAGCGCACAGTGAGCAGAAAAGAGAGCACAGTGAGCAGAAGAGAGCACAGTGAGCCTAAATGTACTCCATATGAACATGTGCAGAAGTTTCACTGGATACATTAGCAAACCATAGACGTCTCTGGCTAACCATAGGGCCAACTTTCAAGCCGTAGACAAAGGCTGCAAATTATTTGGCGGTGTAAAATATGCACCGGATGTGAAGCAGAGGTCAGACTGGGGAAAACGAGGCCCTGGTGCAGGACGAAGCCTCCGTCGTTACTCAGCCAAGGACTAAGAGGTCGGTCGGTCGGGCCATCGACGCATACGATGGGTCGGGCTGACTGGTAACCACCCAGCCAAAGCAGCAGAGGCCTCCTCTCTCTGGTCTGCACCCAAGTCTAGTCTTTGTCCAGGTTGTGTACTAAGCACGTGTATACATAAACTCACAGGCATATACATGCAGTCAGCCACTGTTTGTACTCTGACAGTGCCAGTCCCAAGCCTGAATAAAGGAGGAGGGCGACGATAATGATCTTTGTTATCACAGTGTCGTTAAACTGAAACTACTACAGTAAGTAAGTAAGTAAGTAAGTAAGTCAGTCAGTCAGTCGGTCGGTCAGTCAGTCAGTCAGTCAGTCAGTCAGTCAGTCAGCCAGCCAGCCAGCCAGCCAGCCAGCCAGCCAGCCAGCCAGTCAGTCAGTCAGTCAGTCAGTCAGTCAGCCAGCCAGCCAGCCATTCAGCCAGCCAGCCAGCCAGCCAGTCAGTCAGTCAGCCAGCCAGTCAGTCAGGCAATCAGTCAGTCAGTCAGTTAGTTAGTGAGCCAGTCAGTCAGTCAGTCAGCACAATATCCATTATCCATGAACATAATACTGTTATCACTGTTGCTGCAATAATCACTATTACATTAAAAAATCGTCAAGTGCTGTATTATCTGAGCCATTCAGTCGTACCTTTGAAGATTGCATTACCCTGTGAACTGTTTTCCATTCTCTGCAGATTCCCCTCTCAATTATAACCCTAGACACTCAAGACTATAACATGAATATATATTATATATATATATATATATATATATATATATATATATATATATATATTATATACAAATTAGATATGTATATATGCATATATATGTATATATAAATATATATATTGACGTACACATCAATTTTTAATTAACATCAATCGCCAATGATTTATGAATTAATAAAATGGCATTGTCAGTTGCTCTGAAGCCTAACGTTTTCCGCCAAAAACATAAAACGGGACACGAGAGCCGATTGATTAGAAATGCTCGGCTTATGGCGCAGAGAACATAGGTTCCAGACTGTTATTGTGTAGAGACCTTGAGCAAGTCCTTGATGCATAGTGGCTCAGCGCCATCGATTGATGCCTGGTCATTAGAGAGTGGTGCTTGATAAATGCATAGCAATAATAATAAAGTCATGCTTTAGAATCTCTTAGAAAAGGTTTATAAGAGAAACTTAAATTGTGCTATTGCATTGTTTGTTCACTGTATTGTATCCATTGTTCATTCAATCATTCAGCCATTCATTCCGGAACTTTGTATAGCGCCCTATCAAGAAGCCTGTTGAGTGTTGTTGTAAAGTAGTGTTGTTAAGTGTTGCCGACAAGTGTTGCTGACAAGTGTTGCTGTAAAGTGTTGTTGTTAAGTGTTGCTGACAAGTGTTGCTGTAAAGTGTTGTTGTTAAGTGTTGCTGACAAGTGTTGCTGACAAGTGTTGTTGTTGTCAAGTGTTGTTTTCAAGTGTTGCTGACAAGTGTTGCTGACAAGTGTTGCTGACAAGTATTGTTGTTAAGTGTGGGGTTTTCTAGCACTATTAAAGATCACTTACTTATTTACTTTTGCCAATTTTCCAACACAGACCTACACTGTCAGCATAGAAAAACACCAATTCCAGGGAAAGGTTAAAAGCCTTCAAAATCCAAGAAGTGGATTACTCACAATAAAGCCAGCTTCCGGATTACTCGTAACAAAGCCAAATTACGTATTACTTGTAACAAACCATGTATTACTTGTAACAAACCATGTATTACTTGTAACAAACCATGTATTACTTGTAACAAAACCATGTATTACTTGTAACAAAACCAACATCCGGATTACTCACAACAAGGACAACTTCTGGATTACTCATAACAACTTCCCTAAGAAGCAGAAGAGCTTGAGAGACTGAGTTCATATTCAGCCGATAAAAACGCTTGACAGCTAATAACATCTAATCAAGATGTCTACCAATCAAGGTGCCTATGACGAATTGATCAAGGCCTTCCTTTCCCGGTCTCACCCATCTCTCCCAAAGGCAATAAAGATTTCCGGCCTCCTTCCGAGTCATAAGAAGCTTAAGTGATGATTGCACGCTGACTCAATGCAAATACGCAAACAAAGAACTCTGTCGTAGACATCCTTACTGTAGAAAATAACAGGTAAGGCTTGTGTCGATATAGCCGATGCTAAATTCCTATTCTCCATATTACACAACTCCAAGCATGTACTTCACCATCTCCTACCTCCATTCCGACCCCTCTCCTCTCACCAATTAAGACTTAGTGCACACAACCATACTCTCCCACCCAAAGATAACTCTCAATTTATTCCCAGATCAATATATAAAAATATTTACTAGTTTATTTTAAAAATTTCTAATTAACTTATCCATTGTCACTCATGTTAGCATTTCTGTGTTCTTGTCAGAATGTTTTTCTCAATAAAACGAATAGGCCTATGCTATGATCCAAAGCCATGTAGGGCTGATAGTTCTCAACGTCAGGACTGATCAACTGGATCCAGAAGGGATAGGGAAATTAGCACTACAGATTAGGGCAAAACAGTCAACCAACAAGAGCCATAACAGAATGGCTGAAACTTGCGGAAAAGCAGACTAAATGAACAAAACTACCATGAGCTAAAACCACAATTGGGCAATATGATAAAACTCTACATGCACTCAATACCAATGGCCTTTTGACGTTTGGGAAGTAGTTTCACAACACAAGGGATTAACGCTATATACCTGAATCATGGTAATTTTTAGACTCACACCTTGAAATACTCAGCCATTTGCACAACAAACCTTTGCTGTCATAAACGTCAACTGCAGAATATGATGTGTCTGACCTGGGAAGGAAGCGGTTCAACGTGACCCACCCGTTGGTGGATACATGGCTGAATTGACAGCCACGCTCTGCGATGAGTGGGCAAACACTTGAAAGTATCCTCTGTCGTCTGACAGGTTGCCCAGGTCTACTACATAATATTATTCAGCTGGAGTCTCAAGAGAAGCATTACCAGTCGAAGGACAGTTTTCTATCTATAGAACATACCCTCGAAAACCAGGCTTACTGCTCTCGCCTAATGACATTGAGATTATCATTGTTATTATTATTGAGGACAATTATACAAACATTAAGATACAGTTTATTATTATTCTTGCCCCGAGGTAAACATGATCCCTCAGCGACTTCAAGATTAATTAAAATGATAAAAGTCTGGAACGGTTTACAGGGAGTTTAGAGGGTAAAGAGGGAGTTTATTATTTTTATTATTATTTTTTTATATACCCGAGGTATCAAGGATCCCTCAGGTGGCCTAAAAAGTCCGGAGACTGCTGGAGAAGATTATTATTCTGGAATGGTGTTGTCAGTCGTTTTGTCCTAAAAGGTTCCCCGGAACGCGACGGCATTGAAGCGTTGGACGTTTATAGAGAGTCGGGTCTCCGGTTGCTAGGGTCATTATTATTATTATTATGTGCACTTATTAGGTGCCACTATCTAAAGACAGAGCATCAAATGATGGCACTGAGCAATTGTGAGTGAAGGACTTGCTCAAGGTCCCTGCAGAATAACAGTGTCATAGGCGGATGCTCGACACCATAATCTCTGCTCTAACCAACGGGCTTACCATATCCCACGTTTCACTACCATATGAATAACCAGGTGATATTCATTTTAGCGGAAAAAGATCTATTAAACTCAAGGAACAGGCTCAACAACAAGTCCTGTTGTCCACAGAAATGACGTACATCTACTGAGTTTGAATCACATATATCAGCTGTAGTTGGATATTACAATTATTACAAAGAAGATGAAGCAAACATTGTACAAATGACAATGAAGAATCAAATAAGAGATAAAGATCATTGTCATTTTCAAACTCAAATCCCTTTATTCATATCAAGTGTAATTATGTGTTCTAATACACTTAGACAAACAGGTATCAAAGGGTTATCCTAAAAGAAGCAATAGTGTTCTGCTAGTAGTGTAGTAGAGAGCCCAGCTTTCATAGTTTGTGGCAGGCAGTAACGTCAATGTTATGACGTCAATCCTCAAAACATTAACAGTTTAGTAACCTTGTACTAGTGCAAAAACGGAGCCAGCTGCATTCTGAATCAAGCAAATTGACCCAAAGCAGGCATATTGGTACGGTCAGTGGGTCATGAAAACAATAATTACGTGTGACAGAGAGCAGAGGAGAATTTATTTTCTTTGAGTTGTTTTTTTGGGCATCTGTCTCGTGTTAACTCCTACTTCCCTCGTCCTGCTAAGCAGGGATTGGGTACACTGTACATATTTTAACTTGTCCAACCTATTGGGGCAAATGTCCCAGTAGTTTAAGGATTTGTCCCAGTAGTTTTGTGATTTTCCCAGGTAATACTCTACTTTCAATGTTAGTTTTCCAAATAACATTGAAAGTATTGTAGCAGACTTTGTCCCAGTAGTCTAAATCGGTTAAAATATGCACTGGATTGGGTACCCGGCTTGCAGCATTGTCCTTGTCCAACCTCATAAGGGATAAGAAGTTCAAACAGAACTGTAACCATGAAGGTGGCAGAAAAGAGGGTAGTCCACAAAGGCTGTCTTATTTAACTCTGCTATAAAACAAGAAAAATTCCTACAAGTGATATGAATGCTCTAATGTCCTCATGGCAAGAAAGATATGAATGCTATAATGTCATCATGGCAAGAAAGATATGAATGCTATAATGTCATCATGGCAAGAAAGCTGTAATGTCCCATGGCATAACTTAAAATTTCTTGACCCCCCCAGGTTAATACTCATAGTGACCCTGCACCTTTCTAAATGACCCCATTTCCACAGATTTCGGCCTAGATGTAAGAGGGAATGACAAACGAGTTTGTTTATGTAAACAGGAAGAACGCAGGTACTGCGAGGCAGTTAGGAGCGATGGGCATCACGGAAATGAAAGCAGATCAACGAAATTACAGCAAAACATCATAACAATGATTTCCAGTCTACTCCGGAACGTCAAAACATGATAGGGTTTGGATTGCAAGTTCATTCGCCTACAATGTCCTACATAGTAAAACGCAGATAAACTGCTCATCCTTTACACTCGTTCACTTGTTTCCTGGATTCTGCTGGATTACATTCCAGCAGTCACATTGCTCTCTTTATCTTGTAATGTAATGTGAAGTAAACTACTGATATTTCTCAGTGTACCACACACATCAGGGTAACTCAACCACCATTGGTGAAGCATATCCACAATGGCTAGATTATTTTTCCAGCAAAACGAATCTAAGACACATAAACCACACATCAGGCAATCACTCAACCACTGTTGGTGAAGCACTGAAGATTATCCCCAGCACTGTATACAAGACACCTTGTTCAGGAGAAAAAGATCCAGGAGAAAAAGATCCAAGCACACCCATACATGTATGTATCCAGATCAGTGGTTTTCAACCGGGGCTCCACAGGATGATAAGGTTCCACTGGTATCAGCACAAAATCTGCACCAAAATTACAAACAGGGAGCCCACCGAGAGATCAAATAAAGAACAAAACAACCCATGGATCTGGCATTTTAATCCTTCAAATGTTCACTCAGGAAATTCTCTACGTTGACCTTGAGATCTCCGTTTTCAACTCCTGTCTTCCTGGGTTTATTCCCACCTTGGGAATTCCCACTTTTGCATCTTCTCCACATAGTCTGTTTGCACTTTCACCTGACTTTTGATGGAACTCAGATATTGGTTTTACTTGCCCCACTGATTCTGCTTAGTATTGGCCATTGTAAGATGCTGACCTTCTAGCAGTCTCACTAAATTTGCAAACTATAATACATTGCTGAAAAAGGACAGTTAAAGTCCTGATGTCTTGGGCTGCCAACTTTTGATTTTTCCAATCCGGGATGCCCGCATAGTCACTCGATAAGCCATTACCAATGTACTCTGTCCACATCATTGTATTTAACGAATGTTGCGTCAGCCTAATGTACGATCTAAATTCTAAAGTCTACTGAAAACAGTCATAAAAAACTTGTTGAGTCATCACAAGACAAGTGGCTTACAGATAAATTATAATCCACTTCAATAGCAAAACATTCTATTCTTTTATTTATTTATTTATAGAAGATATGGATTGCTAACCTAACTACCCTCTATTATATGGCCACTCCATAGAACTTATTAACAGCCGGATTTTCGAGTCTAGTGTGCAAAAAGAAGAAAAATATTTAGTGAAGTGAATAATATTTACACCCAGTTCTGGGACAATTTGGGATCAACCAGGGTCATGGGACACACAGGGCCAATTCCGGGACTGTCAAGGCGAATCCGGGATGGTTGGCAGCCCTACTGGTGCAAGTTAGAGGGTTTTTCAATTAATGAAACTCAGATTCAGAGTGTTAGAACTGAAGAATGCAGATGACATAACAGGCAGCTATTTAAGCACTATATCAACGACAATAAAGTGTTAAGTATGAAGTGACATGCAATTGTATCAAGGAATTTAAGGCATCTGTCCGAATAGCTCTTCCCTTATCTTAGACTTAGAGCAGCACTCTTATCAAGTCAGCGGCTCTTGTGTTTATCACTTTATCAAGTACCATTCAAAACTTACTTAAGGGTCAAAATGTAGGAACACATTTTAAGAAAAGATCCAATGCAAGTAAAAATAGCAACATTGGTGAAATATAACCATAGATAAATGGTAACATCACTAGCATGAAGAGCAGACTATCAAGTTGAAAGCGAGATCGATACCCACTACCCTCCAAAAGGTCCACTCAATTTGCTTGGTGGCGTTGGTAAAATGAGCAGTAGGACGTGATGGGCGCCTTGCATGGCTGCCATAGAGTTAAATTCTACTCCTGCAATAACTTGTAATCATCCGTTCATACTATGACTTGCAATCAAACTGCATACTTGTCAGTTTGAAATAATAAAGACGAATATTATTATTAGCCGTCAGCTCAACTATTGTAACTCACTTCCTACTGGCATTTAAAAGGTTTGGTACTTACCATACTTAGAATCCAGTCTGCACACTTCCTATGTTTAGTAGTTACCATCGACTGATGCTTTGAGCATTATTCAAGTGGAACTAAAGAAGTTCAGGATTGGAAAGATTGGATCTTTCAGAGCCCTTGTTGTCTCAAATTTAATAGGCTTTTGGGGGACGAAGTCTTGGTCTATTTCATTGTTTTTACCTACATAAAAATTCCCCAAATCAATGGCAATTAACTTGCAATTCTTAGCACGGCTATAAAATGTCCACAGCCACCGCAAAGCAGATACTGTCATCGAATTGCCTACTGAGGGGCCTGTGTATTTTTAGAACTGTGGAAATTTGCATATGTTTACGAATTAATTACACACACCAGTGCAAGAACAGAATTTCAATAACTGCATTCTAAACTTAGCTCATCGAAGTGCAGAATAAATTGACACTAAAGATGCAGGTACTAAAGAATTTTACACATTTCAATGCCATACATTTTCCTTTAGAACAAACGAGATTGATCGATAACTATAAATTTAGATTATTTGAAGAAGAAGAAGAGCAGTCTCTTAAGATAGCCCTGAGGCAGCCATGGGTATGAATTGTTGGCGACTTCATTTTCTTAGCCTGGCATGTGAGAGTGGAGTGGGTCATAGGCACCGACTTCTTGGGAGCCTTTGCGCAAATGCAAGTTGGATTTATTAAAATATTGCATGAATGGAAGTTCAGACCTACGTACAGTAGGTCTGAAATATGAGTGCAATGCACCCACTGAACTTTCCATTTGCAAATGTCCTACATAAGACATGCTACATACCAGTGCATATTTTAACTGTATAACTAATGAGACAAATGTCCCAGTAGTTTTAGGATTTGCCCCAGAAGTTTTGGTGATTTGTTCCAATTAGGTAATACTCTACTTTCAATGTTAGTTTCCAATAACATTGAAAGTATAGTAGCAGACTTTGTCCCAGTAGTCCAAATCCGTTAAAATATGCACCGCTACATACACAAATTTTGGAACTTGTAAGCAGTAAGTTGCACAACTATAGATGTCAGTCACCATCACGTGAATTTCAATTACTTTTTCTAACCACGTAACCAGTGTTTCCATTAATATAATTTTCTGCCCTATCAGGGATTTGAACCTCTGACAGTTCAGCATGCTAACCACTACACTATCGAGCACTCCCATTATCTTAAACAAACCTTCAAATACACTATATTAAATTTTAAATACGTAAATCTAAATATGCAAAGTCCAAATGATACTCTTTAGCACATTTTTCATATACATTGCAAATGGAAGCTGGATTGATTACATTAATTTCTACTTAAATTAGAAGTTGGATTGCTTTAACTAATTTGTTGCCTAAATGGAAGTTGGATTAATTAAATTAATTCTTTGGAAGTTCGATTTATTACAATAATCTGCGTAAATGGAAGTTGGATTTATTAAAATAATTTGCGTGAATGGAAGCTGGATAGATGAAAAGCCAGCGAACGGAATAATTATAGCCTACACGGCTACACGCACTCTGTTACTGTCCATAACCGCAACGTGGTCAAAATTAATAATAAAATACGATAAAATGGAGTTTAACTTAAATCATTTGTCTGCTGTGGACTCTGGACCTGGCCAATCCAATTAACGCAGATAGATCGTCAATTATTTCGATCCAAACATGGCAGAAAGAAGTTTGTTTAGACGATCGACAAAGAAGAGGAAGACAAACATCGGCGGCGTTGCAACAGACAAAATCGTCGCAAAAACACCAAAAACTACGACAAAAAATTCCAGAAACGACACTCACCTTCACCATCGACGAATCCAAATCCTTTCAAAATCGATTCGAATCGTAGAAGATCGCGTAGAGACGATTATAACCGAACGTCGTATATAATAAGGCGGCCGCTGCCGATAACTGTTCTAGCCGGCGTTGCGTGCGCACATTGGGGTCCGCTTAAAAGACGGCGCACCATAGAATACAAGGATCCTCGTATTAATAGACTTGGAAAACATCCGGACTGATCCAACATCACTCCACTGAGTCTCTATCTCCTCCGTTCCTCGGTCGGGTCAGTCTGACCTAACACAGAAAATTCCTACGGCACACCAACGTTGCAGGGCCATACATTATAATAATTTCCATCCGAGTACTCGGGTAGCAGTCACGACGCTTCGGCGGCCGCGGCGGCTCACCGAGGGGAAGGAGGCGGAGCGGGAAGAGCCGGGTTCTGACGGTCACCGCAGGCAGGCCTTGCCTTGCAGTCGAGGTGCGCGTTCGGCCGTAGCCGAAATCTGGGTCGAGTACTGACGGCTGAAGTATCTAGGCCACGATTTATTTCGCTGGAGAGCCGACCGAATATGGCACGTGAGACTGTGCGGTGCCAGGGCGCAGCTATCTGCTGCTTATTTATGCAGACACTGGATTCCCATCGTCCGCCACGATTTTGGGACTTGGACTCAAGCACCCCGTATTTTTGGAGGAGTAGACTGTCGAAGGATTATTACGACATTATCGAAGCATGTGTTAGCTGCACACGCATTGCATTAGACTGGGTAAAGCCCGGTAAGAGAAAAGGACAGATACACTGTAGGTCGGGTAGGCCTATACATAGGCCTAACTAAACAGAGTAGTAAACTTTAACAATTTCACTTTCTTATTACTTGTAACTTGTTGTAAGCCTCTCATTATATTATTAATTTATTAGACCTATTATAATTATTATTATAATTATTATTATTATTGGTAAACGGTAATAGTAGTAGTAGCAGCAGCAGCAGCAACAGCAGTAGCAAGATCAGCAGCAGCAGTAGTAGGCCCTAGTAGCAGTTAGTTCCAAACTTCTAAAGCGTCATTCTAAGGCCAAGAGCAGAGTACCAGCTTTTCACGAGCGTAGTAGTGGGTGATAGCCTAATAGTTCAGGTAGGCCTATCTTGGGCTACGACCTGACCCCAAACTGGCCCACAACGATGATTAGGCCTAAGCTGACAATTAAGAGCTTGCAGAGTTGATTTTGAGCACCCTTTTCGGCACGAAAGGCTATAGGCCTATAGGCCTAATATAATTAAGATAATTCCCAGATTCCAGTATAGGCCTATCACGTCATCAGTTCATCATAAGCGCTGGTGAATAAGCTGCAGTCTCACTGACGTGATTTTGTGTGGCTCTGAGAAATTTCGAAAAATTACATTGCATTGCAGCATTACTTCTTTAGTTCTCTGCCTTTTCGGCAGGTTCGTACTTCCCATGTCGTCATTCGCCTCGTTTCCCAGCCCTGTACTTCAGCTTGCTGTAACCTTCTTTATCAGTTCACGAGCATCATTCTTGGTCTTCCTTTCGGCTTTTCCCCTCCATTCTTTCCTCGATTATAATTCTTAGGAGAGAATCTCCTCTCATTATCTGACCCAACCAATTTCTCTGCCGTCTTCTGGTTGTTTCTATCAGAGATCTTTTTCATCTACCATTTGTAATATCTATATAATATTCTTCGTTTAATATTTCCAAACTGACAATTACGCACTACGCAGTATGATTACAATTCAGTATGAACGGATGATCACAAGTTATTAGGCCTACAAGAATCGAATTTTAACTGTATACGACATCCATGCAAGGCGCCCATCACGTGCTACATCTCATTTTACCAACGCGCCATCTCGCGAATGATAGGCTGAGTGGACCTTTGGGAGGGTTCGAAAAGCGATGTCGCTACCTACTGCTCTTCACGCCAGTGATGTTACGACTACACTATGGACCCCACCCCCCCGTCATTGTACATTACGTTACATTGTATGCATAATCATCATCATTCATTCATTCAGAGGATTTATAGCACCTCTTCAATGGAGAGGTAAGCTACTCCCGACTCCAGCACGGCCAAAAAGAACAGTTTTTAGTCACAAGGTTGCCAGATTTTGGAACTGCTTGGTCGCGAAATCACGTCAAAAAGTAGCCCAAAAGTCGCGAACTGAACAGCTAAATGAAAAATTAATACATTTTTGCTTGAGTAGGCTACGTCAATAGTCATATTTTATTGGTTTCGCCAAACCACGTGACGAACCGTTGACGTAGCCTAGACATTCACATGGCAGACTGCTTGGTTTCCTCCCATTGACTAGTCCGTTCTCATGTATGTATTTATTACTTACTAAGCCACACCACATAAGAATGTTAGCTAGTAACAGTGACCCAGTAGCCTAAGTAGTACGGTCAATTTATGAGAACTTATAAAGTCGCCGTAGCGACCGCGGGACAATTCAAAAGTAGCCCAAATATCGCGAGGTCGCGAGGACGAAATTTTCAGTCGCAAGCGCATTGAAAAGTAGTAACTCGCAAGATGTTCATGCTGCCAGCCTGCCACCCTAGTGAGACCCGGTTTGGCTCATAGTAGGCTAGAATTTCACAGTCCCGCCTCGTCCTGGGTAGGCTGGGTAGGTGAACTATCTATCATCTCCCAGAGCTTATTGTGGTTTAACTTCAGATTACATGTCACAGTCCAAGCCGAGATGTGCTCACTCTCTGACACCACTGACTTACTATTTGCCAATGGAACAAAAAGTTAGCGTATTTATTATTTCACTGAACGTTGGCCAATCCCAGGGTTGCCAGGTCGTCGCGAAAAGCGCGAGTTAAGCTACTTTTCAATGCGCTCGCGACTGAAGATTTCGTCCTCCCGACCTCGCCTATTGTGCTACTTTTCAAATGTCCCGCGGTGGCTACGGCGACGTAAATTGACCGCAGTAGGCTACTGGGTCACTGTTGCTAGCTACTATTCTTATGTAGGCCTAGTGTTGCTTAGTTAGTAATAAAAATATATATTCGTTTATTGAGAAAAACAATCTGACAAAAACGCAGAAATGCTTACATTAGCGATAATGGATGATTAAAGTTAATTAGAAAATTTTATAATATAGGCCTACTAGTCACCCACCAAGATTGTTTTTCTCAATAAACGAATATACAGTATATGTAGGCCTACCTGTGGTATATATTTTGTTCTAATCTAATATTATAAGTCTTAGTCTGTTTACAATGTCTTTCCGTATGTATGTATGTATGTATGTATGTATGTATGTATGTATGTATGTATGTATGTTTATTTGTCCGGCTAAAGGCTCCGAAACGGAACGGTTTAGCGATTTGAAAAATTTACAAAACATTATTACGCAACGTCTAGATCAACGCGACTATTTTCAGTTCGCAATTTTATTTAAACGCCGATATATGGCCATTTTAAATTTCCAACTTTTCGACGAGGCTATGTCTCTTACACCATGGCCATCAGGCCATTTGTCCACGTCACGCATGCTAATTAAATATGCAATCTTACGTCACACATAGCATATAGGTCAACGCTCTGATTCGCAACCAATCACGTTGACCGTTGATTTAACATCAGAAGTGGGGACCACGGAGAATTTCTAGGTCATCGGACTTAAAGATTCGCCAATGCAACGAAATTTTTAACGAACGTTTTCATTTGAATTTCTATAGATCTCAACCCAACTATATTTCAACTCAAAATTTACTTTAAATTCCGATATTTGGACATTTTAAGTTTCGATGTGGTCATAGTTTCAATGCCATTGAATTCTGGCAAATGCATGGGAGTATATATTACATAGAGTTGATATTAAACAAATTTCAAGCCAGCGCGTAAATTCGCCAGAGGGACACACGAAAAATTTTCACATCGTTAAATTCAAATTCACAGGCGTTGACGAAGATGTCATTAAATTCAAATACACGGGCGCTGAGGAAAACCCGGGCGAACGCCGGGTAAAACTGCTAGTTATTCTAATAATTCCCGTTTGCTGACTACATTAGGGGTAATATGGACCACCTAACTTTAATGAGTATTTCTGAGCAAAATTGAGCATCCATACAGTCCAATTAAATTGCATCCAAACACTTTCATCATAACGAAACAAAAGCAGAATTGTTTGTGAACAATTAACATTAATTTATTTCAAAATATAGAAAAAAGTAAAACATACAAAAGGGTCCATATTGCCCCATGGTCGGGGCAATATGGACACACCTAAAAGGGGTAATATGGACAGGTCCATATTGCCCCTGTCCAATGGACATAGCATAATACTGGTTATAAAATTACTGTCAGTTAGGTCTAATAGGCTAATAATATTTTTCACAAAATCAAGTCGTTTATTGGCCACATGACTAGATTAAAAACGATGAATAGATTGGAAATTGTCAATTGATACTTGTAGTAGACCCTATAGGCTATATAGGCAATATCCAAAATGTAAAAGTACTACAAAGCTTCATAAATATTGCCAAGACTGCTGACTAGACACGCTTTTAATACTGCATAATAATAATTATAGCCTATTGCACTTCATAAAGTTTATATAGCCTACTAGGCTAAAGGGTGCAATATTTAAACACTATCAAGCAACTATAAGAGTCCGCAAGAATGTTCAACGGGTTCAGTGTTTAGGCGTAGCCTATGTGCACACACTGCACAGTTCACATACAAAACTATGCCGGTTCCGACTGGCACCAGCACATTCAAAATGTGCCATTCGCTACATATTTGAAACTGAATCCATGATAATGACGATGATGATGATGACGATTATAATAATAATAATAATAATAATAATAATAATAATAATAATAATAATAATAATAATAATAATAATAATAATAATAAAATAATAATAATAATAATAATAATAATAATAATAATAATAATAATAATAATAATAATAATAATAATAATAATAATAATAATAATAATAATAATAATTAGACCCTGAGGGATCTTTTCTACCTCAGGCGAAAAAATAATAAAATAATAATAATTATAATAATCGACGATTAGGTTTCCAGACGAATTTTACTGTTTTTAATTAATGTATAAGTCCCTGAGGGATCATGTATACCTCGGGCAAAAAAATTTAAAAAATTATAATAATAATAATAATATTAATAATAATAATAATAATAATAATAATAATAATAATAATAATAATAATAACAATAACAATAACAACAACAATAACAATAACAATAATAATATGTTTAGGGCCTACTACCAGTATCAATAATTTGTATCACCTTAGGGATCATATCTACCAAGGGTTAAAATAATAATAATAATAATAATAATAATAATAATAATAATAATAATAATAATAATAATAATAATAATAATAATAATAATAATAATAGGCCTAATGCTGATAGATTCAATCACTATTGTATTCAAATATGATAGAATTCAATTGAAATAGGCTATGGGGTTGCATGGACCGTGGTCCATTCAGCCCCTTTACAGTGGGTCCATACAGCCCCAAACAGGGACCACGACTGCCCCCACAGCTAAGCAATATATTATCTTTCACGTTGCATGAAAATATACAGCCTTCAAAAACGCGACATTTCAACGGAAAAAATGATGGTAAAGTCGTAGTTTACGTTGCTAAATTATTTGATATTGTCACTTTGAAATGGAAGTTGGATTGATGAAAAATTTCTTAATGAAATGGAAGCTGGATTGATGATAGTTAACATGAACAT
Source organism: Aporrectodea caliginosa (assembly GCA_020284085.1). Taxonomy (NCBI): domain Eukaryota; kingdom Metazoa; phylum Annelida; class Clitellata; order Crassiclitellata; family Lumbricidae; genus Aporrectodea; species Aporrectodea caliginosa. Next base: position 774,545 of record JACEVL010000134.1, on the reverse strand, counting down.
AGGTAGACTGCTTAGCCTACTTACCAACGTCAAGTACGGCATTGAAGACATTAGAATAATTTACAAATACAAATTCAAGTAATGAATGAATGAATGAATGAATTTAGCAACGTAAACTACGACTTTACCTAAATGATATATTGGTTATATTTATCCGACGTTTGTAACTAGTCGTAATTTTGGGTGGTAAATTTCAGTAACAAATAGTAATTGACGAACTCCATACGATATATCGTAGATCGGTCAAACGACATCAGTAACAACATCTGGCACGCCCAAAACATAGAGTATTATAGTAAACTAGAACATCCAATAGAGACAAACTTATTTAAAAGCCAGTGACTAGCTACGTTAGTTGGTAACTCACCATGGTCCATATAGCCCCAGGGTCCATGCAACCCCAAGTTACCCTATACACCGTTCATTGTGCGTTGTGATCAGAGTTATTGCGTGACGTGTGTTTTTGTTTCCTTTGCCTAACTACATTGGAAAATGAAGTTGGTCGTGTTTGCTGAAGTTAAAGCTATCATTGAATGTAACCATTAGGCCTATATGACCATTGTACATGTATAATTATAACCATTGTAGCCTATATATTAACTATTGTACTAGCCTACTTAGGCTATGGCAAAGGGCACACAACTTCACCCTCCCTGATAAAGTCTCCGTGAACTTTATACCAAGATGTTACATAGAAACACGTAAAAACAAGGAGGAGGGCGACGCTAATGGTCTTTGTTACCACACAGCTAGTGATCGTTAAGCCTATGGTTCAAGCGTATGCTACGAGCGCACACACTGGAGCATGTATTATAGTCTTTAGTATTATAGTCTTTAGTCTTTAGTTAAGATCATATCCTTTACTGTGTAACTTTTTATTTTTTACCATACTACCACCAATACACAAGTCACTGTTTCCGTTATTCAGGGCCTAAATATCACTGAAGAAAATTACAAGATGACGGAGGTTATTGGTAGGCTAATCAGAATAAGTTATTCTGATTACCAATAACCTCCGTCATCTTGTAATTTTCTTCAGTGATATTTAGGCCCCTTCCTAGCGGGACTTGTCCCTTTGGGGTGCCTGCAGTTGCTCCCATATCATCGTAATTAATATGTTAGTTTCTGTAATTTATGTATACCTACTGTCACTACTGACTAATTGGTTATATTCTATTTTGATCATTTACCCTTCACTACTTAAATTCGATGTACCTTTTAATCATGTTAGAGTTGTGACCAATCGTTTATGTTTGTTATGTTGTTTTAGGTTGGGAACAATAAATTGAATTGAATTGAATTGGAACAGTAAATACAAATAAAAACAGTAAAGCAAGACACATGTACTAACAAACTCAACCATAAGTAGCCATAGGCCTACTGTCAATTGTTACTGTTCACTAACAGCGTTTTGCCTGTTATTTGTTGTGTGTGGAAATAAACGAATACACATTGTTTGTTGTTGCTCCACTGCGTCACAGCACCAGAATACATAAAGCTATTACTGTTATCTATTCTGTGGTCACAGACACAGGTTTTGTTTAAACTGTCAATCTGTTTAGCCTGTCAATAACGTAGGCCTATTTATATAAATTATTTTGGTGGTAGGGCCTATGGCTGAACTGTGGAAGAACGCGAAGAACATTCGGATCCAATAATCATGTCAAGTTTTCAAACTTCGATGTATGTATTAAATAGGGATATGTAAAATAATGAAAGGCAAATTTGTTAAAATAAAGTGGCTAAAACGGGCTCCAGTTGGCAGCGAATGCTCTAAAATGCTTACGACGCTCCCCAGACACTAGTCGTGGTAGACTTGGTCCCAGTAGTCCAAATCCGTTAATAGGCCTATATGTAACCTACTGGCGTAAATAGAAGTTGGATTGATAACAGTTATCATTAAAATAATTGAAATAGAGCCTAATTAAATACGCTATGGAGTTGACCATCCATAATAATAAAAAACACGCTATTAGGCTACTTTTCACTGAAAAAACCCCAATAGGCCTAATATACGCCAAAATGCAGGTTTACTTGGATGGATCTTCAGGAGTGCTGAGCTGGATAGTTGTCTAACTGCTTTTCGTGTAGCCAAGTAGTAGTAGTAGTAGTAGTAGTAGTTTCAGTTTAACGACACTGTGTGATTACAAAGATCATTAGCGTCGCCCTCCTCCTTTATCCAGGCTTGGGACTAGCACTGGCAGAGTGCGACCAGTGGCGTAGTTTCGTGTAGCCAAGGGTTAGTCTGCAAGCTATAGCGGCGCCAGGATTTAAGGTTTGGGGGGGCTAAAACCCCAATTCTTTCCCTCTCTGGCATTGGCAGTGATTTCCCACTTTTGTTTGGGGGGCTGAGCCGCCGATAGTGGGAGGGGGGCTTCAGCCCACCCTAGCCCCATGCTGGCGCCGCCACTGTCTGCAAGTAGCCTATAGTATGGACTTCGTCTTTCAGTCTAAATAGCGGTGGTTTTCGGTTCATAACGAGGTACAGTGACTCAGCCAGATTCAGTTTCAGTTTCTAGGCAAGAGTTACTAAACCCAAGGAATGGCTTTGATGTAAATGTAACGAAATTACGAGCGCCATATGAAAGCTGCGCAATGGAGACCAGATTGTAACCTGCGGTAAGTGCGTTATGCCAAATTAGCTTCGCAAGAATCATAAACTACAAAATATCTCTGGAGTGCTACGCTAAGGCTAAGCGCAGAGCACCAGGTTATCACAAGAGCTGAGGATTTACAGCATATTGTAAGATCTCCGCAGTTCTCTTGGCACCCTCAGACGAACTTGCCAGTCTTGCCTATAACAGGTGACTCACGTGTTATTTTATTTCGATATCCGAATCGGTATTCTCATTCGATTTCGTTTCCCAATTTCAGAAAGATTTTGCATTTATGTTCGTCGCGGTTTTCGTGGTGTATTGATTTTTATTTTATTTTTAATTCCAGTTATGTTTTCTTCTAATTTAGTTTCCTATAAACAATGCATAAATAATGACCACCTTACTTTTGGTAATGGCTATCCCTTCTCTAATTGAAACTGGGGGCCTTATTAGCGGGACCTAGGTCCCTTTAGGTCTCCTTTATTGACCCTTCTATTCTAACCCATTATGCTTTCTACTGCGGATTTAAAACTGTATGTACGTAAATACTTCATTGAATATCTTTGGCTGTTCGTTTTTTACCTTTCCTCAGCATTTGTGTATTTTCATGTAATCTGGCAATTTTTGTTCTTGAAGGTCAATAAAAATGATTTGATTTGATTTGATTTGATTTGATTGAATCATTCCTCCCACAGTGACCCACACCTCGATCCTATGCAAAATCTTACTTCTCCTGCTCTTTGCGGATGTTTGTGGATAGCCGTGGCTGCTGGCTTTCCTGTTTCCCTTAATCATCAATTGACCTGCAAGGCTCTGACTCATCCGCAAAAATTAGGCACAAAATGTGCGCAATCGTAGCTTATAAACTCCTAATTCTTAAAGCGCTACTCAATTCCGAATAAGACGCGGGGCACCGGATTATTAACGAGCGCTGCCTTGTGTCAGAGGAGTTGTTTGTACCTTTAGGGTCCAAACCGTCCAAACGTAATGTATACTGTCAATCGAGAGGTCGTGGATTCAAATCCCCGCCAGTGCAACAGGTTGTTCGAGATTTCTGCTTTACCTGCGACCCCAGCCGACTCAGCTAATGAGTACCCTGACTGTACACTGCATACTACATTGTCAGTGGGGAGCTGAGACAGCGAAGGGCAGGACTGACTACCCTCCCTCATATGCCGAGGCTGAGGTCCTCCTTTTGTTCCCATCAAAGAACTTTTTCTGTTAGTTTTAAATGCAATTACAGGATTTGTACTGTTCTTTTGTTGTTGGACCAATAAATATATTGATTGATTGATTGATTGATTGATTGGTTGATTGATTGATTGATTGATTGGTTGGTTGATTGATTGATTGATTGATTGATTGATTGATTGATTGATTGATTGATTGATTGATTGATTGATTGATTGATTGATTGATTGATTGATTGATTGATTGATTGATTGATTGATTGATTGATTGATTGATTGATTGATTGATTGATTGATTGATTGATTGATTGATTGATTGATAAGAAAACTGAAGTCGCTAACATGGCTCCCTCTGAGGCTAGTTGAAGGACTGCTATTCTTCCTCTTATGGTGAAAACGGGGATAGCCAAAAGCACTCATTTTTTCGTATCTATCTATTCGTTTATTGTGTTAACAACAGACATAACGCTGTAGGTGTACATGGAAAAGCTAGATAACATAGTATAATATAATATAATATAATATAATATAATATAATATAATATAATATAATATAATATAATATAATATAATAATATAATATAATATAATATAATATAATATAATATAATATAATATAATATAATATAATATAATATAATATAATATAATGTAATTAATATAATATATGTAATATAATATAATATAATATAATATAATATAATATAATATAATATAATATAATATAATATAATATAATATAATATAATATAATATAATATAATATAATATAAAGTAATAGCTTAGTAAGAGTTAAGGAATAACATTCGAGATATAAAGTTTCGTGAGCCTTTGTCAGTTTTTCTCATCTTTGGTTCCCTACTTCTTTTAGTGGGGCCATGACCCCTAACCGTTTTATGGCGATGACATTTCGTATGGTACGTAAGGACTTTACCTGAGCGCAATCCACAGACACTACTGGTCTTCTTGAGATGGCACGTGGCTGCCGTGTATATATCGCGTCGGGCGTCCTTTCTGCACTCGGCGCATGTTCGATCGATGAACCGCTGTCGTCTTATCTGCAGAGGATATCTCGTCGATTCCACGAAACACGTGCACATCTCGATTAGGGACAGCCGGACAGACAGACGGACAGACAAGCAGACAGACAGACGGACAAAAACAGACAGATCGATAAATGACCCGTACATAGCAGCACACGCCGACAGATGATGGACAAGCACTGGCAGACGTACGCCTATACACTAATAAGATGTCTGTAGACATTCATAGAAACGCAAAGAAAACTAGGCCTATACTTAGCATTTTGACCAGGAGGTAAAAAAAACACGTTGCTCTGGGGCATGAGCACACTTTCAGATTTACAGGCAGGCAGAAAATAATGCGGCATTATCACACGGAAGGCAAATAAATCGCTGTAGTCCCAACTTCTAACCTGTGCTTGCGCGCAAGTCAAGGTGGTTAACGCGCTAGTCTCAGTAGTCTGTCAATCGAGAGGTCAAGGTTTCAGACCAAGTCAAGGCCTGAAATTTGTTTCAAGATTTTGGCTCCACGCTCGAGCCTCCGTAACGAACGCAGCTATGTTAACGGGTAGGCCTACAAGGACCGTGCGTTTCAAGGTCAAGATCAGGCAGAGACCGGCGAGGGAGAGGACAGGGTATACCAGCAGTGGCGTAACGAAGGGTTTCAGCGATTAGGGGCAAGGGTTGATGACTGCGTCCCCTTTTAATTTTCTTGTTGACTTTTAATCGTTCTTGTCATAGTACGGTGTACCACTGAAAGCCAATTTTGCACCCTCTGGTGCTGCGCCCCGAGTGGCTGTCCCCATCTACCCGCTTCGTTACGCCACTGTATACCAGCTCTCATAGGCCGAGGCTAAGAAAACTTAAGTCGCTAACAATTCCTGCACATGATTGCTTAAGGGGGACTGTTCTTCGTGTTGGTTAGTAAAAGGAATTTCTAAACAAAATAAAGTCAGATTTAACTTACAGACTATTTGGACGATGGCTACCGTATAGTCCTATATATATATATAATATATATATATATATATATATATATATAATATATATATCATATCATAAGCGTCAAAGAAGTCTTATAAGGATGGAGACGGCGCGACTCTTACACGCAACGCGTCAACAACATTTCTCACAAACGCCTTTCTTCCGGATAATTTATCGTGATCTAAATGTAGGTCTACCATCGGGCACACAGTCCAACTGATCGATTGTCTGCCATGGTTGAACCGAACCATTCTCTCACCCGAACCAGTCTCGCCTACAGTCGTTTGAAAGGTGGAGGGAGACACACAAGAGAGTAGTCCTGTCGTTTATCAGTCGGTTTCACTTTGCGTTAAGTGTATTAGCCGAGATTCAGGAACTGGAATTACTGGATTGGCTGTAATAAATTTTCCGTTTTGTGCGTAGATGGCAGACAACGATTCGACCGCTGTCACCGCTCACAGAACGCCATGTGGGCCAATCAGACCGGAATTCCTCAGAGGCGCATCAGAGCAAACAGCCCGTAACGGGACAACCAAACACCTGTCTCCATGGGTATATCGTCACACGGTCACAGGCATTTTGCGACGACTCTTTTGGACTTCTGGCTAGAGAGTGACGCGGGGAGACAATCTGGTCCCCATCCCCGCCCCTCAACAAGTAGGCCTAAGTCTTCCCCATCCCCGCCCCATCCTCGCATGGTGTGTCCCCATCCCCGCCCCCTCCTCGCCCCATCCCCGCAGGTTTTCTCCCCATCCTCACCCCATCACACTCCCCGCAAAAAGTTTAGGCCTACACCAATTCAAATTTAAAAATTACATTTCTTAGCTTACAAAGCTATTATTGTTTAAATGCATTAGTCTGTTATTAACTTATTATCTTATCTACAGTTTGCATTAATCAATCAATCAATCAATAAATCAGTCAATCAGTTTCGTTTATTCACAACACCAAGCTGACAGGTCCTGACTATTTCTGACTAGTAGGCTTCAGGGAATAAAAAATATCTCCTAATCAGTTCTCAAGTTCTTAATACCACTCGGGTTTATTGCCGGCTCATTCCCCCATTACCGCGGTATTACCACGAGAGTAAACCCCATTACCGCGGTACTACCGCAATTGTTGTCCCCGTTACCGCGGGATTTACCATGTCATTCTCTACTTCTGTCTACCCCTTCAGCTTGTACTGTGCACCAGAGATACACCATGAAAACAGAATCTTCCTTGCCGTGTGTTTCCTCGAGTGACCACCACGGTTGAGTAACATCGATTTGTCCTATTGTATTATTATTGTATTTTCGTTTATTAATCAACTCTGGCTGTCATAACGCAGCTAGTTACAAGGTTCTTCATCGTTAGTCGGCTTGAGTGAAACGTAGGCCTTATTAAGCTAAAAGAGTCATTCTGGGTCAGGTAGATAAGCTTGGCTTAATTGTCTAGATTTGGGACTCTCTAGTAAATGTTTTTAAACATCATGCGTGGAATGAAGTTTTTATCGTCTTTATCTGGGAGGACATATGGATGTGGACGAGTGCGCAAATTTTACTGGGTTGCTCGGTGTGCGGGGCAAAGACGTCTTAGTACATGCTCCGAATAACATGCTCATATAACATGAGGCCGTCTTCATTCCACACGAAACATTGCTTCAATTCCAAAGTTAACGAATTGAATATTCGTAATAACGAACTAGGGCCTAAATATTCATAAACTGTGACGTCAGTAGCTTTAGAGCAATTTTATCTATAGCAAACTCAATGTTGTTGACCATAATTGAAGAAAGACAAGCAAACCACAAATATAGGTCGGATATCGGTGGTGAATGCAAACATGTCAGTTGGTCTAGGGCCCATAACACCTGTCAATCAATCATCACAGCTTTGCATTGCGAAAGTAGTCAAACAAGTAGGCCTATCGGCACAACGTTTATCATCAATTGGCTAATCATGTTTTTATATTGAAACATTTGGAGTAGAAATCTAAGGATGAATATCCTCAGACCCACAAACACGAACAGTCTGTCGTAATAACGAACTATAGGGCCTAAATATTCATAAACTGTGGCGAAACATTGACGTCAGTAGGTTTAGAGCAATTTTATCTATAGCAAAGACACAGACAGACAGACAGACAGTTAGTCAGACAGACAGACAGACAGACGCTTATCGGCACAACGTGTTTCATCAATAACTATATATATGTTTTTATATTGAAACATTTGGAGTAGAAATCTAAAGTTGAGCACCCTCAGACTCGCAAACAGGGACAGACACACAGACAGACACACAGACAGTCAGACAGACAGACAGTAAGACAAACAGAGAGACAGGCAGGCATACAGGTAAAGTGATCTCATCAAAAGCACGACGACTAGGAAAATTTAGGTGGTTGGAGTTCAAGACAGGTAGGGGGCAGTCAGACAAACAGAGACAGGCAGACAGACAGTCGGATAGTATGATCCTGATAGACAAACGCGGACAATCATAGAAGAAAGCGAAACGCTTTGAACGTTTCCAATTGAACCGGAAGAAGAGAACGGTGTCGGCGGTGAAAGCATGCATCTATCTTGGCTGCGTGGTTATTCACTCGATCGCCTCTTTACACAGACAGAGGTCGCTGCACTGCGACGCATGACAATTTCCTTTGCATCGGATCTACTTCTGATTATAACCATTGACGCAACGCCAAATAAAAATATATTCATATGTTATAATGAGAAGTATATACTAGATCCGGAGCGGAGGAAATTGTCATGCGTATTGCCATACAGTTAATTTGCTCTTGTAATTACTTGTAATCAACCGTTCATACTATGCCTTGTAAGCATACTGCGGTGTGTTAGTTTGAATTAATAATAATTAACACGAATATATATATATATATATATACACACACACACACACACTGATTGAATGGATAGTCAGCAGCCGAAATATCGATGCGCATCTATAGTACCTGGCATTCTTATGTTAAAGGCGCAATAGAAGTCTTCTCTCTTGAGAGGAAATCGATCGTCGTCATCAGTCGTCACATCCGGTCCAGATGTTCTTCGGGATTTCCTGTTCAAAATGCCTCCGTTCTAAAGCAATTCAACAGAGAACGTTATCGAATACAGGTTGTTTTGTATTCTCTCCATGGCAGTCCATGCATTCTGTATAGTTGCCGCCTGTCAGTCATCTGGACCGTCTGACGACGATTGTCACACAAAGACGGTCGCTTCACAATCGATGGATCGGATTCGTTTAAGATTCTGTGCATCGCCTGCAGGAGGCTGCCACTCACATCCCTTACCACCCCCATCCCAGACCGACCGACCGACTGCCTCTGAACAACTAGACCAAACGCCTGGCTACACGCATCCATCCACTCCGTCATCATTTATGCAGGTCGCTCGTTTACTACTATGTGCGTCGGTTTCCAAGGCGAAGTGCATGTTATATGCCTTTGCAAAGGCCTATTTATTTTATTTCATTGAAGACAGTTATTCGGATATATATCTATCATTCACCGTCACAGAAACCGTCAACCACTCTTAATCGTAAACGTATATACTAAACTCCAAACGTTTAAAGCGCTACTCGTTTGGCTATTGCGGTCTTGATTTGATATAGCGCCGGTGAATAAGCTGCAGGGTCTCCCTGACGTGGCTTTTGTGGGCGCTGAGAAATTGTCGAAGATTTACATTACATTACATTACATTACTCCAAAGCTAAGCGCAGAGCACCAGCTTATTCACGAGCGCTGCGTTGTGTCAGATGAGTTGTATGGTGTTCAGCTTAACGCGACTGAATTATTGAAATACAATCCTTGACGGCCTCCCACATTTCCATTTGTACAAGTTTCGCATCCAGTAAACCTCCAAGATATATCGCAATATATTCGAGAAAGTCGCTATGCTGGCTTCCTGTTGCTGAGTGAATTTCTTTTAAGATCATCTTGTTGGCACGTTCTTCAATTGTCGGCACTGCCTCTGCATGCATGATAAGGGAGCCATGTGATGGTGATGAGGTGGTGGATCTCTGATTGTTTTATATATCTAAATCCTAGCCCTTTGTCGCGATTCTATAGCCGATAGTCTATAATAAAGGTTATGTTCGCTAATTTAAACGCTAATCACATCTTAAGAATCTCATTTTCTCAGTTGTATATCTGTAACGAGAATCCGAAATATCTCATCGCCAATCAAAAGCGACGTTACAAAGGCAAATGCCCATAGCAAAGAGAGACAGTTTTAGATCCACTGACTGGTTGCGTAATATATAGCATGCATGTGTGTATCAAGACGGTGTCACGACAACTCGTCGAACGACATTTCGTCTACGACACTTCGTCGAGCGACAATTCGTCGAACGACATTTCGTCTACTAAGTTATTTGATATTGTCACTTTAAAATGGAAGCTGGATTGATGAAAAAAAACTGTTTCCCGAAATGGAAGTGGGATTGATGAAAACATTCCTGTGTTGAAATAGAAGCTGAATTGATCGAAATAATTTTCCCTCAAATATAAGCTGGAAATCAACCTGGATGCATGGATGAAAATAGGTTTCCATTCAACAGAAGCTGGATTGATGAAAATAATCTTGTCAGTAATTAGAAGCTGGATTCCTGGGAATATATAGCACGTTTTAGCGAAACTATAAGAAAGCGGCCTCTGTTGATTAGCCGTAATGGATACAAATACACTAGAAGACGAAATGTCGTTATACGATTTGTCGTAGGCGAAGTGTCGTTATACGAAATGTCGTTCGACGAGTTGTCGCGGAACCGTATCAAGACAATACAATAATAATAATACTACAACAACTGTAATTTGATAATGCCCTTCTTACAAAGTTCAGAAGTGCACAATGAAGCCGGGCAACCATTAAGAGTCATAAATTATACTGGAAGAGGTAAGTTTTGAGTTTAGAGCGAAAGAAAGTCTCGCTAAGAGAGTTGCGAACATGAGGAGGTAGAGAGTTCCAGATGGAAGGACCATCAACTGTGAATGAGCGCCGACCGAAGACAAGACGTGTACCAGGACCAACATACTTTCCAGCAGATGCTGATCGAAGAGAGGAGCGACATTTAACAGAGTTGCAAGGAGTTACCATGGAAGACAAGTAGGAAGGGAGATGATCTGTGCATGCTCTGTACATGAGGAATGCCAGCTTGAAGCGGATACGCTCACAGACAGGAAGCCAGTGTAGAGAACGAAGAGCTGGTGTGATATGCTCTCGGTAAGAAAGTCCTAGACACAGCCTTGCAGCCTGATGCAGTATTCTGGTAAGAGAAAGCAGTGTGCATCCAGGGAGACCATAGAGTACCGAGTTGCAGTAATCAAGTCGGGTTAAAATAAGGCAGTGTATCAGTGTTTTCAGTGATGCTGAGTCAAGAGTAGAGCGAAGCTGTCGGATTCTCCTGAGATGAAACAAGCACGCCCGAGAGATGGCAGCTACGATTGATATAGCGCCTTTTGAGTACCTCACAAAAGCACTGCACTCATGCTAGTGATCTAAACAAGTGCGTTTTATATCCTGTTGAAAATGTTTGCTGCACGAAGCCGAATGCAAAAGTACGTGAGTGCATTCGAAGGCTGCTGGAGGAAGATGCTCCTACACATGAGAAGGTACGATGGGTCTCGAGTTGAAGTGCGGAGGCAGAGCACCTGCATATCCTCACAGGCAGCAGAACTCAACGATCACCGTCCCCATTGATTATAATTATCAGAGCAGTCGATGGCGATTATAAAACAATTGGCACAGATTTAGCCCTGCGTCAATTTGACCTATAGTCAGCTCAGTTATCGATTCCTATAGCTCGTGCATGTCAAATGAAATCCATAGACATGTGCACGAATCATATAAGTAGTAGGATGCGCTCATAAGCAGGCCTATGATTGGGCATAGGGTCATGCCAGTACAATCTGCACACGTGCAATTTCGTGCAAAGGGCCTACGCATTTGTTGAATTGTTTATCGAGATGTAGTGGATCTTTGATTGCTTTAAATCAGAAACCTAACCCTCTCGGCTCTCTCTCGCGAATTACAGACCTGCTTCTGAGCGTATCCTACGTCTTAGGCTAAGTGACTATGACTCGTGTCTATACTTTTCCGTCTTTTCATAATAATCTATCTATAGTCATGCACGAGCGGTAGAAATCGATAACTGTGCTATCTGGGTCAAATAGACTCTGCAGATCTAAATCTGTGCCACTTGCTTAGTACTCGTCGTCGACTGCTCTGATTATAATCACGTTCTATTAAGAAGCTAAAGCCGTTGCCTGTCCGATCTACCCACCACTTAATTCTGCCTACCGTCCAAACACAGACAGGCCATTTGGACAGGCCGTTCCTTCAGGTGGTTATTCCGTTTGTTTATCCTCCTTCCCTCTCTCATCAGTCTACGCGGGGTCAGTCGCTCCCAAAGAACGCATACGTCGTTCAGTGCGATCAGCGAGAAGCGCGGTCGAGAGATAGGCCTACTTAAAGGGCACTAGGCCTATATTTAATATCTTCGCACACAAATACGACATGCAAAGAAGTCTCCGAAGATACGAACAAATTAGGAAGAAGGAAAGAAGGAAGGCAGGCAGGAAAGTAGGAAGGCAGGCAGGAAAGAAGGAAGGAAGGAAAGTAGGAAGGCAGGCAGGAAAGAAGGAAGGAAGGAAAGTAGGAAGGCAGGCAGGAAAGAAGGAAGGAAGGAAAGTAGGAAGGCAGGCAGGAAGGAAAGAAGGAAAGAAAGAAAGAAAGAAAGAAAGAAAGAAAAAGAAAGAAAGAAAAAGAAAGAAAAAAGAAAGAAAAAAGAAAGAAAGAAAGAAATGAAAGGAAAGGAAAGAAAGGAAAGGAAAGGAAGGAAGGAAGGAAGGAAAGAAAGAAAGAAAGAAAGAAATGAAAGGAAAGAAGGAAGGAAGTAAGGACTGAAAGGAAGGAAGGAAGAAAGGAAGGACTGAGGGAGGGAGGAAGGAAGGAAGGAGGGATGAGGAAAGGAAGGAAGAAAGAGAGAAAGGAATTTAACAGTAGGATACATGTAATGTAATGTAATGTAATTAGCAACTTCTATTGCGCCGTTGTCTGATGCACAAGGCGTCAACCGATGGCACACCCAAACGTATGCGTAGATTCCGTAGAACACCATTCTATACGGGAACGGTACGACATAAAACCACCGTTTGTATGGTTTCCTACCTTATCGACGATCGCTTCAATAACTGCTTCAGATTCTTCCTTTGAATTCTATTTCGGACACTTCTTCGGTGAAATCTTACGTTTATTGCGGTGTACACGATTACTATAATTGGTAACTTGTAATCCACGTCTGTTCCGATTGTAATCCACGTAGGCTACACAACTCCTAGCGACCAACAGCATTCGACGTTCTATCGTCGCTCAAATGGTCGATGTACTTCGAGTGTGTTTACGAATCCCATGTTATTTGCATAATCGATGCATGCAGGGTAGGCTAGTAACAATGTTTTGTGCTTGACATTAGGGATGAGCCGATTGATATTTTTTGACGATTTCCGATTCCGTTTAGTTGGCCTGCTTTTTGCCGATTCCGATTCCAATCCGATTAATCGGCACATATTCATCTTTATTAGCATATATAAATATATTTATATAATTGAACATAAACGGTAAACCATAAAACCTAGCCAAAGAAATGTAACGTATGTCAATAAAGAATAAGAAAATCCAATCTTAATTATTAAATGGCGTTGGCACGGACTTTGAATGATAATTTACGATTAAAGATTACCGCAGGAGGTCAAAACAGGTCACTTTTTCTATAATAATGAAAGAAGAAATTGTTTTTGGTAAAATGTTTTTGGTTAATCGGATTTTATGGCCTGGGACGCCGATTCCGATTAATACCGATTAGTGCAAAATCCGACCCGTCATGGCGTCATTGGAGGTTGGAACCTGCCGAAGGGTAGAGAACTTAAAGAAGAATGTATATGTATAATGTATATGTATATGTATATGTATATGTATATGTATATGTATATGTATATGTATATGTATATGTATATGTATATGTATATGAGGACAGAAAGATCAAGGCCCTCGTGTTTAGAATAATGGAGGGTACGAACAAAGAGGACGACCGCAAAGAGAATGGACAGATGACATTGAAGAGTGGTGTCGAACAGATCTGCAGCAACTGTGTCACGCGGCTCAGAACGGAGTCGAACGGAGAGACATTGTGAGGAAGGCATCGAACACCTACGGGCACTGAACCCATGGTTATTGATGATGATGTATATGTACATGTATATGTATTATACATGATGATGTTCTAGTTGTCGGGGTTTGGGGGCTGAACCCAGCTCTTCTTCTAACCCTTAAGTGAAGTAATTGAGATTTGGGGTCAGGCTAATAAAATATCGGCTGAGTCGTAAGTTGTTTCGCCTGTAACATAGAGGATGATAGCCTAGGGCAGGGATGGGCAACTGGCGGCCCGCGGGCCGGATCCGGCCCCCGGGGACCTTTGAACCGGCCCTTGGCATGTCATTTATATTAGCACTGTACCTGGCACTTTGGGGACCTTTTATCCGGCCCTCGTTTGGGAACCTTATCCGGCCCTACACAAATGAATTTCTGTAAATAGACCGACTTTAAAACATCTGTTTTTTATTTATTAAGAATCCGGCCTCTAGTCTATAGTCAACTAGTTTACTACTCAGTCATCAATGTAATCTTCGCTCTGCATGAAACAAGACCACAAATGGGTAGTTTCGCTACTTTAGAAACCATCTATCAGAACTTTTCAAACGAAGTTGCTACTCTGGGGAAATCAAATATCAAAAGGCAATACTCTGCATTTACCATGTTTTACTTATTCTGCAAATATCAAGAAGTGCACAGTACAAATAATTTTATTGAAAGTAGAGTTCCAGTCCCGGTTTCTTGATTTACTGCTCATGAACTAGACTTAAATTGTTTGAATCTCTCTTTCCATCGATGCCAATTCAGCACCAAACTCTATGCAAATGGAATTGATTGTACTTCAATGCAACAGTGAGTTGGAAAGGAAATTTCATGAGGTACCTCTCATTCAATCCTACATAACTTTACATTTCTCAGGATTCTAACCCTTTATTCAGATATTCATAGCCTGAAACTGCATGGTTGCACTGTTTCCATACACGGTGCACCTATACCGGTATTTGTGAACATGTCTTCTCAAAGATGAAACTAACAAAGTGCAAAAACAGATGCAGACTAACAGGTGACAATCTCTCCAATGAATATCGAATTGCCACATCGAACTTCAAAGCAAATATTCCAGATGTGTCGTGAGAAGAAGTGCCAGATCTCACATTAAATATAGCACACTAAACAAATGAATATACATGTACATTGTACATACTAACAGTTTTATGTATTTTAAAACTGAATAAAACTTATTTTTTTAATTTTTAGCATAGGACTGTACATATTAGGATAATAAGATTTCCATCATAAAAATTATCTTCTCTTGCTTTAACGGTTATTCTGTAATATTTAGTTTGAATAAAATTATTATAGTTTCATTTTCTGGGGCAAATGAATCTGCAAAAATTAGCTCGCGATTGGCATACGGCCCCTGAGCTGCCCTTCAAACCTTAAAGCGGCCCTCTGTTAAAAAGAAGTTGCCCATGCCTGGCCTAGGGCCTTATTAGCAACATTAGATTTTTACTGCGTTCATGTAGCCTACTTTGGTATACTCTGTAAAATTTTCGATATCCAACTTGTTTGACAAATAAACACTATATTATATGCATGTATGTAAGCATGCATATTGGCCTATACAAGTATGCTTGCATACATGTATAGTATACTGGGCATCATCCAGGGCATGACGGTCTCATTGCTCGATCGATGTCTAGGGTTCAACCTCAGCTCCAACAGTTGGCCTAATATTCTCGAAGAACTCTTTCCTCAATAAAGAAACTGTTCGTGTTCGATAGCTAACGTTATTTCGTCCTCAGTTTACATTGCCCGTGTGAATTTTCTAACAGTGTAGGTCCAAAGCCCGAACCCTCAACTTATTAACGAGCGCTGCTTTGTGTCAGATGGGTTGCAGTGGTCAGCTTAACGCGACCGGATTAGTGGAATTCAATCTGTGGGAGGCACTCAACGATTGAATTCCACTAATTGTGCGAGCACCAGTTATACCTAAATTGTGTCGCTTAGACTTAGAGTAGTAGCCAACAAACCTCGAACACATATCGCAATATAGGCCTATTCGAGAGACGCTACACTGCTTTCCTGTCGCTGAGTGAATTTCTTTTAAGATCATGTACGTGCTTCAATTGTCGGCACTGCCCCGGCATACATAGCCTAATGAGGGAGTTCTGTGGCGGTGGCAGTGGCGTAGCGCAGGTTTTCAACCGCAAGAGTTGATGACTGCGCCCCTTTCAATTTTGTTGTTGACATTTAATCGTGCTTGTCATAGTACTATGTACCAATTAAAACTAATTTTGCGCCCCCTTGTGCTGCGCCCGGGGACGGTTGCCTCCCTCTGCCCCCTTCGTTATGCCTCTGGTATCGAGACGATTAATATAGCGCCTTTTGAGTACTTCACAATAGCGCTGCACTCATGCTAGTGATGTAAAGAAGTGCGTTTGTACGTGAATGCATTGGCAGACTGTTCGAGGCGGATGAACCAACACATGAGAAGTTACGATTGGTCTCGAGTTGAAGTGCGGAAGAGCAGCACCTGCATATCTTCACAGGCAGCAGAACTCAGCGATCACCGACCCCACTGATTACTTATCAGAGCAGTCGACAAAGAGTTCAAAACAAGTGGCACAGATTCTGGTCTATTTGGCCCAGATAGTTATCGATTTCTACCGGTCGCGCATGTCTGTACATAGGTTATATGAAAAGCATAGACACGAGTCATATCTCATGTGGCCTCGCTAAGTAGTAGGAAACGCTCCGAAGCAGCTCTCTAATTGGGCATAACGTTCATATCAGTACAATCTGCACAAGTGCATAGGGATTGTCCATAAATGACGTCATGCGATTTAGGCCATTTTTCACACGTCGTCACAAAAAGGAACACACCCTGAAAAATGACGTCACAAATCTCTGACCCAAAACCAAATTTCCAGGTAATAACAAAACATGTTACAAATCACGTTTATTGTCATTGCATTAAGTATTTAATGCGGCACTGTATTCTGATGGTGTATTAAAGGAGAAAGGCAGGTATTAAAACGGAGTCGTTGGAGAGCTGATATTAGCATAGAATTAACTTGAATATTAGTCATCGTCTAACCAATTACTATAGATGTTCAGAATATTTTGTAGTAGAACAAAGCGAAATGTAAAGAGTAGAATTACCACAATCACATAATCATTCTACAGAATGAACAACTCTGGTAGAATCATTAGTATAATAAGCAATTGAAAAAACGCGTAGGCCCTAAGGGGGCCGTCCATGAATGTTTAATATAAAGAATTTATCCAAATATTTAACGAATTTATGCTTCTCCATTCTCCCACGGTGAAGCAAAATGCTCCTTCATGGAACAAACAGGGAGAGCATGAATATTTTTAAAAATCTGACTGTGACCAAATATTTAAATAATTAGAAAAGTGTTGATAATGGTGCCGTAAACACTAAAATAATCAAATAAATAATGAGAATTTAATACTCAAAATTAAAAATAATTTGTTGTTAATTGCTAAATTTAATTACATAGATCTTATGTGACGTCACATTTCTCAAACCCCTTTCCACCTCGTGTCACACGTTGTCACAAATTTCCGACCCCTTCCCCTAGTTGCGTGACGTCATTTATGGACGGTCCCATAGGGCCTACCCATATTCTAATTGTTTATTATCCAGAGGTAGGGCAGTGCATATTTTAATGGATTTGGACTACTGGACTACTAGGACAAACTCTGCCACGACTAGGGCGTCCCGGGAGCGTCCAGACGATAACGCATTTTAGAGCATTTTGCTGTCAAATGGAGCCCGTTTCAGCCACTTTATTTTACCAAATATGCGTTTTATTATTCTAAATATCCCTAGTTACGTCATACATGGAAGTTTGAAAACATGACATGATCTTTGCATTCTTCCACAGTTCAACCATACCACAAAAATAATTTATATGAATAAGTCGGTGACAGGCTGAGCATTTAGGACTTGCGCAGGGCGACCGCCGAAAGAGAGAGAGAGAGAGAGAGAGAGAGAGAGAGAGAGAGAGAGAGAGAGAGAGAGAGAGAGAGAGACACACACACAGACAGACAGACAGACAGAGCGATGGCAAGAGCAGCAGCAGCTGCAGAGTGTGAGAAACGTCATCGCTTAAGCACAGCTAAGGCGACGGAGATTCTCTCTTGTTTCGTAATAGTAATGAGTGACTGTGATGCAGTGGAGGAGCTGCAGCTACAACAAACAAACCTCCCTCGGACTACTGTTTTGGACAACCCCTCTGACTAAACTTAGCGCTCGTGAATAAGCTGGTGCCCTGCGCTTGGCTTTCGAGTGGCGCTTTAGAAGTTTGGAGATTACGACTACGATTACTATTACGAAACAAGAGAGAATCTCCGTCGCCTTAGCTGTGCTTAAGCGATGACGTTTCTCACACTCTGCAGCTGCTGCTGCTCTTGCCATCGCTCTCTCTGTCTGTCTGTCTGTGTGTCTATCTCTGTCTCTTTCTCTCTCTCTCTCTCTCTCTCTCTCTCTCTCTCTCTCTCTGTTAATTTCGGCGGTCGCCCTGCGCAAGTCCTAAATGCTCAGCTATCAAGATATAATTTTGGATATCGAGTTTATACATGAATTGGCATGATAATTCGACCTGGCCGGTAAAAAATCTTTGAGTTGAAAATATCACATGTGCACCCTATATATATATATATATATATATATATATATATATATATATATATATATATATATATATATATATACATAATAATTATATGCGCACACTTGTGTCTAACGTGATGACTATTTAAATATTTCTGTATTTATAACGTGCATCGATTCGATTTTCAGATAATGTTTCATTTGTTGAATGGTACGAATTTGAAGGTTATTAATTTAATATCGTATACTAACATTAAAAGTTGAGTATTATGTCCTATAGAGTCCTAAACAAATCACCCAAACTAATGAGACAAATTCTAAGCAACTGGGACAACCCTGAAACTACTCGGACATTTGTCTCAGTAGCCTAGATGTACAGTTAAACTATGCACAGACGTAGTGGATCTCCCCTTGTTTTAAATCTAAAACCTAGTCCTCTCTCGCGAAATTAAAGGCCTGCTTCTGAGCGTATCATGCGACTTAAGTTAAGTGGCTATTACTCGTGTTACGGTGTCTATACTTTTCATTATAATCTATGTATAGTCATGCACGAGCGGTAGAAATCGATAACTGTGCTATCTGGGCCCAATAGGCGCTGCAGATCTAAATCTGTGCCACTTGTTTTGTACTCGTCGTCGACTGCTCTGATTATAATCACGTTCTATTAAGAAGCTACCCACAACTTCTGCCTACCGTCCAAATAGGCCTACAGAGAGCCCACGTGGACAGACAGTTGCGTCACGTGGTTATTGCGGTTGTTTATCAACCTCATTCCCTCTCTCATCAGTCTACACGGGGTCAGTCGTTCTCAATGAACTCATGAGTCATCGTGTGGCCAGCGAGAAGCAGTCAAGAGATACCTAAAAGGCACTTGCCACCACCAAACACACACCACACGGACTCACGAACATGTTGTCAAAAAGTCATCTCCTGACAGGACTCCGCTGGTTGGCTCTGCGTGTAAGCGAGAGCTCATCAGCGTTGGCTTTTCCAGTTATGTGAACATTGCTAGCGTACACATGAACGTATATTTATCCATCTAGTTTAACTTGCGGGATCTTGCTTGCTGATTGCTTGCTTGCATTCATACATACAGGCTAAAACCAAATCTTGCACGACTAGTTCGATACTTACAATCATTCAATCGTCGAAACTTGGCAGATAGACTCGCCCTCACACACACTTCATTCTATCAAAATTTCAGCTCCCATGAAAACTCTAGCTTATAGAATCTGGGACTCAACTTTTCGAATCATCAATCCCCTTTTCCGATACGTGAGCGTTGCATTGCGCGTTGTGATTGGCCGTGTGTCGTAAAATGAACGCGCACATATATTTTGTAGAGGTAACTGCTTCATAAAGACGTGTTATAGGATACTAGATGGATATAGTAAAAACTTTGTTTTTACGGGCTGTATTTTATTGTATCCATCTAGTTTAACTTGACGGAAATCTTGCAATCTTGCTTGATTGATTTGATTGAATTGAGCCACAGGCTCAAAAGTCAAATCTTGCGACGACTAATTCGATCACTTACAATCATTCAATCAGCCATGAAACTTGGCAGATAGACTCGCCCTCGCAGACACTTCATTCTATCAAAATTTCAGCTCCCCAAAAAGGCTAGGATAGAATCGGGGACTCAACTTTTCGGAATCGGGGAATCCCCTTTTCCGAAACGCAGCGTTGTCATTGGCCAGCGTTGTGATTGGCCGGCAGTCGTAAAATGAACGCGGACTATATATTTGTAGAGGTAACTGCTTCATAAGACGCATTATAGGATACTAGATGGATATAGTAAAAAACTTTGTTTTTACGGGCTGTATTTTATTCTTTACGAACTTTAGCATAACTTAGTCTAGCGAGAGCAGCTGAGTAAAGATACATCAGCCCTGTGTATATTTCGCGTTGTTTCTACCGAACCTATTGCGCCATCTGAGGCAAATTTGTTGTCACCTTCGACAATGCGACGTCGGATCTTTGCTGTAGTTAGGCTGCCTACTTTGAAAGAATGGGACAAGCATGGCGCCGAGAAGACACGTATAATACAAACGTTAGAACGAAGGCAAGCCATGAAGGAAGGAAGGAAGGAAGGAAGGAAGGAAGGAAGGAAGGAAGGACGAAGGAAGGAAGGAAGGAAGGAAGGAAGGAAGGAAGGAAGGAAGAAAGGAAGGAAGGAAGGAAGGAAGGAAGGAAGGAAGGAAGGAAGGAATGACGGAAGGAAAGAAAGGAGAAAGGAAGGAATGAAGGAAGGAAGGAAGGACGAAAGAAGGAAGGAAGGAAGGAAGGAAGGAAGGAAGAATGGAAAGAAGGAAGGAAGGAAGGGGAATGACGGAAGGAAAGGAGAAAGGAAGGACTGACGGAAGGAAGGAAGGACGAAAAGGAAGGAAGGAAGGAAGGAAGGAAAGAAGGAAGGAAGGAAGGAAGAACGAAATTTCGGAGATTGAAATTACATAAACAGAAAAAATGTGGGTCTTGGAGTGAAGGAAGGAAGGAAGTAAAAAAGAAAGGAAAGAAGGATGGAGGGAAGGATGGAAGGAATTAAACAGTAGGATACATTCATTCATAGGACACTAAGCAGTCTAAGCTACAGTAGCGGTCCGACATGGAACATCGTCTGTATTGATTCCTACCGTATCGATGGTCGCTTCAATAACTGCATCAGGTTCTTCCTTCGAATTACGCTGAAAATCCTTCGTTTTATTACGATTCATACGATTACGCTTTGTAACTTGTAATCCACGTCTGTTCCAATTATAATCCACATGAGCTTAATCGTAATCGTAAACTCGAAATTTCTCCAGCGCCCACAAAAGCGAAGTCGCGGAAATAGATTATTGAGGCTACACAATTCCGAGCGACCAACTAGAGTACTCTGTCGTTCATTCAGCGTTCTATAATAGTCGCTCAAGTGGTCGATGTACTTCGAGTGTGTGTTTACGAATTCGATGTTATTTGCCTTAATCGATGTACGCAGAGTAGTTACATTGTTCAGTGCGTGGCATACAGAGGACCAACATGGTTAAT
This sequence comes from Aporrectodea caliginosa, assembly GCA_020284085.1. Lineage (NCBI taxonomy): Eukaryota > Metazoa > Annelida > Clitellata > Crassiclitellata > Lumbricidae > Aporrectodea > Aporrectodea caliginosa. Next base: position 752,940 of record JACEVL010000134.1, on the reverse strand, counting down.
TTTGGGCGACGTTAGACAAAATATGCTTTCTCTGGATAATTTGATGGCGACTAAGACTGGCAAGTTTCCAAATAAAGAAGGGTGTAAGACAGGGATGTATATTGTATACTCTAACCGTACCTATTCATTCAATATGCAGAAAGGATAATGAGAGAAGCGGGATTTGATTATGATGATGATGATGAGGCGGAAGGAGTGAGGATAGCTGGAAGGGTTGTGAACAACTTAAGGTACGCAGACGATACAACACTGCTGGCGGGAAAAAAGGAAGTACTGAAAAACAACATCAGAAAGCTAAGGCTCGAAAGTGAGAAAGCAGGACTGTATTTTAACATAAAAAAGACTAAAGTCATGACCACAGAGAGTTGGAAAAGCTTCGAGGTGGACGGTGAGGAGATTGAAGTGGTATCGAGTTTCTGCTTCTTGGGAGCTATGATAGACAGGGAGGGAGGGTGTGAAGGAGAAATTCGACGGAGTATTACACTGGGAAAAGGAGCAATGCAGGGATTGGAAAAAATATGGAAGGACAAATCTGTGAGCCGGGAGACGAAACCAAGAATCGTAAAAGCGATAATACTACCAGTAGTGCTGTATGGGTGCGAAACATGGACAAAAACCAAAGCACTGGAGAGGAAGATCGAAGCATGTGAAATGTGGATTTGGAGGAGAATGTTAAGGGTCCCATGGACTGGGAACAGAACAAATGAATACATACTTGAGGAGATAGGACACATGAGAGAAGATATGACAATGGGGCAGAGAGCAGCAAGACAGAAAACGACGTATTTCGGACATGTGATGCGCGCGGACGGATTGGAAAAGGAGATGATGTTGGCGTGCGGGGAGGGAAGGAGGGGAAGAGGACGACCAAGAAGAAGATTAATGGAGGAGATAATATGAGACGAGGAAGATGAAGCTTCCGGAGTTGAGAGAGGCGACGAGAGATCGGAACACGTGGAGAAGGTTGACTATGACGGTCGCTAGGATTCATCGAATCGACGGCACAAGGTGAAGACTGGCCAGTGGATGAGGACAGATATATGTATGCATCTGGCTATTTATAGAGCGCCCTTTCTAAACATCACAAGGGCGCTAAGAACCTCATAAAGGGTAATATGATAACGGCGCTATAGAAGTCATTGTATTTGCTTCGATTACGTGCAATTATTTTCAACTATTCGTGTGTCGTCATGGCAACCAAGCAGACAACGGCTTCTTTTACTATGAGTTATAATTGTTTCTTATTGTTTCTTATTAGCTCGTATGTTATTCCTGAACTCTTACTAAGCTATTAGCCTATCACAACATAGTATACTATCTAAAAATTTTTCTATGTAGGCCTACACCTACAGCGTTATGTCTGTTGTTAACACAATAAACGAATATATTATGATGACATCGAGATGACGTCATTTTTGCCTCGCTCGGTTTTTTTTATCTTATTAATATTTCAATGTAACGTCCAATCGGAATTCGCCAACTGCTCTCGGAATCTTATAAATAAAGTACGGTTAGCTCAATCTGAAATCGATTAACTCCGCCAGTGCTTAAAGCTCTGGTGGCGACGCGAATCGTATTGTTACGACAAGCGTCGTTAAATAAAACCTCATAATTTCCGACTGTCCTTTAAGTTAAATTATCAATAAATTAACCTGTCGTGCACTGGTGGTCAAGTGACCACTGTCACTAACGACACCAATGCAAACAACACAATGGCAACACAAATATGGCAGTCATTTAGATCTCTCTTGTCTAACAATATTCGGACTTACTACCGACGGGCCAAGTGGTTTCTCATGGGCGTCGAGTGCGGAGAGCAAGCAGAATCCACCCAACAGCTTATAGACTACTATAACGGGTTTCACAATTCGAACTTATTTCACAGGTTACTGCATTCGATGGTTACCAAGTTGAAATTCTTTCCAAGAGTTTGGAAGCTCTTGCAGGGTGCTGTTCCCCCACGATGACCACTAAGGGACCCCATGTCAATAAGCTTGGTCAGCACTAGGCTCCCCCATGTTTTCAAACTGGGGGAGCCAAACAATAATTAATCGCTATCAAAACCATGTAGCGATCCGTTTACCAGTAACTCCACTTCTGTCTGTCGACTGAGAAACATCCCATTGTGAATTGATAGGTAGTTATGTACATGTAGGTAGGCGGATAGGTGGGTATGTAGGTAGGTAAGTAATTAGGTAAGTTGGTGACATTTTAAATAAGTCGGCGCGCGGCCAGCTATAGAGACTCGTCGTTTTCAACAAGGTTACCGCCATATTAGAAATAGAGCAGTAAGTCAATGTCTGTCTGTCTGGTCTGTCTGTCTAATCCAGCAAGTTTTATAGCGCCGTTTCTATAATGCTCAAGACATTAATTAGCTGATGGTAGAGAATGGCACGGACTACTTCAGTGGTAGATAAACTACTTTCCTAACTTTACTACTAGTCACGTAAGGGGTCGTCCATTAATTATGTCAACAAAATAGGGGGAGGGAGTTTGGAAAAGTTTGACAGTTGTTGACAAGGGGAGGGGGTTCGGTACAGTTTGACGTCAACAAATTTTTTTCCAATGAATCAACACAGACCCTTCAAAATGGTAGCGAAAACATTAAGTAATGCTAAAAAATGTATAAAGTGCTTAATGTTTAATACTACTAAAATGCTGGTAATAAACTAAACTCATATATTTTGAAATTCGAGATTGCATTTTTTAGTTTAAAAAATTGAAAACATGATTCTACATGTATTGAGCCAGTTTGTTTCTTTTTTGTAGGGGGGGGGAGGTTCTGGGATTGTTGACATAATTGTTTAGGGGGGTCCGTCAATGTTTGACAGTTGTTGACAAGGGGGAGGGGTCAAAAACTGCCTAAAATTTGTTCTCATCACACCGCAAAGACCCAAGAATTTTCAGAATCTGGTCATGGAATGGGAAAATTTATGCAACAACTGCCAAAGATGGGCCTAAGAAACTGCTGAATCCGACAATCCCAATTGCAGACCAACTGGGAGTGACCTAATTAACCTCGCTGTGTCTCCCTCTCTCGCGTTGTGACCGCTTTATCTTCATCCATAGTTGGAGACCTGGACCTATGAACCCACCAGCGTTTCGATGCCCTACTGAAAATCTACAGTATCCGTGACTGTTCTTCTTTGTGGATATTTTTCGTGTCACAGTCAACGTTTCTCAGTCAACATTTCACTGGATCTACATGGATATTTTCCGGGTCATAGTCTTCGTTTCTCTGGATCTATATGGTCCTCCGGCGCATACCTGTCTACGGAACTGACCTCTCTGAAGATTTTTCATTATCTAGTGTTGTTGTGTATTTGCCTCGCACTCTGTGGTTTGCTTGCTCTTTTCTTTTTGTCATTTTCATGTTTTTGCAAGTATATTCTAACTTTTTTGTTATTATCTCGGGCAAAAGCTCTTGCCCTATTTTTGTTTCATTGCATATTATTTTTGTAATGTACGAGTTAAACCCCGACTGCTACTTATCAATGGTTGTTAAATTAGAACTGTTTGCTACTACTTCATCAGATGTTCATACTAGGTGTGTAATGCTTTTATCTCACTTAATACCTTGGGCTACTTTCCCCACCCATGAATTGAGATTCTTTCTGATCTATTACTGTCACATACATGCATATGGCTGAAAGTTTACTTAATGTTTTGGCCACAAGTGATGCTCCTTGGAGCCACACTGCCACATATAATCTATGTTCATGTCAGCCCTCAGCCATTCACCTTACTCACCAATCTAGCACTCCAACCCTATGTAATTATTGTATTAGTAGGTTAATGCCATTTTATGATGTCAGCTTAGATCCTGAGCTCCTATCAGTAACTAACCTCCTTAGCCCAACTCTTACTTTGCTCCCACCCCCTGCTGGGGATCCTCTTAACTCATTGACTAGAGCTAGCACCACCTGTATTGGCTTGAATGATGAGACTGACCCTGATGCTAATCTCCTAGCTCCTCTAATAAGATCCTCTTCCAATTATTACCTAGAAAACCAATTTAATGACCTGATCAGGAAGCATGGATTACAGGATAACCTCAAAATTATCCATCTCAATATTCGTAGTTATAATAAAAATAGCTCCGAATTTTGGAATTACCTTAATAGTCTGGAAGCCCATTTTGGCATTATTGCTCTAACTGAGACTTGGACCACCGTAGCCACCGAAGGTGGACTTAATTGCTCGGGCTACAAGACTTTTACTAAATCTCGCACTACTAGTAATGGCGGTGGTCTTGCCTTACTTATTGACCAGAAATTCTCTTCCTGGGCCCTTGATGTCAAATTCTGCCCAATTAGTCCTATTGAGTTCTTGTTTGTTAACATCTCCCTACCTGATCACAAGGATATCATTATTGGTGTAATTTACAGACCTCCCAAATCTGACCCTAGACTATTCAACACTGACCTCGAATCCTTACTTTTATATCTTAATAAATTGCACAAACCCTGTTATTTATGTGGTGATTTTAATATCGATCTACTCAATATTGATTCTCATTTTTCTTCCAATGTGTTTCTTGACACCATGTCCTCCTCTTTTTTTCATCCTCTTATCACTCAGCCTACCAGACTCACCCTACACTCGTCAACACTAATCGATAACATTTTTACCAATGTACTTTCCTATAAAGAACTTCCTGGAATCTTCCAAACAGACATTAGTGACCATTTTCCTGTATTTGTTATTCTTGACTGGGAACTTCCGCCTTTGGCTAAATCCAAGTTTATCACTTACCGTCCGAATAATGAACTAGCTCATCTTAATTTCCAATCCATGCTTGATAATGAATACTGGTCTGATGTTCTTCAGGTGGACTGCCCAAATACTATACTCTGCTTAATCAATGATAAAATATTTGATATGTATAATACTTGTTTCCCGCTCACCACCCGTAAAGTCAGGATCTATAAAACTAAGCTTAGGCCATGGATGACCTCTGCTCTTTTGAAATCTTGCAAAACTAAAAATAAACTATATAAAATTTACCTTCGACAAAAAACGGAGGAATCTTTAATTAACTACAAAAAATATAAAAATAAGCTCACGTTGCTATTACGTAATAGTGAAAGACTCTATTATGCCAGTATGTTTGAACTTCATAACAATAACCTCCGCAAAACTTGGAAACTTATTAAACAAGCCATGGGCCATTCCACTTCCCTCCAAATGAATGTTCCTCTCTGTATTGATAATCAACTGACCTCTGATCCTTCTCTTATTGCTAGGGAATTCAACAAGTTTTTGTGGGCATTGGACCCAATATGGCGACCAATATTCCTTCTACTTCTAGTAACTACAAGGACTATTTAAAGGACTCTAATCCTAACTCTCTCTTTTTTGCTCCTACCAACGAATATGAAATATTTAATATTATCTCTGATCTTAAGTTAACTAGCCCTACCTCCTCTTCAGATTTCTCTGTTCAGCTGCTTAAACGTTATGCTTCCTATTTATCTTTGCCGTTGGCTCATTTGATCAACCAGTCTATCGGCCAGGGCATTGTTCCTGACTTAATGAAGATTGCCAAAGTTATTCCTATATTCAAATCTGGTAGCTCTCAAGATATGACTAACTATCGTCCCATATCGACTTTGACTAGTTTCTCTAAGATACTTGAAAAGATTGTCCATAAAAGATTATATGATTTCCTAGACGTGAACCAGATTTTATATGATAACCAGTTCGGCTTTCGAAGGAATCATTCCACTGCTTTGGCTATCCTTGAAACCATTGACCGTATTTCGGAATCTATGGATTCTCATAAACAAACACTGGGTGTTTTCCTCGATCTTTCTAAAGCCTTCGATTCGATCCGGCATGATATCCTTTTGGACAAACTATCACATTATGGCATTCGTGGCTTACCATTGGAATGGTTTGGTTCTTTTCTTACTAACAGATTCCAGTTTGTCTCTTATGCTGGCGCCATTTCTGACCTACTTCCCATTCTCTGTGGGGTTCCCCAGGGGTCCATACTTGGCCCTCTACTTTTCTTAATCTATATTAATGATGTTTCTCATTCCTCTAAGACCCTTACTTTTATACTCTTTGCTGATGACACGTCTGCCTTTCTTTCCTCGTCCAGAGTGCTGCATCTTTTCCAGGACATGACTCTCGAACTTAATCATCTTTCCAACTGGTTCTGTGCTAACTTTTTATTACTTAATATAAAGAAATCTAATTATGTTTTGTTCAGTGGTCCTAGGACCACCTACACTGACCTAAATATACAACCCCTACTAATAAATTCTGTTGAACTGAAACGTGTTCCTAATGTAAAATTTTTAGGTGTTATTCTTGACGAACACTTGACTTGGCATGACCATATTTTGATGGTTAAAAACAAAGTATCTAAGGTGATGGGCATTATTAACACACTCAAGTGGAAGCTGCCTACTGGAATCCTAAGGAATTTATATAATTCGCTTATGCTGCCCTACCTAACGTACTGTACTACTGCTTGGGCTGGAGGCTCTCCTAATCGCCTTAAACCTATTTTTTTACTCCAGAAGAGATCGATTAGAATCATTGCTGGTGTACATTACCTTGCCCATAGTTCCCCACTATTCAAATCTCTCAATTTACTCTCCATATATGATATTTATCGTCATCAACTGGCCACTCTTATGTATAGGCATCAGATGGGTCTTCTTCCTCCCATATTTAAAAATTTTTTCACAACTAATTCTGACCTCCACCAATATAATACACGTAAGAAGCACGATTATCGATCTGCGTTATCTAGAATTGGGGCTCGCTCTTCCTCGGTTCGTATCACGGGTCCCAAACTATGGAATTCTATTGATCCTTCTGTACGATCTGCCCTTTCTCTCTCATTCTTTAAATATACTTTTAAATCCTTATTGGTCTCCCAGTACTTCTAAATTACTTCTAAATTATCCTACTTTACTCGAAATTAATATTGTTGACTTCCAGTGATCCTTTCCTGATGTAGCCTTTCTGTTTTTGCTTCTAGTACCACCCTACCCATCTAGTTTTCCTACCTATGGGGATGACTCGATAAGCACTTTGTGCTTCTTCTCCTCATCAGTTGTTATTCTAGTGCTTATGAACCGATGTATCTTATTATTGCACTGTTTATAACATTAACTTGTCTAGTTAACATTTCTGAACATTGTTTTAATGTATATTATGTTTGTTTTTGTTTTTTTCTATTGAGTTCTTGCTGTTCGCTTATTCAAATAAATAAATAAATAAAATAAATAAGTACTAACTAGATTTAACTAGGCTACTTCAGTGGATAAATAGTTACAACTATATTTCTTTAACTACCAGTAATATGGCTAACTATTTTCTTTACAACATAAGCATGAACATGAATTTAAAACAAGGCAAACATATTCAACTAAGTTCTGTATCTCAAATTAAAAAAACTACTGCACCCTGTAAAGTACATTGTTTGCAGCAATGTTCATGGACTAAAACAAATAATCGCTTGTTACTGTGCAAAAGTTAGCCAAGCATATTCACTATTTCCTATCTAGATCTACATCTTAAAAACACCATACTTTCCTGAAATGACGCTATATCAATTTCTTACTACAATAACACTTTGTATTTCTGAACGAGAGCATCAAAGTGATGATGTCCACAACGGTGATAAGCAATGAACACAGTTCTATTATTTACACTTGACTTCGGCTGAAAATTTTGTTCAACTGGCTCCTTCTCCTCAGACAAGAGAACAAGAACTATATGCACTTCTAATGCGTTTGCAGCTGCATTCATCGATACATCCAGATCAAACCCTTCATCTTCATTCATGGGACTAACACTATTAGCTAATACCTCCAAAGCATCCGAAGTATTCTCAACAACTTCCGCCAACGACAACCGTTTGCCTTCAAAAGCACGAAACGTCTCGTAATAGTCTTTATTGTTGTTCTGCTCCTTTCGAATGGCATCACGAACTTTACGCCAGTCTAAGTTAGATTGAAAATCTGTCTGCAAGGCCGTTGCAAAGGCTCTTGGAAAACAGTTGTCATCTGGTGTTGTCTCTATCCTCTGAAGACCAAAAGCAGTGGCATACCGATCCAACGCCTTTGTTCTGAAAACAATACAAAACACACCATCCACAACCGAAGCCACTTGCATCCAAAGCTTTTTATCCCGGGTTTCTGCTGGCACACTTTGATATAAAATAAGTATATAATTATAGTCTATTATTGGCACAACTACTTTTTGGAACTTGGTTTACACTTCATGTTGCCGTGCAACAAGAGCAAACAAAGCGAGGGCAGTAAGATGAGTAGCCTAAAGCCGTGTAACAGACAGACTTTGTGAATAGAGGTAAAAATGGCTGGTAGTAAGTAGTTGATTTAACGGAAGCCATTAATTTATATGAAAATAGTACGGCATTAATTTGACCATGGCCTAATTCTGCCATCTACACAAAATTTGGATCTCGAGTCGTCCACCGTTCTCTATCGATTACAAGTTTATAACACACAGCTTCTAGTCCTAGGTTTAAAGTTTTAGGAAATTTAGTTTTCGTTTCTGCTTGTCTAGAGGAAAGATTGGTTCTGTAAACGAATTTTATAACAGTTCCTATTCTCGATCTCGTTATTTTTAAGTAGTAACTGTACCGAAATATTTGCATATTTAATGTTTTATACTCACATACAGACATCTTGTTTCGGATCAATGGTACTTTCAGGCGTAATCAAAGACTGGAATATTCTCTTCACGTTGGAGAAAGTTGCTTCATCGCTATTTAAGAAATGAATTTCATGCAAGCACTTCTGCTTACATGATGCACAGTAGCTATCAAACATTTTCAAAGCCTCAAACGATGCTCTGCCAACAATTTCTATTGGCACACCAAAGATTCCTGAAATATGTAAACATCGTAGAAATGATACACAGATAGAAAAAATCATGATATTAACTAGGAAACAAAATTGTCTAAAATAGTTATGGAGTTATATCACTTACAAAAATTTAACATAATCATGCAAGCAACAGCTCCAATGTAGAAGATTCTTAGAATATGCATATCAAGATGTTGTGATGAGTACCGTAATCAGGTAGGCCCTATACTATATCCGATTGCTGATGAAAGAACTGCTGAATCCAGACATGGAGAATTCACTCCAAAGTAGCGTCGGATTTATCAATCTGCAGACCCAAGGCGAACTTTTTTGTCGCACCAATACTCATGTTCCAAAGTTTTAACTTCAACTAATTTCGTTAAAATTGCTCACACTTTTAATTAAATTAATCTCAATATTCAATTTTTTAATGAAATTTATGTAAGTGTTAACGTTTGCCATGGTCTCATTTGTTCCGCCACTGCTTCAAAGCCAGTGACAGTTGTGTGTAGCAGATTGCTAAAAACCTGGATGGCTGATAGTGATGTACGAAAGCAACGTGATCAGCTGAGAGTTGGTTGCCAGAAGTCGGCTTGTAAGTGATGTTGGATCTGAGACAGTCAAAATAGCTCGCCAGTTTATACAGGAGCGTTGTAATTGGGCCGTCGAGTTCTTGACCCATTGGCAGAATAAGACTTTGTATTACTGTATACTGTAACGAATTATAGTAATAGAATAACTCGGCCTTCAGCAGAGATAAGAAAAGCAGCAATGACTGAAATGCAGAAAGATTATCATGCACAGAAAAACCCAATTAAGTCGCAGAGTTACCAAAGTAACTTCTTGCACAACTTAGTAAAGTTCTGTTCCCTTTATTTATACATTGGTGAGCAGAGGAATAAAAGCATACAAAATAACTGTTGGTAATTAAGAAACTGTAAGAGCTCACCTGAACTAATTGCTGGAATTGCTATCGAATGGATTTTCAATTCGTCATTGGCATAGCACAGACAGTTGAATATTGTTAACTTAACAAGCTCAAACAGCCCTTCGTCCTCTTTGGCATCGGACTTCCTAGGTCCAACTGCATGAATCACATACTTTATCTTGGGTCTAAGATTTCCAGCTGAAGTGTGCATCACACGGGTAATTCCTAGTTTTCCATATTTCCTGATGAATTCCTTGCATTCCCTCTGAAGAGTATCCCCAGCTGCTTTGGCGATTGCACGTGAAGCACCATCTCCATTTGACAGATACTCATTTGCAGGATTCACTATGGCATCCAGCGACTGATGTTCAAGTTCACCTGAGAAAAGGTAAAAGCACGCCAGGAGTGTTCATCAAATACAGGTAGGCATCTAACTGGAATTCATCCTGTAACGGCTCAAGGGCCTACGAAAAGGAAGTAGCCCACGTGGCTGATACGTTTAGTAACTTTAGTGCTTGTTTTGTAACTAATGAAATCATTAGAGGTGGTGAATATTATGGGTTCGATCCTCCCGAAGATGGTTGCTGTGAAGAGCATTCACAATAAATTAACAAGGTCAGTGCAAGAGCTAAACTGAATACGTCCATGTTATTCCTGAATGCAATGATGTAATCGAAGATGTATGAAATGAGATTCTGGCATTCTGAAAGTGACAGTTTATAGGGCTTGCGTAAACTGCTGTAAACCATAAACTAAGAAACACTCACATTTAGACACACGAACTGCTAAACCACTAGGTGTCTTAAAAGTCATGGGTTGAACATCGTCAGCTGCTGAGGCTTGTGCCAGACTAAAACCATCATTTGGTTGCGTTTGTGCTGGACTGTCATTCCGTCCACTGATAAAGTCAGTGAGTTTCTGCTTGGCTTCTTCTATGCTAGCTTTTGGTCCAATAAGACATGGATCATCGCTTCTAAGAAAGAAGACACCCACTTCTTCCAGATTAGCAATTAGTTGCTGAGGCATGACTTGATTAAATATAAGAGGAAGCTTAATGCTTTCTTTGACAATTCCTGGCTCTGAAACCTTTTGATAGAGCTGGGCAAATTCCTGAACTGCATCATCAACATGCTTCCTGGTTTCATCGAAATTGTCTACTGATAGTAAGGAACAACTTCTAAACTGTGAGTTATTCCTTCATTTGAAGACTCGCAAACAACCCGCGAGATGCATAAGTGTTGTGTGGCAATACAGTCCAACTTGTCTTGGTGTTTACGCTTCAGATAATACCAGACATGCTGATCAATTGGAATCCTTTGTGAAAGTGAGAGGTCAACTTGCTTACTGCTCAGATTCAGATCCATCTGTAGTACAAGATTTCTTTCTTTAAGTTTTGTTTCATCACAATTTTTTAAAGTTTGCTTCTTGTTTTCCTCTGTAGTGTTTTTGCTGGCCAGCTTCTTATTTATCAAGTGCTTCAGTTGTTCAATAGCCGTATCTACATTCAGCCAATCACTTTCAAGTCTGAAGGTTTTGTCGTCATTAAAAGTCACTTGAACGTCATCACGTGCCGTGGCTGACACCTGCTTTTCCATTTCATCCTGATCAAAATTTTGTATGATATAAGTGACAGATTCAAGTGGATCCTGAAAATTACAAACAACAATGCATTACTGAATGCATTACTTAGAACAAATCATCCCTTCAATGCAACATCCAAATGTGTGCACCCAATGTGTGCATAAATAAACATTCTTAAAGAGCACTTTAAGAATATGCTTATTATGCACACATAGGGTGCACGATAGTCTATAGTCACTCTGAATAGTGGCTTCGCATGCTGGCCTGGCAAATATCGGGGTTGGAACTTCAAATCCCCACCAGGGCAGAAATTTGTTTCAGACTTCTGCTCCTCCTGCACCTCGGTCTAGCTCGGCTATAGTGAGTACTGATCTTATTTGTTGGTGGCAAGATGAGACGGCAGGGAACAGGACTCGCCATACACTCGCCCTGATATATGCCAAGGTTCAGAAAAATGAAATAGTTAACACTTCAACCTCTGGCTGCCTCTCGGGTGCTATCTTAGGCGAATGCTCTTCTTTCTCTTTTACATCATTGTGCATTAAGAGCATTGGTGACTTCTAATGACATGCAACTAACTAACCCAATTAAAATAATGTATCATTAACTTGGTTACTTACAGATGCTGGACCTTCCTTACTGTTTAGTAAGATCTTTTCGTAATACCTTGTTTCTTTCAACTTTAGGTTTAGCTGCATCAAAATTAACACAGAAACATTATGAAATTAATAGTTGGATAATTCGGCAATTTCAAAATTGAGTTTTTACTTGATATTACCAACAGTCAGTACTTTGTAATAACTTGTTTACAAAATGAAACAGTTTATATATAAACAGTTAAAAGTATTACTAGAATGTAAGTTTATTTACAGTATGCTATAACAGAAACATGGCTAAATGACAATACAGAGGTTACAGTATTTATCCCGGGGTACTAACGTCATCCAAAAATCTGGCATGGTGAGACGGCAAAAGACACGACTCGCCATACACTCGCCCTCATATAATATGCCAAGCCAAGGTTAATAAAAATGAAATAGTTAACACTTCAAACCTCTGGCTGCCTCTCGGGTGCTATCTTAAGCGAATGCTCTTCTTCTTCCTTTACATCACTGTGAATTAAGAGCATTGGTAGTTTCTAATGACATGCAAGAAACTGACCCCACTGAAATAAAGTGTCAATAACTTGAATACTTAGTACTTACAGATGCTGGACCTTCCTTACTGCTCGGAGTAAGATCTCTTCGTAATACCTTGTTTCTTTCAACTTTAGGTTTAGCTGCAACAAAATTAACATGCAAACAATAAGAAATTAAGAGTTTGGTAAATCGGCAATTTGTAAATTGAGTTTTTACTTGATATTACCAACAGTCAGTGCTTTTTAATAACTTGTTTACAAAATGTAACAGTTTATAATTATATAAACAGTTAAAAGTATTACCAAAATATAAGTTTATTTACAGTATGCTATAACAGAAACATGGCTAAGCAAGGCAATAGCCTACAGAGGATACAGTATTAATCGAAACCTTAGTTTCATCCATCCAGCTTTTATTTACTGGAAAAATTATTTCAATCAATCCAGCTTCTATTTAAACACAGGAATGTTTTCATCGATTCCACTTCCATTTTCGGAAACAATTTTCGAGATATGTTCATGGTTGATGGCTGTACATTCAGACTTGAAAACACAATAAAAGAAAAGAAAATGTGGAAGTGCACTGAATATCAAACAACTAAGTGTGCATCCCGCTATTTTGTCGCCCTTTTGATAGGGCGCCCTTTCTATTGCGCGCCAGTTTGATCAGCGCCTTTATAAACAATCGCCCTTTTAAGCGGCGCCTTTTTGAATGCGCCCTTTTGATAGTCGCCCTTTCGAAGTCGCCCTTTTGATAGGGTGATGGGGACCATGTACCGCCGACCTGGACCCAAACTGGATCAGTTTACCCATCTATCTACCTATCCACCTATCTATGACCTTGATCATAATGTTGGATAAATTATCCAGTATGAAAAAATAATATTAGCTGGATTTATGAATTTACTGAAAACAGCCAGACACTAATAACTATCCTATTTATTCTGAAAATTCTCGTGTCCCACCAGCTTTTAAGCCACAATTCTAAGACCAACTATCAACGGCTACGTTAATTGATAAGGCCAGTTGTAATCTTTAACAAAATTCTCATGTCCCACCAGTGCCCTTATTTTTAAGACCTCTGGTACGCAAAGGTTAAATTCATGTGTCACAATCCTAAGACCAACTAGAACAACCACTGCAACGGCTACGTTAATTGATAACATCTTCACAAACATCCTATCTAATAACCAGAACTCCACTATCATAATGAATTGCAGATCTGACCATTTATCCATTCTGTTTACCGCTGATCTCTACCCTGGAAACGATATCGCGTGCCCAGTTTGACGAGAAGACTGATAAATGAAAAAATTACTGTATTATATCGCACCCTTACTAATACCACAGAATCGATAAAGCTTTATCTATTCTGATAGGCGTGTGATAGGCTAATGATGCCTGCCCAAATGACGCCCCTGACGGAACCACGCAAGATTAATTAAGTAAAAATTGGTTTAAAATTCTATTCCAGTCTCAGTGGCATAACGAAGGGTTTCAGCGCCCAGGTCAAGATTTGATGACTATGCCCCATTTAAAATTTCTTGTTGACTTTTAATCGTTCATATCATAGTAGGACTGTGTACCACAGAAAGCTAATTGTGCCCACCCCTTGCGCTGCGCCCGGGGCGGTGGCCCCTCTGCCCTCGCCCTACGCCACTGTCCAGTCTTCAATGTTGTTTTCATTTACAAAGTCGTTGTTAGGCTTTTCCTAGGAACTTAAAATGCACTTTATCAAGTGTCCAGATACTTACATACATACAATAGTCTAGGCTTTTATTTATCTTAGAATATATTATATATTATATTATAATTAAATTAATAACATTTATTTTAAATTATAATTAATTTTTTATAATTTTTATTTTATTTATTTTTTATTTATTTTTTATTTATAAATAATCATTTAGGCTATTCAATAAACTGTAAACTCAGCAACTGTGTATCCCATATATTAGATCTGTCTGCCTTTCCATTATGTAACTCACTGCGGTTTGTCAGTCTGTTCTATTAAACGAAGATATATATATATATATATATATATATATATATACATATATATATATATATATACAATCACGTCGTATTCGCGGCCCTGATTTTCTAAAATGCAACCTGAACCTTGGCGAAAAAGGTTGGGCACCCTGATTTAAAACATATTTCAATATTTCCAACTTCACAGAAAATAGTTGCTCTGGTCTATTTCTTCGTGATATATGCATCATTTAACATCATGCAGTGCACTTAGTGGACGAGAAATGCTTTTAAGAAATCAGAATGTCCACCAACACCTGCATGCATACATCTTATTCATAGCCTAAATTAATTTATTATATTAAACTTTCATTGAGATCGCCTCAGTTTTCTTAAACAGTTCACTAACATCTGCCAGATAATTTCAAATACATTAAATGCAGAGCAAATAAATCCTACAGTAAGTTTAAAAAGGGAAACTTGTAAAGTTCCGATAACTGAGCCACCCTATTCTTTATTATGCAATTATGTATTATGACATTAATACATTATCATTGGGTTCAGAGACCTCAACTGCTGGGCAAATGAAACATTGCAAAAAGCTACATTGGTTCACAAAGTCAATGAAGAAATCTAGAATTTGTACAGACTGCACATCATACACAACCAATGCAACTACAAAGTTTCATATAACAGACGATCACGTAGCCAGGGTCAGCAGACATGTGAGAAATATATACTTACAAGCAGATTCCATCTGAAGTCTTCCAATCACATTTTCTCTTCTGCTGATCAATTCCTTAAAATCACCTGGTATAAATTCGATGCCTGTAATACTGACTGGCCCCATGGCTTGTGGTTGTATCTGGCTTAATTTGTGAAAGCTCTCTTTCAAGTCTTTGTATTGGTAGACTATGTCAAAAGTTGTTGCTTCATTTGGTCCTTGTAACATTTCTTCTATTCCAGTCTTGAAACTTGCAAGTCTGAGCTGTTCTGTTTCAATTTCGTCAGTTTTCATCTTCAAGTCTTTTGTAACTCTTTGTTTCTCATTACTCAGCTCTTCCAGAAGTAAACTTCTGTGTCTGTTGACAAGGCGTATTATGTTGTCACACTCTTCGTTGATTGCAAACTCAGATTTATCTAGTAGATTACGAAATTTCTCGGACTCTTCTTCTACCTCAGACTTCTGAGTTTTCACCTGAGACAAGATGGGTGTAATGCTGCTGACGCAACCCTCCAGTTGCGTCCGTGCCTCTTTAGCAAATCCGCTTATTTTGCAGCAATCGTGTTTCCGATGGTCTCTTTCCATGCAATCAAGGCAAATGACCACAGTGCACTGCACACAGTAAAGGATCAATTCTTCAGTGTGTTTCTTACAAAGTCTATTCACCACTCCAGCTTTGCTCATATCTACTACGCCGGTAGGCCTACTTTTATCCAACCCTGGATTTAAGCAATAATTTTTTGGCAAACCTTCAAAGCCGTTTGATGGAATTTGAAACTTTGTCCTGCAATTTGGACAGTCTGGATCCGAACCTTTGCTTCTTCCATGCTGTGTGATGCAGCCCAGGCAGAAAGTATGACCACAAGGCAAAAAACGTGGATCTTTGAAAGTTCCAAGACAAACTGGGCAGTCAGAGACTCTTGCGACATCCATTCTCAATAATGCACTGAAAGCAGTTATAACAATACACAATGTTTATTTTCACATTGCTTCAAAGACTCCATTATCAAAGTCTACACTTCTTTGAACTGGTTATGAACAATTTCGATAGATATATAGTTATACACACAAAACAAGCTAACATGTGATTCACTTCATGGAAAAAAAACATTTGCCTTACGTGGGATCTCGCGGTCGTGACATTAGAGACGCCCATTATTTCAGTTAGACATCGGCACACTTCGGTCTGAACCCACTGTTTGTACTGTTGGACTGCCACACGGATCTGTCCTCGGCCCTTTATTAAAACAGCCTTTACTTCCTCAATCAGTTGTATAGCTAATCGCTTTGGGGTCCAATTATAACAGTATGCGGATGATAAGCCTACTCAGTTCCATATTGCTCTGTCACACACTGTTCAGTCTGGCAAACTAAAACTCGAGGAGTGCCTCTCATCTAGGCATGCATGGTTCTATTTCAATGGTTTGGCCATAAACCCAGACAAGTCTGAGGCAATTTTGTTCGGGTCACACCAACATCTGCTTTCTTTCCATTCACTTTCTACTATCGACCTCGCAGGACCTGTTGTGTCCCGTATAAGCTCACACTCCGACCTCATACAACAAACTTTTGTAAATCAGGTCGGCACTGACTAAGAATATGTCGCAAACCAGTTTGTTTCCTTGTCTCCTCTCGCCTTCATTATGTTAATTCGGTTTTGTGGGTCTTGAGCTCAATAGGTTGCAACACATCCAAAACTCCTTAGCTCACGTGGTGCTGAGAGTCCATCTAGGAACAAGTTCCTCAGTCATACTCCATCAACTGCATTGGCTTCCTGCTACGTTCAGGATAAAATTTAAATTGAGCTGCTTGACCTACAAATTCCTCAGCACCATGGCACACCTCCCTACCTTCATTCACTACACTCCTTATATTCCTGCTCGTTGCCTGTGATCATCAAGTACGGGTCTTTAAGCTGAGCCCCGATGCAGAACAGTAACCATAACCATAACCATCATTTTATTGTAGCCAAACCGGTATTACACAGATGATATTACATATAAGTATTTCGAGTGGTTACAATAGGGGGACCAGAAGGGACCTTGGTCCCACTAAGTAGGGCCCCCTAATTAACAGTTTAAGTATTGGATGGCGATTAGTTAAGCAATAACAGTTGCAGTTTTACAGTTTGACATTATGTAAATATTTATACATAGGTGGCAGTCTTTGGTAACAGACCTTGACCCGTTCATAAGTATGCAAACAAACTGGCAATGTTTGTAACGAGCGTAAGGTCAAACCAAAATGTGAATCTGAGGCGCGGATAGTCAGCCGCAGAGGGCTCTCATGCTTCTCATTTGTCCCCAGGGAATGGACTCGACTGCCTATCTCTCTCTCTCTCTCTCTCTCTCTCTCTCTCTCTCTCTCTCTCTCTCTCTCTCTCTCTCTCTCTCTCTCTCTCTCTCTCTCTCTCTCTCTCTCTCTCTCTCTCTCTCTCTCTCTCTCTCTCTCTCTCTCTCTCTCTCTCTCTCTCTCTCGTTGTAGTTCAAATTCACTTCCTTTCTTGAAAAAGCAGCTTCAAACTCACTATTTCTCCTTGGCTTTCAAGAACTTGGATATCTAACTGTGTTTTCCTCTGCGGCTGACTATCCGCGCCTCAGATTCACATTTCGGTGTGACCTTGCGCGCGTTATCAAATTTAATTAATAATAATACTAATAATAGGCAATGTAATTTAGAATCCTGGAGTTTAATGCTGGTGAAAATACCAGTCCCTTGAACACGCTGTGATCAATGCAGGCAGAACTTAGGCTACGAACTTGTTGACACTCTCTGCATGACCCTTAAGCAGCAACTCAAAAACAAAAATGAACCTAAATTAAAATCGTTAAGGTAATGAGCTCATGCACAATCTAGTTAGCAATTTCAGAATATTTGTAAAGCTAACAGTGCTTATAAGCAAATCTAATTAATTCTATAGCGTCTTCTGCCAGCATGCCCATATGGATCCCATACAGAACCCATATTCCTATGTGGGACCCAACGGAGCTCATATGGGCCCACCGTTTGATGACTTACGTGCTTTCATTGACGACGCACTTGACCTCTTCTTCCCCTCAGAAGGATATCGATCAGGAGAAAGGATCTGTCTGACATGACCCAAAATTGAAAGACCAACTGCGCCGTAGAAATACTCTACTCCGCCTTGGAAGTGGTGAGGACGCCCTTGCCGCCAGGATCAACAATTGTGTTGTCATAATGGGGGTGGGGGCCGATAGCGCATTGGATAACACGCTGGCATGGAGAGCGAGAGGTACCGAGTTCGAGCCCCGTAGGGCGGATATGCTTTGTAGGCTGCTATTAGCGCCGTGTATTGCAGGCTGTCTGTTCTGTTAGTAGTTAAGATTTAAATTGCATAACATGTAAATGTAGGCTACAGCGCAGTGCGTTTGTCAGGCGCTTCAATAAAAAGATCAGTATTATAACCAATGCTGCCTCCTTCCGGGGTCTTGAACGTGGCTCTCGGAGACTCGGATGGGATGAAGCAGTTAGTCCATGCAGCGGCGATCGGAAGCGTATATCGTGCGAGTCGCTAAACCGACATTATCAAGTTTCGACTGATCTAGATTATATGGTGCCATAGCTTAAGGTAACTGCTAACCTTGAACAACGTGTTAATATTGATGAATATTATGTGTTCAGAGTACTGGAATCTGTCCGTGGTTACTCAACTCGCCCTGATGGCATCCCTTCTTGGCTTCTATCCACCATGGCTCATCTTCTCTCTGCCCCGGTTACGTATCTTTTAAACCACTTCCTCTGACACACCTCCCCGTTGGAGCTCTAGCTGTATCACGCCAGTCACTAAAAACCTGCGCCCACAGAATGAAGCAGACTGTAGGTCCATTTCTATTACCCCGGGGGCTATGCCGCATGATAGAGAAAATAGATGTTAGAAGTTACTGTTACCCAATAATTTTCACTGATCCTGAGGCTAATTCCACCCTTGATGACCAATAGGCCTGTAGACGCCTTTTGGCCCTCTGGCTTCATCACATCCGCCCTCATGGCTCTCACCCATGGAATTAGATATGTTGGACGACGAGCCCTATGCAGGCTACGTCTTATCTCGCTATACTCTCCCGTGCCTTTAACACGGTTAGGCACTCTTACGGTTACCTAACTGAGCAACTTGCTCAATAATAGCCATTACTTGATTTTCTGTACAATTGGATCTTATTCCTATAGCAAAAGCGTCAGCATTGCACTAAATTTCACTGCCAAGTCTCGGCCTTATGTCAGATAAATTATACAGGAATCTGGGCTCTGGTATTTTAACTTTGTGGTGGCTGTTTACGTCCTGAAGCCTGTGCACTGCGGGTCTGCGGCAATTATTATAGGTTGCTTATAAATACGCCGATGATAGCTAAATGCTCATTCCAGCGTCCGCTATAACCACAGCTTCCCCTTAACTTGAAAATGTTACCAATTGGGCACTTTCTTGTAATCTTAAACACAATAGCACCAAATCTAAAGAGATGGCATTTAGGCGCCTGCGGTCTAATTAAGTGTCCTAATCTCCCACCCCTATACCAGGAATTGGTATGGAGCCAGAGTCTGTTATTCTAGGGGTAACCATTACGGATAGGCTTAGTTCTGACCCCCTCCGCAATATTGACCGGATCTGTATTAAGACTATAGCCAATCTCTTTATGCGATACGCATCCTTATTGTCCATGGTCTCTCGGGGCGCGCATCCATGTAGTTCGGCCCACCTAGTTGGCACGCCTCCTCTATGCTTCCTCTGCATGGTCTGGCTTTGGTAAAGCTGCGGGTCAGTGCACGTGTATTAGTTCGGCTGAAGTTTCTGCATGCCGTCCAGAAGACGTTTGATGACCTATAATATTCTTTATTGAAACAATCCGGTTGACAAACCGCAACCGGTTACAGTGTACAGTACTGTTGTGCAATTGAAACAGTTCACAAGAACACAAATGACAGAAGACATAAATCTTAACTACTAACAGAACAGACAGCTTGCAATACACGTATGTGGCCGTGCCGATTCCTCCCTATTCTCTTCCGTGCTTCACAACCCCAGCCATGTCCTAGGTTGTCTACTTCCTGCTATAAAGAATGTTAGGTTACCAATACTCACTCCGTCCTCGTTCGCACAACCGTGAGATCCCTAAATTGTGCTGACGCATTAACTCGATGTGGTTTTATTACGCGAATGTCATTCAGTTGACTGTTATTGCTGATCTTTCTTCCTACTTGCAAAGGCGTACCGACGGGTGGACTTTTCACAATTTATTCTAATCGTTCAAATTATGTAAGGAGCTGCGTTCACATGGTCCTTAAACGGTTAAACCTCTTTCAGTCCTTTCACTATAATATGTACAAGGCGGGCCACTTGGGTGTCTCCAACTAGCGGGATATCAATCCCTTAGGAGCCACCCATTGCTCCCGTTAGCTACTCCTCTTTAGTCGATCGCAATTTAACTATTATGTGACATTACCGTTCTTATTACAATTACGTTGTTACGTTGTTACTTATTGTCATAAATGTATTCGTTTGAGTTGTTGTTATCGGGTGCAATAAAAAAAATTGATTGATTGATTGATTAAAATGAGAACATCGCGTTCAATCGTGTTTAGGACAATATCAAATTGTGTTTTGAATAAATTGTGAACACCTAAATTATTCTAAGATGTAAACCTACTTTCTTACCACATCAAGCCAAAGTCAGTTACCTTGTAAATTTTCCGGTCGTCATCTTTACATTTTTCAGTTAGATCAACGGTATTTTAAAATGACAAAACTACGAGCTGAAGACCGTAAGTCACCGTAGGCTATTCTGATTAAAAACTGCTTAGAATTGAAAAAACACCGGAGTGCTCTTCGAATGATAAAAAAAATTCACAATAAAGCCTGGAGTCTTGCAAGTATAAGCCGACTTATTAAACAAATTGATAAAGATGATACAATAGGACGTAAACCAGGAAACGGTCGCCCAAGGTCGGCTAGAACAAAACTGAACATTCAGCGCGTGAATGAGTTGATTTGCACAGGGCCGTAGCAAGCTATAATTGCGCCCTGTGCCACGCGTTAATCTAGCGCGCACCTCCCCCCACCCCCCCCCGATCAACTTAACCAATAACGACCAAATGAGTTTGTAATCTCACAATAATTATAATATTATAGAACTTTGTCCTTTAAAAAAAGACGAAGTGGCTGTGTTCCTATTTCATTATAGGGCCTATGTGCACGAAGTCTTTTATAGACCATTAGCTGAATAACTTTATTAAATTTCCCAAAAACATTAAATTTTAGTCACTTTAAGATCGAGAATTCATTTTGCGTTCTTTTGATAATGCAAGATCATCAATAATGTTGTCAAAATAGTTTTTCACAATTTTCAGTTTGCTGGAACATCTTTCACATGAAGCAACTGTTTCTAGAATTGTCAAAAATATGCGACGTGCAATTTCAATGTTGGGATAAATGTCTGTCAGTGAGTTAGTAAGAATGGATGATCGATTAATATTTTATATACACTTTATTTGTTGTTATTTAATTTTATTATATTAATTTAATTTATGATGACTATATTTCATAATTCAGGATAAGGCAATTAGTTTAATTATTAATTCATTTCGTCTCAAAATGTGCGCCCCCTCTTGAGTTGCGCCCGGTGCCACGGCACCGCTGGCACATGCCTCGCTACGGCCCTAGATTTGCAGTCGAGATAACGACCCCATAGTCACAAAACACGGTGGGAAATTGAAAGAGAAACAGGTATGGGCCCTATATATCTCGGACGAAAGTGCAAAGTAGCACATGTTGCTTGTTTACTGTTTAACGACCACTGCAGTGTGGTAAAAAAAGACCATTAGCGTCGCTCTCCTCCTTCATCCAGGCTTGGATATCGCAAGTGAAGCAAGATTTACAAACGAGTAATGGGGCACGTGATAAACGAAGGCTGTAGGCCTAAATCAAAACGCCCGCAGGACGGAGCTCCTTCACACGTAGCAAGAAACACTATCAACCTCCTTCATCAGGAGAATATCACCTTCATCGAACCAGACATGTGGCCTTCAAATAGCCCAGACCTAAAACCGGTAGACTATGGTATTTAGGGTGCCCTACAGTAACTGCCCTCCAACAAAACGTCAGAAATTTACAACAATAGAACAGTTACTGTTGATGAGTGGCGAAAAATGTCCCAGCGATTTAGACGATAGACAGGAGCATTAACGAGGGATGCAGACGTTTACAAAAAAGTGTTGGGAACCCAGGCGGACACAACATTTAGCAAAATAATTAGGCCTAAATTGAACGCTATGTTCTCGTTTTTTATGGCCCACCATGTAGTGTATAATACATAAACTTTATTGCACTATACATTTATACAAAGTTGGTTACAAGGTAACTTAGATAAGTAGGCTAATTTTAGTTTAGTTTCATGAATTCCATAATCTGAACATTATGTTATCCAAAGTTCCGATTTCACATTTTGGTTACTGTTTTGCCGAAAAAGTTAACAACCGGAAGTTCATTAGTTTTATTTATCTTAGCATCGTCCCATTCGTCTGCTTTTAGAGCAAAAGGAAAACATTAGGTCTAAACAAATTTAAAATCACATAGCCTACTGTGATCTGGAAACTGAATAATTTGCCGGTGATATACATAACTAGGCCTATATGTGTGTGTGTGTGTGCGTGTGTCTGTGTGCGTGTGTGTGTGTGTGCGCGTGCGTGTGTGTGTGTATGTGGTGTATTGTAAGGGTCGACTTGTTCTTCGATGCATTAGTAGGCCTATATGCACTAAGCTAGTGTACAAGAACCAAGCCCTTACCAAAATTCTCAAGTTCTTCGTAAAGTTAGAATAGACCTATTTCATTGCAATTTTCGTTTATTCCAACTCTTGTTCGATGACATTTACAAACATATTATTAATCGAGTCCACAAAGCTAACAATTAACCAACATTGTTTATTCCCCCAATGTTTTCCCCACAGTATTGTACTCAGTCTTTATGTTCCAGGTTGCGGTGTGTCAGCTTGTTTTGCAAAATAAACGAATATACATACAATGTCATACATACATTTATGCAGTGGTGTAGTCCTAAAAAATGAAGTGGGGGAACGCCTGGAAATTGAAGTAGCAACTGTAGCAAAAAGTGCAATCTTGCAAGAATTTTGCATAGTGTGAGCGCTGCTATTTTTGAAACTGTTGAATGTAAAAAAATTTTAAAAAAATTAATAAATGTAATAATGTAAATTTATACATAGGAATTTGTTATTTGTAACATATTGTATTCAAGTATTCAAACAGTTTCCATACCTGTACAGATAGTACAGGCTTAATTCTAAAGTACAGTGACTGTCAGTCTGTCAGTGAGTCAGTAGCTATAGTCAGAGGAATTGCCACAGTGGATCTTCAGTCTTGTCTTCTGATGGATTCAGTGAAGCCACTCTTGTTTGTGTATCCATCGCAGACCGATGTTTCCGCAGCCACGTTTTTGCGTACCTGGTTGGAATCCAGGACCTCAGTGGCGGACCATGCAACTTGATAAACATCAACGACGACACGTGAGAGACAAGAAGCTTACTGCGTGTGTCACTGACAATGATGTTCATGTGGCTAAAGCCTCGTTCACATTCATATTAGGCTTGCAAATTTTTTTCTCAATTATTAATTTATTGTTATTACAGTACTACTGTACTATTTTCATTTATCATCAGCTTTTATTTACAAAATTACAGCAGACAGACGCCCAGACGCCATTTACATAGACTATTTAGTATAGAGCCAACACATAATAAATATATCTGCGAAACTGCGAAAAGGCTCCAGTAAGTAAGCAGTTGAAACTTGAAACTGTGAGTCTTGAAGTCTTCTTTGTTCATTTATTTCAGCAGAAATGCTGCAAAATAGTGAGGGATCGCGTTCCCCCCTGGAAAAAAGTGAACGGCGTTCCCCCAAACACTACACCACTGCATTTATGTCGAATACCGTATCGAAAATCCTTCAATAGAGGTTATGACAAATCTTCTATACCAGAGGCGTCCGCAGGCTTATGGAAATTGGACGCACACGCTCCCATCTGCTCCCATCCCCATCCGCTCCCTCTACGCCGCTCGTAATCATACACTGAAAATGACTCAGACTGACTCATAAAAATACAGCATATGCTTGTCATATCATAGGGCCGTCCATAAATGACGTCACGCACCTAGGGGGAGGGGGTCGGAAATTTGTGACGATGTGTGACATGGGGTGGGGGGTCTGAGTAGTGTGACGTCACACCAGGTCTATGTTATTAAATTTAACAATTAACAACAATTAAATTTTAATAACAACAGCACTAATTTTGAGGATTAAATTTTCATTATTTTTTTAATTATTTTAATATATACGGGCACCATTATTAATAATTTTCTAATTATTTCAATATTTGGTCACCGTTAGAATTTAAAATATTCATGCTTTCGCTATTTGTTCCATGAAAGAGCATTTTGCTTCGCCATGGAAATTGGTTTTAGGGGGTCAGAGCTTTATGACGTCATTTTCAGAGGGGGTCTTACTTTTTGTGACCAAGTGACTCAGACTGGAGGGGGGTAAAAATCGGCCAAAATAGCGTGACGTCTTGTGGACGGCCCCATATGAGATTAGACATAGGCTACTGTATGGTATTAAAACCAAAAATTACCGCCGTCTTGTGCTTGCAACAAATATGTCGATGTTACCGAAGACCGCAGTTGAAATTTTCTGAAAGAACATTGTGATGCATAGCTTCTTCTTAGGTGGGAATTTTGGGCGAATTATAGGCCTGTCGTGTATTTTCCTGCCAGTCATGACTCATTATCACTATCATCGCTGCGATAATAAGAATATGATCGCTTGATCCCTTTGCTACCATAGCCTACAGGCCTGGATTAACCATGGGTGCACGGGTCTAGTGGGTCCACGGATATGAGATTAGACATAGGCTACTGTATGGTATTAAAACCAAAAATTACCGCCGTCTTGTGCTTGCAACAAATATGTCGATGTTACCGAAGACCGCAGTTGAAATTTTCTGAAAGAACATTGTGATGCATAGCTTCTTCTTAGGTGGGAATTTTGGGCGAATTATAGGCCTGTCGTGTATTTTCCTGCCAGTCATGACTCATTATCACTATCATCGCTGCGATAATAAGAATATGATCGCTTGATCCCTTTGCTACCATAGCCTACAGGCCTGGATTAACCATGGGTGCACGGGTCTAGTGGGTCCACGGATCCAGGCCTACTAATTGCACGCCTACCACGATACTCTCACATTTCTACTTTCACGTTTGAGCAACTGCACTGGCTTCCTCTCTCTGCTCGCATTAAATTCAAAATCCTCATTTTAGTCTTCAAGGCACAAAGGGGTCTTGCCCCAAAATATTTAGCTGATGTTTTCTCCGGCCTCTTTCAGCCTCCTCCCATCGACCACTACGCTCATCAAACAGAATTGAGCTTCTAGTTCCTCATACTAGAACAGCTATGGCTCAGTCCCGGTCCTTTACCTCAATTGGTCGCTCTCTTTGGAATGCGCTGTCTCCATCTACTCGCTCTCGAATTCTAGCAAGTAACCTCTCTTCCACCTTTGCTTTTCTCAAAACCTTTTTCTTCTCTTGTGGCCTTGCGCACTGGGAGCGCCTCTGAATGGTTCACCCTATGAGAGGCGCTTTATAAATGTTTGAATACAATACAATACAATAATACTAAAAATTTGCACAAATAAGGGCTTACCATCAGGCCCGCCGACATAAATGCCGGTCCCCTGGGCAAGGCAGTTACGGGCCCCTAGGCTATCGTCAGGCATTACGAGAAAAATTTTAAAAAATTGACGTCACGCAACTAGCCTAGGGGTCAGAAATTGGTGACGATGTGTGACACAAAGGTCAAGGGGTTGGTTGACAGATGTAACGTCACATCAGGTAGTCTGTGTGTATACGTAATTAAAAGTTAACAATTTAACAACAATTTAATTTTAACAATAGCAACACTATTATTTTGAGTATTAAATTTTCATTATTAATTTTTTTATTATTATTTATATAATATACGGTCGCCATTATTAATAATTTTTCGATTATTAAGTATTATATATAGGGCTATGGTCACCGTCAGATTTTATTCATAAGAATATTTACTAAATAAAATTATCTTTATTTAGTATACATTTCAATAGCCTCGGACTTGAAATCAATGATAAGTGATCTAGTAATTTATTACATTTTTTATTATTTATACACTCGAAGCGTAGTACCAACACTAACGTAAGAAGAGGGTTTAGATCAGCCGTGGATTTATACACTCACCATGTCTTATAGTTTACACATCGCCGATTAGAATAGAAGCATCTCAAAATACCTACTCTCATCATTCAACCAACATACGAAACTGATCACATATTACACAGTCGCAATCCAGATGTACATGTATATTATTGATACTCTGCCAGTCGCAATTTCTGCGAGTCTTATTATGACATGACACTGACAACTATTGCATAAAAGCAACACTACTACTAAGGAATTCGTCAACTGTTTTTATTCTCCTCGGACTCTAAACAGACAGCTTATCCTTTACACCATACATTTCACAGAATTACACAACTGTACGCTGCATTTTTGGCCTATCACAATTCATTACATCAGCCAACACATTGACTTCTTCTTATTTCTCTTCCATCAGTTTCCCGATGATGAGGCCCTTATGAAGCCTCTCCATTGTTCTCTATTCCGTACTATGCTGCCGATCTTTGTTATGTCTGTACCCCTCTTCTGTAGGTCTTCTTGGATGTTGTCCATCCAGGTCTTCCGTTGCCTTCCCCTGCTCCTCTCTCCTCCACGTGACCGTGTAGCGCCGCACTGGGCAGTCTCTCTCCCGCCATCCGTCTCACGTGTCCGTACTATCTAAGTCTTCGTCTCCGAATTCTCTCTACCACCGTCTCCTCCGCTCCGAGGTCTTTTCTTGTTTGATCATTCCTTATTTTGTCTCACCCATGATTCTCCTCAACCACCCCATTTCTGTCACCAGTAGTCTTCTCTCATCCTCTTTGACTACACTCCATCAATAATAGGATTGCAAAAATACACCACGTTTTTCTTCATGAAAGCAAACTGAAACTTAGTTTTCAATTGCCTCACCTCTTATACACACTGCAAACACTCTCTTTCCACAACACCAAAATAACACTCACCTATCATGTAAGTTTCCTTAAATGTCCCTGTAAAGTATCCAACACAATATAGCATCCATGAAAAGTTAAAACATTCCTGAAAACTTAAAGCATTCCTCAGACACATGTACTACTAGTCACTAGTATCTTCTTAATTACTGGTTCCATTTACACTGTAGGTTGCCTACCCAGTAAATGCAGAAACGCCCCTTAACATCGCAGACCCAGTCCAATAGCATAACCATAGGTCTAAACATTAATACAAAAGCACTCCTCCCCTGCGGAGACAACTTAACTATCGTCCTATCTCCTGTTTCCGACCAACGTTCTGTTGGCTCATTATTAGCACTGCAGGCCAATTATACAACAAGCCACATCTACTCCCATACACATATCCCACACATCCTGGTCACATGACACCGTTTAGTTACAATATACACCCCACAGAGCATTATTTCACTATACTGCTTCAACGGGCAAAACGAATCTATGGATACTAATATCAATGTTTTCATCCTTATCACAACACAGTTATGTTCTCCAAAGAACCACAGTAATCTACTAGTTTTGAACACTTACATTGCTTATCTGCCATATATAATGCAAACTAAAATACGACTCTTGTCAACGTCCTCAGACTCACTCATATACTATCACATCAAACCATATACCTCCATTAATCAATGTCCATTTTTTTCTCTACATCACACTTCATAAATCCATTACTCTATAGGCCTACCGGATACCTGTTACCGAACACCGTATTCATACATATCAATCAATCAATCAATCAATCAATCAATTAATCAATTAATCAATAAATCAGTAAATCAGTAAATCAATAAATAAATAAATAAATAAATCGGTCGGTCGGTCGGTCGGTCGGTCGGTCGGTCGGTCGGTCGGTCGGTCGGTCGGTCGGTCGGTCGGTCGGTCGGTCGGTCGGTCGGTCGGTCGGTCGGTCGGTCGGTCGGTCGGTCGGTCGGTCGGTCGGTCGGTCGGTCGGTCGGTCGGTCGGTCGGTCGGTCGGTCGGTCGGTCGGTCGGACGGTCGACCGACCGACCGACCGACCGACCAGTCAATCAATGAATCAATGAATCAATGAATCAATGAATCGATAAATAAATCAATAAATCAATAAATCAATAAATCAATATTATTGTTTCAACAAAAGAACATTATGAATCCCATGACTGCATTTTTTTATGCAACAGAAAAAGTTCTTTCTTGGGTTTAGAAACGAACGAAATCGTTGGTCGATTTGCACTGTTATCTGATAAACTGCCGAAAAGCCTCAAGTAACCGTCCATAGTTCAATGCCTATCACACAATCAACAGACAGTTACAGTGGCTGCAGGGAGTAGGAAGGAGAGGCCGAGAGGGAAGCAGAGGGGAGTGTTGCTTCAATGACTTAGGGGGGTAGACGCCCCTGACGTATCTGCACTAAGCTATCATTCAAGATAACAAAATTCTCAAGTTCTTCCCAACTTCGTAATGTCCGAATATTTCCCTTCAATTTTCGTTTATTCCAAGTCTTGTTCAATGGCAATTATGTGAGAATCGAAAGTCAGTTCAATAGAGATTATGACAAATCTTCTACACGCATAATTATAATTTATTAGAACGGCACACGATAACAACGACCTTTAGGTCTATACAGAAAACAGTCGCATAGTCTTATCGCCGACTTCCACCCCAGGAGCTACACCAGTCAGTTCTTGACACGGAGGCTTCAGACAGACGAACCACTATCTAGACACCCCGTTTCCAGTATTTTATATACCTACTGCATTAAAGGATTGTCCCTTCAAGGATGGCATCCGAAAGTATTGTCTCTTAAAAGACTGTCTCTTCAAACTAACCACTCCTTACACCCATCCCCATGGCATGGTTTTTCAATCCGCTGCCCCGTGGTCTCTTACCCGTAAACCACAGGTGTATATCAATCCCTAGGCAGGATCATGTAACGATGTCCCTATAACAACACATAATCTTATAGGTGGATAGGTGATGTAATGTTGTGATGCTGTGTTAAGACATGCTAGAAATAAACTAATAGGCCTAATAATATATTTTCGATTACATGCATATAATGACTAATGAGCCAGCACCAGGCCTGTCTGTGGTCAGTGTCATAAGGATTTAATATGTAGACAAGGTTCAGGTACTATGATTTGTAGTCGTAAACTGCGTTCAAGTCCATTTGAATCAATAAACGAAGATTATTATCATCATCATCATCATCATCATCATCATCATCATCATCATCATCATCATCATCAATCATCATCATCATCATCAGCATCATCATCATCATCATCATCATCATCATCATCACCAGGATCCTGAGTGGCCGAGTGGGTTTGTAGCCTGCTCTCCACGCCGGCGCCCCGGGTTCGATACCCGGTCGGTCGGTTTATTAGAGATTAATTTCTCGGATCTTTACTGCGGGTGGCTCGGTCGCAATATAAACGTGGAGTACAATACAATACAATACAACACATTCACAATACATCTGGGGCGCGGTGGTTTGGGGTATGTTCGGTGCCTTGCAGCTGGAGGGTTGCGGGTTCGAATCCACCTCAAAGTTGCCGCGTAGGACCCTGGGCAAGTCCTTCACTCGCAATTGCTCATGCGCTTCGGCGTGAAACTCCGATTCAGCGTCCGCGCAGTAGTCGGGACTCGGGAGCGCCTCTGAATGGGAAATCTGGTAGGGGCGCTCTAACAAGTGTTCAAATACAATACAATACAATACATTATCATTATTATTTTTTGCCCTGAGGTACTTCATTCCCAGGTACTTAGAGATTAGGCTATTATTATGACATAAAATGTCTGGAGAGTCAGGCCTCGTCTCCAGCGTTTGAAGAAAAGGTGCCTTTAAAAGCTACCTATATAGTTATACAAGTATAATGCCACTGAATACTGGTGGAAAGGCGCTGAAAAAAGATGGCTGATTTGCGTCTGTCGCCAATACTAGATGAGATGCGGCTACCAATTTCGTTAACAAAATCTTGCTGTACGAGGCGGTACAACTATTCATTCACTCATTCATTACTTGAATTTGTATAGCGCCTCTTTAAGGGAACTACTCAGAGGCGCTCCCAACCCCCAGCGCGGCCAAATAAGACCATTTTAAGATGAGAGATAAATGCCTGAGAAGGGGTTCTAGGAAGGGAGCGGAGCGCTAAGGGGACGCCATTCCAGATCGTGGGGCCAACCACAGAGAAGTCACGGCTCTGCCTGGTGGACGTGCGAGCAATAGAATAGAGAGAGTCTGAGAGACGAAATTTGTGACCAGCAGATTTCAACGCTAGCAGATTTGCTAGTCAGACGTGAAGTTTCTGAAAATGTTGAAAGAAGATACTTGCGACAGAAACAAGTGAAGAAGAAGCCTTCAAGAAGGATCCATGTGGCTAACCCCTCCGCTGGGAGGAATTAATTCAAGCCTGGAGAGAGATTGTCAACGATCGATATATTTCACAATTTCCGCTCCACTTGCATTCCTCAGTCATAAAATGAGTAAACTGACCATACTCTGAGACTAACAAACATGAAGTTGCTAACACTTCATACCCATGACTGCTGGCTTCAGGGATTGCACTTCATATTCATTAAAAACACCTTACATAAATGCTGCATTTATACAGGGTAGGAGACATCTGATGTTGAGACAATGTGAAGACAACATGCAGCAGAGTGATCACTAGCACAGACATGAAGGAAGTAGAGACCTGGTCAGCTGACTTTAATATATTATACTCCTTGTATGCTGCGTCGCTCAGGTTCAAAATCAAGTCATTTGTTGAGAAATTCAAAAATGCAATAGAAAGCTTAATTGTGTTGACATCACCAAATTTATTAGTATACAATTCACCTGGTCACAATAAACCAGAACAGTAACCCACAAAATGAATTGTGAAGGAAAATGCTAAGATATAAGCACAACTGAGAACTGTGGCCTTGGAAGCGATACCCTGGGGTGTGCAATGAAGACTTAACTGTGGGGTCTTTAAGAAAGACTATAACGGGTTGAACCCCAACCCTCGCCAATTATCATCCTGGGTTAATATGAATAAGCCTACACGTAGGGTGGGTGATGGGAAAGTGGGACAGACCACTATAGTGGGACATCTAAGCTAGTGAGGCTTACATGCGTATTATGTCCAATACATCCAAAATCTAAAAATGCATAGTCTATAGCAATGTACGCGACGTCTTTAATAATTATGTGCGTAGCCTAAACACGTTTTATTGCAAGTGTTTAATGGCCTTTGGTTGTGCGTGTAACATTCGATTTTCGAAAGTTAGTGAATTTGCGGTATTCATAATTTTGATAACATTAACTTGCTAAGGCCCTTGTCGACACTAACGATAAATAATTATATTGAATGCAATTTATGTTGAAATATACTGACGAAATGAACTACCAGCAACGGTTTTTATCACCAAAATAATGTCAACATGCATTTACGAAACCTGCTGGTGTATAGGTGTCCCACTTTAGCGACAGCTGTGTTGTCAAAGTGGGACAGCGATCTGCTGCTAAAGTGGGACAGCCTATTCCAGCTGAACTAAGCATAGCCTACGTGTTGATAGGCCTGTTGAATAATATAAGCCTATATAAATCCTCGATTACGTTGATTGTTTTAGATCGGAAGAGTGCTTGATAAAAGGCATGACTCTAGAAGTAACCCAAGTAAGAAGAATCAGTGGCCCTACTTCTAATGGAAGCAAAGTAAAGAGACAGAAGAAAGAAAATGAAGTGACAGCTAAGCCGAAAAACAAGAAAGCAAACAAGAAAGCTGGGACCGACTATAGGCCTACAAATGAGCCCTCCACTTGCTACGAGTGTAGTGTTGTCGAGAACAGTAAAGCCGATAAGAAACTCGCGCAGTCTTGGATACAATGCAGCCGCTGTTTTCTGTGGTGCCACGAGCCATGTGGGGAGATAAATGGAATTTTAGATGATGATGATTTTTGTGTGCTCTCTGTGCGCAACAACTTACCTTCTAGCCTTAAGTTATCATTGACTATCTTTTTGTATGTTAACTAGGCCTATAGGCCTTTAAGTTTTGATGCTCATAGAGCATATCAGTGTTGGACCACTTTATTGTATTGTATTGTATTGTATTGTATTTGAACACTTGTTATAGCGCCCCTACCAGATTTCCCACTCAGAGGCGCTCCCGACTACTGCGCAGACGCTGAGTCGGAGTTTCACGCCGAAGCGCATGAGCAATTGCGAGTGAAGGACTTGCCCATGGTCCCTACGCGGCGGCTTTTGAGGTGGATTCGAACCCGCAGCCCTCCAGCTGCAAGGCACCGAACATACCCCTATACCACCGCGCCCCAGTATATCTGACAACTGACAAAACTTTTATTCCCAAAACAACAACAGCATACAACAGTTCCAATAATACATAGTACATTTCAGTGCACTGTCTAGGGAATAGGGGAGACCCAAAAGGGGCAGAAGCCCCGCTTAATTAGGGACACCCCATTAACTAGATTCGATGATGGCTGATTAGTCAGTTGTTAACTAGCCGATAACATTGAACTTTCAGAAACAGAAGAATAAAATGTAAGCTTCACAATCAAACAATTCCAAATAAGACATCGTCAATCTTTCAACCTTGATTTAAGTAAATCCTCCACAACTTCTTAAACTGGGTAAGCGTAGGTGCATTCTGTATACTACGTGGTACAGCATTCCAAGTTTTCGGACCGTTACAGCAAATGGAAAATCTACGATAATTTGTTCGTGCATATGGCACACATAGACCACCAGATGATCTTGTGTAGTAACCATGCATGTCTACTACTTTAATAAAATAATTTAAACATGATTCAGGTAACAAGTTATTGCTAAATTTATACATGAATTTACCAACTAGATAGCGGTTCATGTTCTCAAAGTTCATAATATTATATTCGCGGTATCTAGATGCTGTATGGGCATAATAGTGATCTCTAGCAATTACTCTAATTGCTTTTTTCTGTAAGAACACAAGACATTTTAACCTATCAGAATAATTTGAGGCCCAGACAATGTTTCCATAATCAAAATAGGGGTTAATTAAGGTATAATATAAGTTCTTGCGAACATGAACCGGGATTAGGTGAGATATTCTCTTTAGTATGCCAAGGTTTCTAGCAATCTTGCCTGCAATAATATTAATGTGTTCAGTCCAGGTCAAACATTCATCAATACAGACTCCAAGGAATTTAGTAGAGTGGGTTTGGGAAAGTGCAATTCCATCAATTGACAAGTCTGGTCGAAAATCTGGTATTCGTTTTTGTGTAGAGTGAAATATTATAAAACATGATTTTTTAATGTTAAGTGAAAGTCTATTGGTCCTAAACCATTCTGCTAGAATATTTAACTCGCAGTTTATTATTTCAATGAGCATAGGCAAAGAATCATGTGAACAGAATGCATTCGTGTCGTCAGCAAACAAGATAAATTTAAGCACCGAAGAAGCATTGGGAAGATCATTTATGTACAGTAAGAACAGCATAGGACCAAGATTAGAACCCTGGGGGACACCAACTTTTATAGGTTTACGAGAAGATAGGGCACCATTACAAAGCACCTGTTGATGCCTATTCTCCAAGTAACTTTTAAACCAGAGATGAGGTGTACCCCTTATCCCATAATTTTCAAGCTTACTTAATAAGATATTATGATCCACCGTATCGAACGCCTTCGCTAGATCGAGGAATATACCAATAGAATATTTATTGGTGTCTATTGCCTTGGAGATGAGGTCTTGCATATTAATTAGAGACATTTCCGTAGAATGACCTGAACGAAATCCATGCTGAAGGGGGTATAATATATGCATGTTATTTATGTAATGATTTAATCTTTCACACATAGCCTTCTCTAGAATTTTGCCAAAATAGGGTAAGATTGATATGGGTCGATAATTAGACATTTCCTGCTTGTCTCCTTGTTTAAAAACTGGTGTTATTTTTGCAATTTTTAGATCGGGAGGAACAACACCTGTATTGAAAGAGCAGTTGATAATATCTGAAAGAACATTTGCAACAGAGCCAATAGTACTTCTTGCCACCAGTGGGTCTATATCATCAGGTCCCATACTACGAGTATATTTCATAGACCTGGCTATAGTAGCAATTTCATTAGCATTAGTTGGAAGAAGTGCAAAAGATCCTGGAAGTGGAGGGTTCATAAATTCTTTAACAGTCTTAGCACCTATGGGTATTTTATCTGCAAGGGTTTGTCCAATTCCTGAAAAAAAACCATTAAATGCATGTGCAATTCTTGTTGGTTCATTGGTTTCTACTCCATTAATTTTTAAAGTGTCAATAATAGTGCTTTTAGGTTGGCCGCTAATTAATGATTTTATGATACCCCAGGTTCTTTTTAGATTCTGATTATGTTTAAGAAATTCCTCTGTATAGTATAACCTTTCTGCACGGATCCTAACTTGTTTAAATCTATTTCGATATATTTTATATTTTTCCTTATTACTATTCGTAGGAGACTTTATATATTTTAAATATAATTTATCCTTTTTTTTACAGGATTTCAGGAGCCCTTTAGTCATCCATGGCTTGTGGGGTAGTGTACTCTTCGTTTATAATGGCGACCGAGCCACCCGCAGTAAAGATCCGAGAAATTAATCTCTGATAAACCGACCGACCGTGAAGCGAACCCGGGGCGCCGGCGCGATGAGCAGGCTACCAACCCACTCGGCCACTCAGGATCCCTAAGTATCCTTTAGTAGCAATAGTGGACCACTTTACCGTTTTCCGAAGAAGATATAGATTGTCGTGCCTTCCTAAGCAACATCAAGTTATGGACCACTTTAATAACTATTTTGTCCCACTTTAGCAGTCCTGCTTCTCCCACGTCGAAGGGAGACAGCAATTCGCGAGATTTACTTGTGTGTAGCTAACTAGCTGGAGGTTATCTCTTTCAGCCCAGATAGATATATTATCGAATTCCTCCAGCGTCGTAGGTCGTCGTGTTCCTCTGACGATAACCGTTACTCACGACCTCAGTGACTGCTTGGTATCCTAACAGTGCCAAACACATCCTTTCCATGCCAATCTATCAACTCGCGAACTGCACACAGCTTATAGAACATGAAGATGATGAAGGCCAATAGCTAATGTGACTGCATGTACAAGAGTTGCTCTCTGATGTAGTATTGACAGATTGCCAAATATATTGGGGGTCGAATCCAGATTATCAGAGGTGAAATGATCATATAGGTTAAATTCACACATCGTCGATGTTAAATACTTGAAGTACCGGTATGTTCAAAGGAAGACAATAACAGTTGGCCCCCATTGTCCAAACGAGAGCCTGGTCACCCATGCGCATCAGGCGCTCGATTAGGCTACGTACACAACGACGTACACTTAGGTTTGCTGAAACCCTGACCATTAACATCGAACACATGGGGTTAATTTAATTAAACAATGACAATGGAATATTTCGTTTTGTGAAATGCCTTAGGAAAGACGTCCTCAGATGCGGCCTATTGCCGCCTATAACCGTCGCCATATATTCTAGCTCTGCTGAAACCAACCCTCGAGTGAAGACCAGAGGCGTAGCTAGGGGCAGGGGGTACATGTGTCCCCGGGCGCCAGAGGAAGGGGGCGCCAAAATGAGGGTTAGAATTAATAATTTTATTCTTGATTTTGATGCTATTTTAACTTTTTAATTCATTTATCACAAATAAATTTATAAGACTTAATTTTGACGCCCCCAAAATATCCAGTTATATCCTCATTAGTTGCAAACTAGTTATCAGACATTATTTTTGGCGCCCCATTGAGCACTAAGGGTAACCATACACTCATTACAAAATGATAAACCTACAGTGCAAGATTGTTAGGCTAGTCAGAATCAGAAAAGCCGTTTTAATTCTTATAAAATCATGGATCCGTTCCAGCTCAAGTACATTAGAACAGTGACGTATTAGTCGACAATGAGATAGAAAACAGTGACGTATAAGTCGACAATGAGATAGAAAACAGTGACGTATTAGTCGACAATGAGATAGAAAACAGTGACGTATTAGTCGACAATGAGATAGAAAATAGTGACGTACTATAGTCGACAAAGAGACAGAGAGCAGTGACGTATTAGGCGACAAAGAGATAGAAGCAGTGACGTATTAGGCGACAAAGAGATAGAGAACAGTGACGTATTAGTCGACAATGAGATAGAGAACAGTGACGTATTAGTCGACAATGAGATAGAGAGCAGTGACGTATTAGGCGACAATGAGATAGAGAACAGTGACGTATTAGTCTACAATGAGATAGAGAGCAGTGACGTATTAGGCGACAATGAGATAGAGAACAGTGACGTATTAGTCGACAATGAGATAGAGAGCAGTGACGTATTAGGCGACAAAGAGATAGAGAACAGTGACGTATTAGTCGACAATGAGATAGAGAGCAGTGACGTATTAGTCCACAATGAGATAGAAAACAGTGACGTATTAGTCGACAATGAGATAGAAAACAGTGACGTATTAGTCGACAATGAGATAGAAACCAGTGACGTATTAGTCGACAATGAGATAGAAAACAGTGACGTATTAGGCGACAATGAGATAGAGAAACAGTGACGTATTAGTCGACAATGAGATAGAGAACAGTGACGTATTAGTCGACAATGAGATAGACAGCAGTGACGTATTAGTCGACAATGAGATAGAAAACAGTGACGTATAAGTCGACAATGAGATAGAGGACGTATATTAGCAGTGACGTGATGTTAGTCGACAATGAGATAGAGAAACAGTGACGTATTAGTCGACAATGAGATAGAAAACAGTGACGTATTAGTCTACAATGAGATAGAGAAACAGTGACGTATTAGGCGACAATGAGATAGAAAACAGTGACGTATTAGGCGACAATGAGATAAGAGAACAGTGACGTATTAGGCGACAATGAGATAGAAAACAGTGACGTATTAGACGACAATGAGAAAAAGAAAAATTGACGTATTAGTCGACAATGAGATAGAAAACAGTGACGTATTAGTCGACAATGAGATAGAGAGAAACAGTGACGTATTAGTACGACAATGAGATAGAGAAACAGTGACGTATTAGTCGACAATGAGATAGAGAAACAGTGACGTATTAGTAGACAATGAGATAGAAAACAGTGACGTATTAGTCGACAATGAGATAGAGAAAAAGTGACGTATTAGTCGACAATGAGAAAGAGAGCAGTGACGTATTAGTAAACAATGAGATAGAAAACAGTGACGTATTAGTAGACAATGAGATAGAGAAACAGTGACGTATTAGTCGACAATGAGAAAAAGAGCAATGACGTATTAGTCGACAATGAGATAGAAAACAGTGACGTATTAGTCGACAATGAGAAAGAGAGCAGTGACGTATTAGAACAATGAGATAAAAACAGTGACGTATTATTCGACAATGAGATAGAAAACAGTGACGTATTAGTCGACAATGAGATAGAGAGCAGTGACGTATTAGTAGACAATGAGATTGAAAACAGTGACGTATTAGTCGACAATGATTATGAGATGAAAAACAGTGACGTATTAGTCGACAATGAGATAGAAAACAGTGACGTATTAGTCGACAATGAGATAGAAAACAGTGACGTATTAGTAGACAATGAGATAGAGAAACAGTGACGTATTAGTCGACAATGAGAAAAAGAGCAATGACGTATTAGTACACAATGATATAGAAAACAGTGACGTAATAGTCGACAATGAGAAAGAGACAATGACGTATTAGTACACAATGAGATAGAGAAACAGTGACGTTTAGTCGACAATGAGATAGGAAACAGTGACGTATCAGACGACAATGAGATCTAAAAACAGTGACGCATTAGTAGACAATGAGATAGAAAACAGTGACGTATTAGTCTGAATGAGAAGGAGAAACAGTGACGTATTAATAGACAATGAGATGAGAAAACAGCGACGTATCAGAGAGCAGCGACGTATTCGTAGTCAATAAGATAGAAAACAGTTCTAGTCTAATCTAATCTAATCTGAACATTTGTAAAGCGCTTCTCGCAGCAGAGCTATTCAGAAGCGCTCTCAGCGTGGCAGGAGAAAAGAGAAAGGTCTTTAAGCAGCGAAGAGATGCCAGTGAAATCCCCTCCAGAATCCTGCTACGAATTGCAGGGGAAGGTCATTCCACGTATTGATGGACCCACTACAGCGAAGAGCCCGATGCTGGAGTTAATGAGGTTCGCGACCGAGGTACGAAAAGATCAAGCCGGTCAGCAGAACGAAGAGGGCGAGAAGAACGTGCAGATAGTGGCTTACACATTAAGTCACAAAGGTACCTAGGAGCCAAGCCCTGCTGGGACTTAGTAACTAGGAGCAGGATCTTGTACTTGATTCTAGCCGAGAGGGAAGCCAGTGAAGATCATTAGTCATGTATGTGGAGATGTGAGAGTACCGAGGAAGGCGTGCAATAAGTCTGGCTGCAGCGTTTAAGACAGATTGCACAGAGGACAGGCGAACCTTAGGAAGCCCAAATAGTACAGAGTTACAATAATCAATGCGTGAGGAGACAAAGGCATGAACCATGATTGTAAACACTTTGGAGGACACCGATCTTCTAATGGCTCTAAGTCGCCTCAGTTGGTAGTAACAAGAGCGGGTCAGAAGAGATAGTTGGCCAGTAAATGTCAAAGCGCTATCAAGTGTGACGCCCAGGTCACGAACACTGGAGGAAAAGGTAAAGTCTGGGAATATTGTGAGGCCAACAATTGGAAATCAAGTTTTTGTACCGACCAGTTCAGTTGAGTCTTTGAGGGATTGAGGTTAAGTCTGTTTGCTGTCATCCAAAAGTGGAGATCTTGCAATAGTGATCCGATCGTTTCTACCAGAGAGATCTGCTGAGAAGGTGAACCATGCACAAGGGCTTGGACATCATCAGCATAGAGATGTCCCTTAGCTTGATGTTTAGCCAGAACTGAGGGAATGTCTGCGGTAAAGAGAATGTACAAGAGAGGACCTAAAACCGACCCCTGTGGGACGCCTAAGTCAACCCTAACCCAGGGTGTTCTAGTGTTACCCAGGACCACCATCTGAGTACGATCAGTAAGGTAGGATTTGAACCAATGAAAGGGTGTGCCGCATAATCCAAAAGAGAGGTGTAGACGCTGCAGAAGGAGCTCGTGGTCTACCATATCAAACGCCGCGGAGACATCAAAGAGTGCAAGAAGAGACAACTGAGTTCTATCAATAGCCGTGTATATATCAGACAGGAGTGAGAGGAGGAGAGTTTCTGTGGAGTGGTGTCCTCGAAAGCCAGACTGAGAGGGAGGCAAAAGCCCTGATTGCTCCAAGTAAGGGACAAATTGGGCAGCAACGAGTCTCTCAAGAGTTTTGGATAGATAAGACAAGTTAGAGATGGGCCGATAGTTTTGGCAATCATTAAGGTCAAGATTAGGTTTCTTTAGCTTTGGGAAAACTATGGCGCGTTTTTGGGATGCAGGAAGGTATCCATCAGTGAGTGACCTATTTAGCATATACACAAGAAATGCAATAATGTCATCTAGCACATTAACAATGATGAACGGTGGCAGAGGGTCCAGCTCGCACGACTTTTGGTTCGAGGAGCCGATGACCCGTCGAAGGTCAGCTTCAAGGATGGGCTGAAAACCGTCGAATTTACAGTCTGTTCGAGAGAAGTCCGGTGGAGGAGCACCAGCCGTTGCAGCACGAAGACCGGTTATCTTGTCATTCATCATCTTGAGAAAGTCATCGGCTGCGAAAGCTGGTGTTGAAGTCGAGAGAGAAGCACGACCTAGCAGGCCCGAGATAGTAGACCAAAGACGCTTCGGATTCTTTTCGTCGCGCGTTACAAGCTTCTCCCAGTATTCTGACTCTTTACTTCGATAGAGGCGATGGAGGGCCCGAAGTTCAGCGATCCACGTAAGGCGATCAGTAGGTTCTTTGGAACGCCGGTAACGCCTTTCGAGACATCGCGTACGACGACGAAGCTGGCGGCATTCTCCATCGAACCAGGCCGCAAGTGGTCGTATTCGCGTCTTTACCTTACGTGGAGGTAGAAGTCTGTCCAACAGTTCGCTCATCGTGTTAGTGTACAGGTCGAAAAGGTCCGTCACCGAGAGTGCATCAAGGGACGGTAGGTCGGAAGCAAGTTTCGAGCGACGAATTTCTTCCCTGAGTGCGTGATAATCCAGACGTATCCGACAATGAGCTAGAGAAACAGGTACGTATTAGTCGACAAAACGAGATAGAGCAGCAGTGCCGTATTAGTAGACAATTAGATAGAAAATAGTGACGTATTAGTCGTCAATGAGATAGAGAGCAGTGACGTATTAGTCGACAATCAGGTAGAGAAACAGTGACGTTTTAGTAGACAATGAGATTGAAAACAGTGACGTATTAGAAGACAATGAGATAGACTCTATCTCATTGTCTTGTTAAACGTCACTGCTTCTGTATCTCATTGTCTACTAATACGTCATTGCTTCTCTATCTGATAGAGAAACAGTGACGTATTAGTAGACAATGAGATAGAGAAACAGTGACGAATTAGTTGACAATAGAGACGTTTAACAAGACAATGAGATAGAGTTTTCTATCTCATTGTGGACTAATACGTCACTGTTTTCTGTCTCATTGTCGACTAATACGTCATTGCTTCTATCATTGTCGCCTAATACGTCACTGCTCTCTATCTCATTGTAGACTAAAACGTCACTGCTCTCTATCTCTTTGTCGAATCATACGTCACTGCTCACTATCTCATTGTCGCCTAATTCGTCACTATTTCCTATCTCATTGTCGCCTAATACGTCACTGTTTTCTATCTCATTGTCGACTAATACGTCACTGCTATCTTTCTTATTGTCGACTACACGACACTGTTTCTCTATCTCATTGTCTACTAATTCGTCACTGTTTTCTATCTCATTGTCGACTAGTACGTAACTCTTTCTCTATCTCATTGTCGTCTAATTCGTCACTGTTTTCTATGTCATTGTCGACTAATACGTCACTGTTTTCAATCTAAATGTCTACGAAAACGTCACTGATCTCATTGACGACTAATGCGTCACTGTTATCAATCTCATTGTCGACTAATACGTCACTGCTCTATTGCTTATTGTCGACTAATACGTCACTGTTTCCCTATCTCATTGTCGACTAATACGTCACTGTTTTCTATCTCATTGTCTACAAACAGTTCAATGTTTCTCTGTTTAATTGTCTTCCAATACGTCACTGTTTTCAATCTCATTGTCTACTATTACGTCACTGTTTCTCTATCTCATTGTCGCCTAATACGTCACTGTTTTCTATCTCATTGTCGCCTAATACGTCAATGCTCTCTATCTCTTTGTCGACTAATACGTCACTGTTCTCTATCTCATTGTCGACTAATACGTCACTGCTCTCTATCTCATTGTCGAATAATACGTCACTGTTCTCTATCTCATTGTCGAATCATACGTCACTGCTCAATATCTCATTGTCGACCAATACGTCACTATTTTCTATCTCATTGTCTCCTAATACGTCACTGTTTTCTATCTCATTGTCGACTATTACGTCACTGTTTTCTACCTCATTGTCGAATAATACGTCACTGTTTTCTATCTCATTGTCGCCAAATACGTCACTGTTTTCTATCTCATTGTCGACTAATACGTCACTGTTTTCTATCTCTTTGCCGCCTAATACGTCACTGCTCTCCATCTCATTGTCGAATAATACGTCACTGCTCTCTATCTCATTGTCGACTAATACGTCACTGTTTTCTATCTCATTGTCGCCTAATACGTCACTGTTTTCTATCTCATTGTCGCCTAATACGTCACTGTTTTCTATCTCTTTGTCGACTAATACGTCACTGTTTTCTATCTCATTGTCGACTAATACGTCACTGCTGCTCTCTATCTCATTGTCGCCTAATACGTCACTGTTTTCTATCTCATTGTCGACTAATACGTCACTGCTCTCTATCTCATTGTCGAATAATACGTCACTGTTCTCTATCTCATTGTCGACTAATACGTCACAGTTTCTCTATCTCATTGTCGAATAATACGTCACTGTTTTCTATCTCATTGTCGACTAATACGTCACTGTTTTCTATCTCATTGTCGAATCTAATACGTCACTGTTTTCTATCTCATTGTCGACCTAATACGTCACTGTTTTCTATCTCATTGTCGCCTAATACGTCACTGTTTTCTATCTCATTGTCGACTAATACGTCACTGTTTTCTATCTCATTGTCGCCTAATACGTCACTGTTTTCTATCTCATTGTCGAATAATACGTCACTGTTTTCTATCTCATTGTCGCCTAATACGTCACTGCTCTCTATCTCTTTGTCGACTAATACGTCACTGTTCTCTATCTCTTTGTCGCCTAATACGTCACTAGTTTTCTATCTCATTGTTTTAATACGTCACTGTTTTCTATCTCATTGTCGACTAATACGTCACTGTTTCTCTATCTCATTGTCGACTAATACGTCACTGTTTTCTATCTCATTGTCGACTAATACGTCACTGTTTTCTATCTCATTGTCGCCTAATACGTCACTGTTTTCTATCTCATTGTCGCCTGATACGTCACTGTTTTCTATCTCTTTGTCGAATAATACGTCACTGCTTTCTATCTCATTGTCGCCTAATACGTCACTGTTTTCTATCTCATTGTCGACTAATACGTCACTGTTTTCTATCTCATTGTCGACTAATACGTCACTGTTTTCTATCTCATTGTCGACTAATACGTCACTGTTTTCTATCTCGTCGCCTAA
This sequence comes from Aporrectodea caliginosa, assembly GCA_020284085.1. Classification (NCBI taxonomy): domain Eukaryota; kingdom Metazoa; phylum Annelida; class Clitellata; order Crassiclitellata; family Lumbricidae; genus Aporrectodea; species Aporrectodea caliginosa. Next base: position 709,778 of record JACEVL010000134.1, on the reverse strand, counting down.
TACGTCACTGTTTTCTATCTCATTGTCGACTAATACGTCACTGTTTTCTATCTCATTGTCGCCTAATACGTCACTGCTCTCTATCTCATTGTCGACTAATACGTCACTGTTTTCTATCTCATTGTCGCCTAATACGTCACTGTTTCTCTATCTCATTGTCGACTAATACGTCACTGTTTCTCTATCTCATTGTCGCCTAATACGTCACTGTTTTCTATCTCATTGTCGACTAATACGTCACTGTTTTCTATCTCATTGTCGCCTAATACGTCACTGTTTTCTATCTCATTGTCGACTAATACGTCACTGTTTTCTATCTCATTGTCGAATAATACGTCACTGCTTTTCTATCTCATTGTCGACTAATACGTCACTATTTTCTATCTCATTGTCGACTAATACGTCACTGTTTTCTATCTCATTGTCGACTAATACGTCACTGTTTTCTATCTCATTGTCGCCTAATACGTCACTGTTTTTCTATCTCATTGTCGACTAATACGTCACTGTTTTCTATCTCATTGTCGACTAATACGTCACTGTTTTCTATCTCATTGTCGACTAATACGTCACTGTTTTCTATCTCATTGTCGACTAATACGTCACTGTTTTCTATCTCATTGTCGACTAATACGTCACTGCTCTCTATCTCATTGTCGACTAATACGTCACTGTTTTCTATCTCATTGTCTACCTAATACGTCACTGCTCTCTATCTCATTGTCGACTAATACGTCACTGTTCTCTATCTCATTGTCGACTAATACGTCACTGTTTTCTATCTCATTGTCGCCTAATACGTCACTGTTTTCTCTATCTCATTGTCGACTAATACGTCACTGTTTTCTATCTCATTGTCGACTAATACGTCACTGTTTTCTATCTCATTGTCTACTAATACGTCACTGTTCTCCTATCTCATTGTCGACTAATACGTCACTGTTTCTCTATCTCATTGTCGACTAATACGTCACTGTTTCTCTATCTCATTGTCGCCTAATACGTCACTGTTTTTCTATCTCATTGTCGACTAATACGTCACTGCTTTCTATCTCATTGTCGACTAATACGTCACTGTTTCTCTATCTCATTGTCGACTAATACGTCACTGTTTTCTATCTCATTGTCGACTAATACGTCACTGTTTCTCTATCTCATTGTCGACTAATACGTCACTGTTTTCTATCTCATTGTCGACTAATACGTCACTGTTTCTCTATCTCATTGTCGACTAATACGTCACTGTTTTCTATCTCATTGTCTACTAATACGTCACTGTTTTCTATCTCATTGTCTACTAATACGTCACTGTTTTCTATCTCATTGTCGACTAATACGTCACTGTTTTCTATCTCATTGTCGACTAATACGTCACTGTTTTCTATCTCATTGTCGACTGATACGTCACTGTTTTCAATCTCATTGTCGACTAATACGTCACTGCTTCTCTATCTCATAGTCGAGCAATGACGTCATTGTTTCTCAATCTCATTGTCGACTAATACGTCACTGTTTTCTATCTCATTGTCTACTAATGACGTCACTGTGAGAAGATAGTCTCATTGTCGACTAATACGTCACTGTTTTCTATGACGTCATTGTCGACTAATGCGTCACTGTTTTCTGATCTCATTGTCGACAAATACGTCACTGTTTTCACTGTCTATCAGATAGAAAACAGTGACGTATTAGTCGACAATGAGATAGAAAAGCAGTGACGTATTAGTCGACAATGAGATAGAGAATAGTGACGTATAATACGACAATGAGATAGAAAACAGTGACGTATCAGTCTCAATGAAATAGAGAACAGTGACGTATTAGTCGACAATGAGATACGATGAAGACAGTGACGTATTAGTCGACAATGAGATAGAAAACAGTGACGTATTAGTCGACAATGAGATAGAAAACAGTGACGTATTAGTCGACAATGAGATAGAAAAGCAGTGACGTATTAGTCGACAATGAGATAGAAAACAGTGACAGTGACGTATTAGGCGACAATGAGATAGAGAAACAGTGACGTATTAGGCGACAATGAGATAGAAAACAGTGACGTATTAGTCGACAATGAGATAGAAAACAGTGACGTATTAGTCGACAATGAGATAAGAGAAACAGTGACGTATTAGGCGACAATGAGATAGAAAACAGTGACGTATTAGTCGACAATGAGATAGAAAACAGTGACGTATTAGTCGACAATGAGATAGAGAACAGTGACGTATTAGTCGACAATGAGATAGAAAACAGTGACGTATTAGTCGACAATGAGATAGAGAACAGTGACGTATTAGTCGACAATGAGATAGAGAGCAGTGACGTATTAGTCGACAATGAGATAGAGAGCAGTGACGTATTAGTCGACAATGAGATAGAAAACAGTGACGTATTAGTCGACAATGAGATAGAAAACAGTGACGTATTAGTCGACAATGAGATAGAGAAACAGTGACGTATTAGTCGACAATGAGAGATAAAAGCAGTGACGTATTAGTCGACAATGAGATAGAAAACAGTGACGTATTAGTCGACAATGAGATAGAGAAACAGTGACGTATTAGTCGACAATGAGATAGAGAAACAGTGACGTATTAGTCGACAATGAGATAGAGAACAGTGACGTATTAGTCGACAATGAGATAGAGAAACAGTGACGTATTAGTCGACAATGAGATAGAGAGCAGTGACGTATTAGGCGACAATGAGATAGAGAACAGTGACGTATTAGTCGACAATGAGATAGAGAGCAGTGACGTATTAGGCGACAATGAGATAGAGAGCAGTGACGTATTAGTCGACAATGAGATAGAAAACAGTGACGTATTAGTCGACAATGAGATAGAAAACAGTGACGTATTAGGCGACAATGAGATAGAAAAAACAGTGACGTATTAGTCGACAATGAGATAGAGAACAGTGACGTATTAGTCGACAATGAGATAGAAAACAGCAGTGACGTATTAGGCGACAATGAGATAGAAAACAATGACGTATTAGTCGACAATGAGACAGAAAACAGTGACGTATTAGTCGACAATGAGATAGAAAACAGTGACGTATTAGGCGACAATGAGATAGAGAACAGTGACGTATTAGGCGACAATGAGATAGAGAGCAGTGACGTATTAGTTCGACAATGAGATAGAGAACAGTGACGTATTAGTCGACAATGAGATAGAGAACAGTGACGTATTAGTCGACAATGAGATAGAAACCAGTGACGTATTAGTCGACAATGAGACAGAAAACAGTGACGTATTAGTCCACAATGAGATAGGAAGCCAACGAGAGGGAGGGTGGGGTTGCAGTATGCCAACCCTGGTAGGAGAATCATCTGTCTGAGGGTTAAGCTAGCTGGGTCCACCTTGACTCTTGATGCCCATGGCTGCATCCATGATCCCCAGTAGGAAATTTTAAACTAGGCATCATGGACACAGGGCGACCGCTGGTTCGGGCTGCTGCATCACAGTGATTTGTATATTTATTGGGCCAAGAGGTCAAAATTACAAGCTAACTTTTAATAAGAGGCAGACTGACAGTATCAGTCAGAACTCAGCAGTTCAGCTATCTTGGATTTCAATTCTGCTGCTGTAATTTTGTTTGAATGCAAATACTTAACCCTTAAACCGCCACATACTTTATGGGGTTCATACACCCCGGACGCCAAATACTTTTTTGTTGCAATATACTTCGAAACGTCACAACTCACTGAGAAACCATATATATATACATATTTACATATGTATATATATAGATACATACATATATACATGTATATATGTATATATGCATACACACATATATATACATATATATGTATATATGCATATGCACACACACACATATATATATACATATATATGTATATATGCATATGCACACACACATATATATATATACATATATATATATACTTAGATTCAAATATGTATATATATGTATATATATATAAATACATATATATACAAACATATTTATATATGCAAATATATATATATCCATATATATATACATATGTAAATATGTGTATACTTATATATATATGCATATATATGTATACTTACACATACATATACAAAAATATATACACATATACATATATATGTATATATACATATATATACACATATAATATTATATACATAAGTACATATATATATTCATATATACATATATGTACATATACCTGTACATATACACATTCATCTATATACATATTCAGTATATACATACATATACATATAGATACATACACATATATACATATATATATATAAGTATATATGCAAATGCACACACATATATACATATATATAACTAACACACAACTGAGCATCAAACTTCTACATTGCTAATTCAGGTCCGCTTACAATAAACAACTGCGACAAAGCGAGAAAAAGGACAGTCTACCCTAAAAATAGATTTGTGTGACGTCACCCTGTGACGTCAGCTGTATTATCTATGGGTCGTTAGGTGCAGCACATATTATCAGTCATCACAGACAGTTACAGAAGTAGTTACCGACAATAGGCGGTACCGGCGTTCAACAAATATGTGTGACCGCCTATAGTCGGTTCCGGCGTTCTGCCAAATTTCCATGGGAACCGAACGGGTTCGGTTCCGGCGGTTTAAGGGTTAATTAACACTATTTAATTAAAAATCAGGCCTAAGTCTACAGTCACTGTCGATACTTAAACATAGTAAAAATCAACAACGTAGCTTTAATATTTTTTTGTATCAACAACAGATAGATGTGTTATGATATTTATTTGATAAAAAATTCATGTATAATTTGAGTTTATTGTCTTTCAAAAACACAATGAAATTAATATTTTATTCATTAAAATTTAAATTGCCATTCCGTGTATTTGGAAAATGTAAAATAAATAAAACGGGAGGGACGAGGAGGGGCGGGGTGAGGGGGTGCCAATTTCATAGTTTGTCCCCGGGCGCAAAATATCTTAGCTACGCCTCTGGTGAAGACCAAAAGCCTCTGTCTGCTACAGCTACAAGCAAGTGACAGATTTTTAGAACCCTGCCGATGCCGTATTTTGGTGCCAATTCGAAGTCTGGATGAAATATGTGGAAACGTTAATGATCTTTATTATGCAACAGCGTCATTAAATAGGAATTACAACAGCTTTACTTCATAACTGAATCGAAACCTTCACTGACGCAGAACATTTTTTGACAGACTTGCTTCATTTGCTTGCAACACATAGAAAATCAGGAAGGCAGTCCCTTATGCTAACCGCAGGAGGCAGCCGTGGCCCATGGGTATGAAGTGTTCGCAACCTAATTTTCTTAGCCTCAGTTTATGAGGGAGGATAGCCAGCCCTCTCCCTCACCAGCTGGGCTCCCCACCAACAGTGTACAGTCAATGTACTAGTTATTCCTGAGTTGGCTACATGGTGTAGGAGAAGCAGATAATTTTATATCTGCAGAAATTTCTGCCCTTGTAGGGTTTTGAACCCCAACCTCTTAGTTGACAGTCCAGCACACTCTCCACTAGACCATCAGGCATCCATAAGCACATAACACTGTATGTGTAACTGGATAATTTTTTCTTAAACAAATGTGGGTATTAATTAATTTGGAAGAAAACAAAAATTTCAAAATATCCACCCACAGTTTATTGTATACAAGCATTCATATCAATCAATATATTTATTTTTCTATTGGTCCAACAAAAGAACATTACAAATCCTGTAATTGCATTTAAAAGAAACAGAAAAAGGTCTTTGATGGCAACAAAAGGAGGACCTGAAGGGACCTAGGTCCCACGAATTAGGGCTCGTTAATTACCAACTAAGTTGAGTGGATGGTGATTGATGTTACAGTCCTTTGTACTCATCAATACGCAGTATCTACAATAACAGTCTAACATAGCTAAACTTAACCCTGCAGTATAAATATTATAAAAAGCATAATCTTTATTCACCAATCAAGTAAGTACAAACATAAAGAAAAACAACATTAACCCTGCAGTATAAATATTATAAAAAGTACAATCTTTATTCACCAATCAAGTAAGTACAAACATTGAAAAACAACATTAACCAGTCAGTATAAATATTATAAAAAGCATAATCTTTATTCACCAATCAAGTAAGTACAAACATAAAGAAAAACAACATTAACCCTGCAGTATAAATATTATAAAAAGTACAATCTTTATTCACCAATCAAGTAAGTACAAACATTGAAAAACAACATTAACCAGTCAGTATAAATATTATAAAAAGTACAATCTTTATTCACCAATCAAGTAAGTACAAACATAAAGAAAAACAACATTAACCAGTCAGTATAAATATTATAAAAAGTACAATCTTTATTCACCAATCAAGTAAGTACAAACAAAAAGAAAAACAGCATTAACCAGGCAGTATAAATATTATAAAAAGTACTATCTTTATTCACCAATCAAGTAAGTACAAACATAAAGAACATTAACCAGGCAGTATAAATATTATAAAAAGTATAATCTTTATTCACCAATCAAGTAAATACAAAAATAAAGAAAAAAACAACAGAAATATAAGGCCCATATTCCTAACATGGAACCTTTATAGAGCCCACATGAGTCCCATCTTATAACAACGAACATGCTGGCAGGGTAACAATATACTCCTGGGTGCCTTAGTATTACACATGTTACTAAGCAACTAAGGTTATGTTGTAACATGTCTCAGACAGATAATTCAAACATGCAATGTTCACTATCAATTGCTAAGCAGGTATACTTAATGCCAAATCAGGATTATTTGCCAACAAAATAAGAATGGCAGAAACTTTGACAACATATTATTAATTCAAACCGACAAATGCAGTAAATGATTATAATTGAGTATGAATGACCGCCAAATGCAGTAAACAATTATAATTGAGTATGAACGGATGATCACAAGTTATTACAAGAGTTGAATTTAACTGTATACGGCAGCCATGCAAGGCGCCCATCATGTCTTACATCTTATTTTACCAATGAGCCATAGCGCAAATGATAGACTGAGTGGACCTTTGGGAGGGTATGGGAAGCGATCCCGCTTCCTATTGCTCTTCACGCCAGTGATGTTACCCGTGCTCTATGCACCCTCCCCCTCCCCATGTGTGTGAGTGGGACCTCCACGGTTCCGCGACAACTCGTCGAACGACATTTCGTATAACGACACTTCGTCTACGACAATTCGTATAACGACATTTCGTCTACTAGTGTATCTGTATTCATTACGGCTAATCAACAGAGGCCGCTTTCTTATAGTTTCGCTAAAACGTGCTATATATTCTCAGGAATCCAGCTTCTAATTACTGACAAGATTATTTTCATCAATCCAGCTTCTGTTGAATGGAAACCTATTTTCATCCATGCATTCAGGTTGATTTCCAGCTTATTTTTACGTGAAAAATTATTTTGATCAATTCAGCTTCTATTTCAACACAGGAATGTTTTCATCAATCCCACTTCGGACTTCCATTTCGGGAAACAGTTTTTTTCACCAATCCAGCTTCCATTTTAAAGTGACAATATCAAAATAACTTAGTACAGTGGTTCTTAAAGTGGTGGTCCGCGGACTGGCGCCGGTCCGCGGAGCTCAAGTCGCCGGTCCGCGAAACAATCCCTAAAAATAAGAAATTTGATCAACTTATTCCTGGAAAATACAGATAATTATAGATATATTTTTTAAGTTAAAAAAATTTATAGAATGAAATTATTATTTAACGTTATTTGCAATAAATCAATCTAGATTCTAGATCTAAAGTTCCCATTATCGCCACACCGTGATCGCTAGGCATATGGACTTCGATCACCTAGCGATTGAAAAATTAAAGAGATGTAATTTTGTAGAATATTGTGTTGGAAAACTCTCGATACTACCCCCCTCGAAAATATTGGTGGAAAATATGGCTTGTTACTACGCCCCCCTCGAAATAAAATCCTTGAAAACTCTCGTTACTACCCCCTCGAAAATATTGGTGGAAAAATGGCTGTTACTACCCCCTCGAAAATTCCTGGAAAATTTTTGAGATCTTGTTCTTGGAAATACTCGTTACTACCCCCCTCCGGTCGTCAACTTTACAATAAGCTGGATACCCCCCCCCCCCCCAGAACCCTGAATTCCCCCCGACAGCAAGGGGACTAGATTAAACACTGGTGGTCCGCCAACAACATCATAAATGCACAGCCGGTCCCTGCTTCTAAAAAGTTTAAGAACCCCTGACTTAGTAGACGAAATGTCGTTCGACGAATTGTCGCTCGACGAAGTGTCGTAGACGAAATGTCGTTCTACGAGTTGTCGTGACACCGACCTCCACTGGTGACTCTTCTAGTTGTCTGTGCATTGTTTTCTTTACTGATGACATTTCTGCTCTCAACGACATTTAACATCATCTAGGCTAGAGCAGAGAACATCCAATATTGGTTTACTCTTAAAGTGGCGCTATACAAATTTCCAATTACAACTACAATGGCAAGTTGGATTTCTTAACCAACGCATGAAACTGATGATGTCCACATAACCTTTATCTCCGTTCATAGGACACAAAACATTAGCAAATGTATCCGACGGATTCTTAAGGGCCATCCATTTAGTATGTATGCATGGAGGGGAGGGGTTTACCCAAATGCATACGCTTGCGTCTTCTTCTTTACGTTCTCTGCCCTCAGGCAGGTTCATATGTCCAACGACGCCATTTTTCTCTGTTCTCTGCTTCCTTCCGCTTGCGTATGGAGGGATAATCTACGTAGGCCTACTCATAGGAAACGGGGGGGACGGGGTTAAACTTCAATAATTTGTCTATATTGGCCTTCAAATGAGCCACAGTTCAGTTTCTCAGCTAATAATCAGACAAGTACTACCGGGAGAAGTAGGACTGTGCATGGAAGAGGTTTCACTAGTATGCCACGTTACCTCTGACTGCTCGTAACTATTATTTAATCCTTGATTGTTTCTGCATGGATTAAGTATAGACTGTTCTATAGGATTTGGGGGCGCGTCTAACCCACACACACAGGTGGGGTGTGTAAAAAGCATATGTGCGTACAGGGAGGGGAGGGTCCAATTTTTCCGGATTTCTGCGTACATACTTAATGGATGCCCACAACATCACCCGCCCACAACCACTGTTTGTCTTCATTAGCACGAAACATCTTGTAATATACTTCATTGTTTTTCAGCTGACTTCTTCGTTTCAGCTGAAGTATCTCTGTACCGTCGTCCTTTGTATCATCAGTCTTGGTAGCCTTCTTCCCAGTCAGAGCCGGATTAACCTATAAGTGAAATAAGCCATGGCTTAGGGCCCCACAACGTTTTGAGGGCCCCAACTGTCAGGAAATATAAAAAATCAGATGGTACAAAGGTCCTATTTGACAATTTTCTTCTGAAAAAAACGGAAAAGCAAAAAAAAAGTCATTAGAAATTTTTAAAAGAAAAAAAAATGGATGTTTTTTCTCTGAATCTGAGAAAAATATTTTTGCATGGCTTTCCGGTTAGGGCCCCCGGATGTCTTAACCCGGCCCTTGGCTTAGGGCCCCCGAAAGTCTTAATCCGGCCCTGTTCCCAGTCATACCTGATGCCTTTTCCTTAGCACCACTTTTCCCAGTAACATTTGATGCCTTTTCTTGTGGCATATCTTTGCATTCAGTCTTTTCCAATTTCTCAAAGTCACCACAATTCTTGTGTGTATACGAGTGTCCATTATTCATATCGTGGGAATGGCCTGAAGCTGACAATTTGCTAAAAATAGAAGTGTCACACATTATGTAAGCAGATAATATCATGTAAATCCTTTATAGTATATATATATATATATATATATATATATATATATATATATATATATATATATATATATATATATATATATATATATATATATATATATATATATATATATATATATGGTTTGTATGTTTTGTATTGTATGTTTTGATTGTATGTCCTGTACATATGAATGCATCTGAATATTCATATAGAGCCTTTTTCAGAACAGAACCTCTCATGATTGCTGAACAATGGCTGACAGATTAAAAGATGCATCTTAAGCTGATATGCTGAAAACGTTTCTGAGCTCTTTCTGGCGTGAAATTTCAGACTATGAGTGGAAGACTGCTTGAGAAGGATGATTTAATGCACCAGAAAACATAGATCTGAAACACTGTAAACAAGCGACCTACGACAAACAGCCCAACCAATTCCTCGATAATAAAGTACAAAGCATCCACACCTGGGATTAGTTGAAGCCATTCACTGCAGATAGCAGAACTTTGCAACATACAACCAAAAATAAACCACATAAATTACATGTCACATAATTAAGTTTGAATAATCATAAGAGCATATTCGAAGACCGCTTCTGAGAAGCCAAATGTAGAAAAACCACAGGTGAGTACACTTGCATAGATTGATAAGTCAATTAAAATCTATGGATTTTTACAATTGCTGTTCAGCCATCCGATCAATGTGACTGAATGTTCTCCACACATGAACAGTATTCGGCTCTCAGGCTTTCCCAGTTGCTGAGCCAATGCTTTAGAATTCGCTGCCCAGATCAGTTTGCTTTGTCAATTCTTTGATGTCATTCAGGTCTAAACATATGACTCATCTCTTTCAACTTCCAAACCCACCTTAGCTTGGCTTCTGATTTCTCTGATCTATCGGATTTCCATCTGATTTCTCCAACTGATTACGATTTCACTTGAAGCAACCATCGAAGCTGATAACAGTACCACAGACGTACTCGGTAATCAGATTAGCTTAGATTAAGAAACGTCGAACCTTTCTTGAGCTTGATTGTAATCCAGAATCTGGCCAAATGCAGTGTGATTACCACCTGACAAGTTGGTAGTTTGCAGTCATTGGAGGTTTGTGGACCCTAAAGCTCATCAAGTGATTAAATCCTGTATACTTGACCTTTTGAACATTAATAAAGAATTACCAGAGAATGGCAATTAAGATTTATGCCAATATACGCGATTGCTAGGCAGAAGACAGAAGAACTTTTATTTACAAACGTCAACTCCTCCTATTTTCACCATTGAACTCTTAGGAATCCTATCACTCTTCGAATGTGTTTAATGCTGTTCAGCTCCATAATAATTATAGTGAATGGTTTTGTAGCAAGCTGAAGTCTGTCAGCTTGATAACCAAACACATATGGGCTGCCCTTGGAATTGCGTCTGCTTCCCAGAACGCTCTCTGACTTATTCTATGTTAACCTGAAAACTGTTCTTTTTGGCCGTGCTGGAGTCGGGAGCACCTCTGAGTAGTTATCTTGAAGAGGTGCTATATAAATATCCTGAATGAATGAATGAACATATATACATATTACATTAATGAATAAAAGAAGAAACAACTGCCAACTAAGATGTATATATGTAAAATGTATATCAAAGTACGTGATTACTGGACTGAAGAAATAAAAAACTTCACATTCATTACATTACTGCATAAAGGAAGAAACGAGCGACTTGGTTAGTCTTATCGTTTATCCTCCTACATCTAATAGCTATTGACATATTTAAAAATGCTCACTGTTTGGTTTCAGCTGAAGCATCTTCTGTACCTTCTGCCATTTTCTTTCCAGAAACATTATCTTCACAGCTGGCTTTCTTAACCAAAGCATCAAAGTGAAGATGTCCACACCAGTGGTAAGCCATGTACACCATTTTATCACAATCACTGAACCCTGGCTTAAAATTTCTTTCAACTGGCTCTTGCAGCTTCTCAGACAGCTGAACAAGAACTATCTGCACTTTAAGTGCATTAGCAGCTGCACTGATCCATACATCTGGGTAAACACCGTTATCTCCGGTCGTAGGTCTAAAAATATTAGCAAATGCAGCATCAACAGCTTGCAAAGGCTTCTTAACAACATCTCCCCATGACCGTTGTTTGACTGGCTCTTTGTAAGTGTGAAACATCTTGTAATGGTCTCTATTGTTGTCCAACTCCTTTCGAATCACTCCCTCAACTTTACGCCAGTCCAACTTTGATTGAAAATCTTTCTGCAAGGCAGTTGCAAAGGCTCTTGTAAAACAATTGTCGTGTGGTGTTGTTTCTATTCTTTGACGACCACACACATCAGCATAACGATCCAACGTTTCCGTCCTGAAAACAATAAGATATATATATATATATATATGGCAAAAACTGGTGCAACTGGTCTATCGACGACTAATAACAGGATGAGTTAGACCTCTATTCCACCCACGTGTGCAAGGCGTGAGTGCATTTGCTCGTTGCTAGCAAGCTGGTTGCTAGGGAACTGCATGATAGGGAGCTCATTGGGTAAGAAGCTGGCTTGTAAGGAGCTGGTTGCTAGGAAATTGGTTGCTATGGAACCGGTCGATACGATGCTGGTTGCCAGGTTGCTAGGCAGTTGAGGGATGAGGCGGTTTGATAAGGACCTCGATTGTTACGGAGGAGGGGTCTGCCACTATACACTTTGTACAACCGAAGCCACTTGTGATCAATTCATTTAATCTAAATTTTTGCTTGGAAGTGATATACACATATGCACATCCCAGTGTCTGAGATGACTTAAGCTAGTAGACTCCAGCTGTTTGGACACATTGTGCGCTGTGACATGGTGGCCAATTGGTTAAAGTGCTCGGCCTGTAGCACAGAGAGTATGGGTTCGAGTCTTGCCCGAGAGAGTTACTGCGTAGGGACGCAAGTTCTTCACTCACAATAGCTTAATGCTATCGACGCTCTGCTGTGTATGTACTTCTGAACTTTGGAAGGAGAGCTGTATCAAATACAGTTGTATTGTATAAAGAAAGGAAGGAATGAAAACTACATGCAAGAACTTTAAAACTAAGAGATGTGTAGTCGACAAAGGGTGGACCACTCAACAGCAAATGAAGTGGTCTACAAGAATTAACTGCATTAAAAGTGCATATAGTTTTTGGGGATGGGACAAGTTCACTTACGTAAGGAGTACAATCCAGTTGAAAGAAATTTTAAGTCAAGTCTTTTTAAGTGAATGCACATTGCTTATCACTTACCGTATCATTTTGACGCTTTGGTTAAGGAAGCGACTCTGATTGTCTGCTACTAAATAGGCTACACTTGTGTCTGCTACTCGCAGATATTTGTTTTACACTCATATCTGTAAGCAATGTCGCAATTTTCTCTGTTCATCAGTACAGAACAAACTACTACACTGGTGTGCTCAATTACATTTGAATACTTAATTGTACTGGCAAAATAAGTACTTGCACAAAAGGGGAAATCATAAGGAAGTAATCGTAATTGCCATAGTGCTGTATGAACTAATGTTTAAGTCAGCCTTGGCAGGGTACAGAGTAAACAGAAGCCACTAATCTTTCAGCAAGTACACCAACTAAGATACTGTAATCGAATTTTATAACTGTTCTTACTCTCCATCTCGTTATTCTCTAACTAGTAGACATGTAATGAAATATGCATACTTTATGTTATATACTTACACATGGACAGGTTGTTCAGGACCAATTCCGCCATCATGAGTCATCAAAGACTGGAATATTCTCTTCATGTTGGAGACAGTTGCTTCATCATTATTTAAGAAATGAATTTCACGCAAGAGTTTCTTCTTACATGATGCATAGTGGTCATCAAACATTATCAAAGCCTCAAATGAAGCTCTGCCAACAATTTCTATTGGCACACCAAAGATTCCTGAAATATTTAAACAATGCATAGGAGACATCACGACAATTGCTTGTAAACAAAATTATGACAGATAGCTTTTAGACGTGCAAAAGACAACTTTTTAGATCAATCATGCAAGCAACTACCTTTTCCAATGAACAAGAATTGATGCTTTGCCAACAATTTCTATAAGCAAAAAAAGATTCCTGAAATATGTAAACAGTGCATAAATGATACACAGATAGAAATCAATTTCATATTTATTTGTAAACAAATTATCTAAAATATTTAAGATTCTTATACTATGTTTAGCAAGAAGCTGTTGCGAGTATTGTAAATTGTAATCAGGTAGACTACTCCAGACTGCTGATGCAGAACTGCTGAATATAGACTGGGTGACTTCAGAGTGAAATTCTCAAAACCAGAAATGGATTAACAATCTGCCGCCCCAGGCAGAGTTTCTTGACACCTCTAATATTTATGTTCCAAAGTTTTAACGTTAAACTAATATTATAACTGCAGTTATTCATTGTTGTCTTGCTCATAGTTTATGTTAAATTTAATGTTCAATTTTTACTTTTGTAATAGTTGAGTTTTGCTGCCCTCTGGAAAGTGTGGCCACTAGACCGTGGCCCCGTTTGTTTCTAAAGTAAGTCTTCACAGTTTGAAAGCTAGGGACAGAGAGTTTTTTGTGTAGCTGATTGCAAAAGATCTGGATGGCTGATAGTGCCGTAAGGAAGACGACAACAGGTAAGGAGGTTAATTAGTTGAGAGAATCTTGGTTGTCAGAAGAGTAAGTGATGCTGCTGGATCTGACAGACAGCCAGCATCAAACACCAGTATAGGAATGATGTGATGACATCAGCAGGATTCTGTTAGAAAGCGAGCCGACAAGTTCTTGATATATTGCAGTGTGAGTCTGTGTGACAATATCAGACTTTGTAGTGCTGTACAGCAACGAATTACAATTCTCAAGTTTACAAAAGTGATCTTCAACAGAGGGGGCATTCCACGTCAAATCAACAGTCATCGTGCATCACCATCTCCGATTTTGTTGAAATTTGGTATGGTGATAAACCAACATGAAAAACTTTCAAATTGTGTCTCTAGGTGCAATAGAAGCTGAGATACAGCAGTTTGAACATCGGCCGGTCAGCAGAAATCGGCCCTTTTCAGACAAGTTCACTGACCCATATCTCGGACACCGGTTGACCAAAAAATCTAAAATTCTGGTTTTGAAAGTTTGTCATGGTGTTTTATCACCATACCAAATTTCAACAAAATCGGTGACGATGACGTCCATTTTTTTCTTAAAGTGTGTTGATTTGACGTGGAATGCCCCAGAGATAGAAAAACAGCAACAACTTTGAAAAGCAGACACATTGTCATGCACAGCTACGGCAAAGACAGTAAGATTTTATTCATAGAACATTTTTAATTGTAATCTAAAACTATAAAAGCTTCGCTCAATGATTCAGAGGCACTTAATAAAGCCGCAAGAATTAATTAGGGTAGCCTATTTCCATGTCGCTCCTTTTATTGATAAATAGGCCAGCAGAGGAATAAAAACATAAAAATAACTGCTTGTTGTCGAATAATCGTGAACTTACCTGAACTGATTGCTGGAATTGCTATTGAATGGATTGTCAATTCGTCATTGGCATAGCATAGACAGTTGAATATTGTTAACTTAACAAGCCCAAACAGCTCCTCATCTTTTACTTCGGACTTCCTAGGTCCAACTGTATGAATCACGTATTTGATCTTGGGTTGAAGATTTCCAGCTGAAGTGTGAGTCACAGAAGCAATCTCCAGTTTTCCATTTTCCCTGATGTATTCATCGCATTCTCTTTGAAAAGCATCTCCTGCTGCTTTTGCGATTGCACGTGCAGCACCACCTTCATTTCCCAAATTCTCATTAGCAGGGTTCACTATGGCATCCAGCGACTGATGGACAAGGTCACCTGTAGACAAAGTAACTTAACTGTTTCACAGGTGTTCACCATGTACCTATCTATAGTTTGTTTGGGGAGGGGTTTAGGGTAATGGTAACACTCTGGCACGAAGAGGCAATGACGCGGGATCGCTTCCCGCTACCCTCCCAAAGGTCGACTCGGCCTTTCATTCGCCAGATGGCGTTGGTAAAATAAGCAGTAGGACGTGATGGGCGCCTTTCATGACTGCCAAACAGTTAAATTTGACTCCTGTAATAACTTGTGATTATGCGTTCATACTATGCATTGTAATCATACTGCAGTGTGTCAGTTTGAAATAATAAACGCAGATTGTAGCAATACGGGGCATTCACAAACCTAAAGCACAAAACAAACCGGCTTATACCTAGCATCCTTGCCAGAATGCATCATAAACATATAACTGAACCATATGGGCTCTTCATTGGTCACCTATGGACATGCTGGCAGAAATGGAATGTAACACTAAAAACAATAGGTGGAGTCTTAGCACTACAGCAGTTTCCATTGTAATTGTACTGAAGACAATGTACTGATGATGAACTGACATTGGTTAGGCATATAGCATATTATGTAGTTGGAATATGGAATATAATTGTAATCTGACATTTACAAAGCTATAAAGCACCACTTCAAGAATACATCACATCAGTGGTGCTCCCAACCCACACCAGTCAAATAATACAGATTTCAGGAGCTTGCAAAACTGGAAGGGATAAACTGAGAGCTCAAGCCACAGCTTTCGAGAAACGTGGTTCCAGCTGGTGGGCCCAACATTGACAAAGCTTCTGTGCTGAGTTGCAGCAGTATGCATACATGGGACAGTCAGAAGTTCATGGGCAGCCAACTATAGGGTGCTAAGACTTGCGACTGAATTACCTAAGTCCCTACCTTGTTACCTTGTGCTGTCAGTTCCTGGAACTCTAGCGACCTTCATGAAGTTCATGATCAAGCCTCTCCATTTCCTTCTGTCCGCCGTCGCATCTCTCAGTTCTGCCAAATTCATTCCAGTTGTTTCATGTATCTCGTCCATCCACTTTAAGTCCCTAAGGTAATGTAAATCTTCGAAAATTTCTAAGCGTGCCCACAAAGTCAAGTCAGGGAGACCAGCTTATATATTCGTCGGTATGATGGAGCAGATCCGATGAGACAATTACNTCCGGAGAGGCAGATGGCATTCCCCCGTTGCAGAGCTACTGAGATACGCTGGAACAAGTACGATGTCTCCTAGTGGATCGTGCGTTGCGTCCGTTATCCGGCTTCCCAACTCTAATATGAATTGCAGACCTT
Source organism: Aporrectodea caliginosa (assembly GCA_020284085.1). Lineage (NCBI taxonomy): Eukaryota > Metazoa > Annelida > Clitellata > Crassiclitellata > Lumbricidae > Aporrectodea > Aporrectodea caliginosa. The sequence continues at coordinate 692,872 of JACEVL010000134.1, read as the reverse complement.
TGCTGCTCCAAGCGCCGCCGGTTTCCATGGCGACAGCTACAAAGTCATGGCTGGTAGTAATTGTAGGTAGAGTATTTCACCCTCTTTGAGACAGTGGCACGTTCGGCGGCTTCGCCAGCTCCGATTGATGTATAAGGAAGATGAGACGTGGCGTAGGTGTCGGACACTGTCACATCCCCATGCCACGCATCGTCCACGTGACCAAGGGACCAGCGTAACACCGTCTGGCCGCTTCCCATCTTCTCTTGAGAGGCCGAGAGGTTCTTTCTGAGCAGGTATTTTCGCTCTGCCGAGGGCTCTCCACAGGACGTCGTTTAGCATACTGTGCCGCTGCTGTTTTACCGCCTCCTCCTCTACAAACCAGTCCGTGAAGTCCTCTTGCGTCGACTTTTCCCCGGCAGTGGTGGCATAAATGCGGCTCACAGAGTATCGTGCCTAGCCTCATCCCGACTGCGATCCGTACCTCCTCGTCTGAGAGGCGCAGGCCCAGAGCAGTCACAGGTAAGTAAGTAAGTAAGTAAGTAGAGTGTGTTCTTTATTAAACGCTGGCAAACGCACGGCGCTGTACATACAAAGTTATACAAAGTTATCAAATAGTAGGCGAAACAGTTAGTAAATAGCATCCAGTCACCAGAGTGAAGTGCTCGAGAAGCTAGTAGTCGGGCACGATCACGTGGAGCGCTAGTGGACTCGAGTAGGCCCTTCCACGCCTTGTCTGTAAATAGGAGATCCCACAGCTGTTTTTGGCGATAAGTTGCTGTTCCTGTGGGTGGTTCTGCACCTGTCAGGGTCATCCAAGCGGTGAGTGCTGAATTCGCCAGTTCGTACGGTATTTCAGCCGACTCTGTCGGTAAGATGCATGCCTGAAGTTCGTTTGTGCTAGCAGCAGAAGCCAGGAAGGCGGAAAGTGCCAGCGTAGATGCACAACGAACACCCAGACCACCATCTCACCGGCAGAGAAGCCTGGAGCCAACGGTCGTCGTCAAGGTCTACATTTAAGATGGTTGAAAGACCTTCTCTCAATAAGTGGTCGAATCTGGCCAAGCCTGGGCAATCAGTACAGACAGTATGCTACCTTCAACATTATTATTATTATTATTATTATTATTATTATTATTATTATTATTATTATTATTATTGTGTATTTAGTAAGTATTACCTCGTTGAGTGACTCGGTTTCTCAGGCCGTGAGTTCTTAAAACTCTTAGAGCATGGAGTGAGCGGGAGCAGTCCCACAACGTGTGTATAGATGTTCTAAGGTCGTCGCTTACGGTTGCTCCTAAGACAACCATAGAGGTCACTCTGTGCATGCCTATGAGTGGTGGTTCAGTCCTGCTTCTCCCACGTCGATGGGAGACCAGCAGTTTGCGAGATTTACTTGTTTTTGGATGGAGGTTGCTATTTTCAGCCCAGATAGATATATTATCCAATTCCTCCAGAGTCGTAGGTCGTCGTGTTCCTCCGAAGATAACCTCTACTCACGACCTCAGTGACTGCTTGGTAAGACTATCCTAAACACGCTTCATTAGCACTCAGCCCGTCATTTCCACGACAATGAATCTATCCATTCGCGAACTGCACACAGCTTATACGACATGAAGGCCAATAGCTAATCTGTAGCTGTAGCTATAGCAGAGGCTTTGGTCTTCAGTTGAGGGAGTTTCAGCAGAGCTATCATGTGGTGAGGGTTATAGGCCGCATCTGAGGACGTCTTTCCTAAGGCATTTCACAAGGCATGTAGGCCTATAAGAGTTGTTCTCTGATGTAATATTGCCAGATTGCTAAGAAAATTGGGGTTCGAATCCAGATTATCAGAGGTGAAAATGACCATAGGCCTATAGGTTAAATTCACACATCGTCGATGTTAAGTACTAGAACGTTTGTTCAAAGGAAGAGCACAATCACCGTTGGCCCCCATTGTCCAAACGAGAAGTTGGTCAACCATGCACTGTGATGCACATCAGACGTTCGATTAGTCATAACAGGTCACAATGACGCACGGCAGGGTTCTAACGGCAGGGTCTTACATCACGCCTTAGGTGTGCTGAAACCCTGAGCACTAACATCGAACACATGGGGTTAATGTAATTAAACAATCACAATTGACTTTCGTTTTGTGAAATGCCTTAGGAAAGACGTCCTCAGATGCGGCCTATAACCCTCACCACATGATAGCTCTGCTGAAACTCCCTCAACTGAAGACCAAAGCCTCTGCTATAGCTAGTCAAGTGACAGATTTGTAGAACCCTGCCGCTGCCGTTTTTTGGTGCCAGTCTGAAGCCTGGATATAATATGTGGCAACGTTAAATTAATTATCTTTGTGATGCAACAGCGTCATTAAATAGGAATTACAACAGCTTTACTTCATAACTGAATCGAAACCTTCACTGACGCAGAACATTTTTGACAGACTTGCTTCATTTGCTTGCAACACATAGAAAAGCAGGAAGGCAGTCCCTTATGCTAACCGCAGGAGGCAGCCATGGCCCATGGGTATGAAGTGTTCTCGACCTAATTTTCTTAGCCTCAGCTTATGAGGGAGGATAGCCAGCCCTCTCCCTCACCAGCTGGGCTTCCCACCAACAGTGTACAGTCAATGTACTAGTTATTCCTGAGTTGGCTACATGGTGTAGGAGAAGCAGATATCTCTAAAGAAATGTCTACCCTTTGAGGTCCCACGAATTAGGGCTCGTTAATTACCAACTAAGTTGAGTGGATGGTGATTGATGTTACAGTCCTTTGTACTCATCAATACGCAGTAGCCTATCTACAATAACAGTCTAACGTAACTAAACTTAACCCTGCAGTATAAATATTATAAAAAGTGCAATCTTTATTCACCAATCAAGTAAGTACATACATAAAGAAAAACAGCATTAACCAGTCAGTATAAATATTATAAAAAGTATAATCTTTATTCGTCAATCAAGTAAGTACAAACATAAAGAAAAACAGCATTAACCAGTCAGTATAAATATTATAAAAAGTATAATCTTTATTCGTCAATCAAGTAAGTACAAACATAAAGAAAAACAACATTAACCAGGCAGTATAAATATTATAAAAAGTACAATCTTTATTCACCAATCAAGTAAGTACAAACATAAAGAAAAACAACATTAACCTGGCAGCATAAATATTATAAAAAGCATAATCTTTATTCACCAATCAAGTAAGTACAAACATAACGAAAAACAGCATTAACCAGTCAGTATAAATATTATAAAAAGTACAATCTTTATTCACCAATCAAGTAAGTACAAACATAAAGAAAAACAGCATTAACCAGTCAGTATAAATATTATAAAAAGTACAATCTTTATTCACCAATCAAGTAAGTACAAACATAAAGAAAACAACATTAACCAGGCAGCATAAATATTATAAAAAGTATAATCTTTATTCACCAATCAAGTAAGTACAAACATAACGAAAAACAACATTAACCAGTCAGTATAAATATTATAAAAAGTACAATCTTTATTCACCAATCAAGTAAGTACAAATATAAAAAAACAACATTAACCAGGCAGTATAAATATTATAAAAAGTATAATCTTTATTAACCAATCAAGTAAGTACAAACATAAAGAAAAACAACATTAATCTGGCAGCATAAATATTATAAAAAGCATAATCTTTATTCACCAATCAAGTAAGTACAAACATAAAGAAAAACAGCATTAACCAGTCAGTATAAATATTATAAAAAGTACAATCTTTATTCACCAATCAAGTAAGTACAAACATAAAGAAAAACAACATTAACCGTGCAGTATAAATATTATAAAAAGTCTAATCTTTATTTACCAATCAAGTAAGTACAAACATAAAGAAAAACAACATTAACCAGTCAGTATAAATATTATAAAAAGCATAATCTTTATTCACCAATCAAGTAAGTACAAACATAAAGAAAAACAGCATTAACCAGTCAGTATAAATGTTATAAAAAGTACAATCTTTATTCACCACTCAAGTAAGTACATACATAAAAAAAAAAAACATTAACCAGGCAGTATAAATATTATAAAAAGTACAATCTTTATTCACCAATCAAGTAAGTACAAACATAAAGAAAAACAACATTAACCGTGCAGTATAAATATTATAAAAAGTCTAATCTTTATTTACCAATCAAGTATTAAAGTACAAACATAAAGAAAAACAGCATTAACCAGTCAGTATAAATGTTATAAAAAGTACAATCTTTATTCACCAATCAAGTAAGTACATACATAAAGAAAAACAACATTAACCGTGCAGTATAAATATTATAAAAAGTCTAATCTTTATTCACCAATCAAATATTAAAGTACAAACATTAAAAAAATAACATTAACCAGGCAGTATAAATATTATAAAAAGTATAATCTTTATTCACCAATCAAGTAAATACAAAAATAAAGAAAAAACAACAGAAATATAAGGCCCATATTCCTAACATGGAACCTTTATAGAGCCCACATGAGTCCCATCTTATAACAACGAACATGCTGGCAGGGTAACAATATACTCCTGGGTTCCTTAGTGTTACAGATGTTACTAAGCAACTAAGGTTATGTCGTAACATGTCTCAGACAGATAATTCAAACATGCAATGTTCACTATCAATTGCTAAGCAGGTATACTTAATGCCAAATTAGTATAAGAACAACAAAATAAGAATGGCAGAAACTTTGACAACATATTAATTCAAACCGACAAATGCAGTAAACGATTATAATTGAGTATGAACGGATGATCACAAGTTATTACAAGAGTTGAATTTAACTGTATACGGCAGCCATGCAAGGCGCCCATCATGTCTTACATCTTAGTTTACCAATGAGCCATCGCGCAAATGATAGACTGAGTGGACCTTTGGGAGGGTACGGGAAGCGATCCCGCTTCCTATTGCTCTTCACGCCACTGATGTTACCCCCTACTCTATGCACCCTCCCCCATCCCCATGCGTTTGAGTGGGACTTCCACTGGTGACTCTTCTAGTTGTCTGTGCATTGTTTTGTTTACTGATGACATTTCTGCTCTCAACGACATTTAACATCATCTAGGCCAGGGGTCTCCAAAGTTTTCCAGCGGTGGGCCACATTGCTGACTTTCTAAAGCTCCACGGGCCAAAACTCCTAAGAAAAAAAATTTCTCTGTGCGCAGCTGTCCAGTGAATTGTGAGCAATGCCATGAATGCTTGGATTCATAATGTCTCCGAATATTGTACTCTTTAAGCACTGCAATGGTGTCATTGCATATCAGGCACAGTGCCTTACAAACAGCGACATGGATTTTGGCAATATGCATGTCAGAGTACAGTGGCGTTAAAATTTTCAATTTTCCCAATTTAGTTTGTTTCTTCAAGGAGAGTTCCGCGGGCCAGATTAAAGGCCTTAGCGGGCCGGATGTGGCCCGCGGGCCGTACTTTGGAGACCCCTGATCTAGGCTAGAGCAGAGAGCACCCAATATTGGTTTACTCTTAGTGGCGCTATACAAATACAATGGCAAGTTGGATTTCTTAACCAACGCATGAAACTGATGATGTCCACATAACCTTTATCTCCGTTCATAGGACTCAAAATATTAGCTAAATTAATGTATCTGACGGATTCTTAAGGGGCCATCCATTTAGTATGTACGCATGGAGGGGGAGGGTTTACCCAAATGCACATGCTTGCGTATGGAGGGATAATCTACGTAGGCCTACTCATAGCAAACGGGGGAGGGGACGGGGTTAAACTTCAATAATTTGTCTATATTGGCCTTCAAATGAGCCACAGTTGAGTTTCTCAGCTAATAATCAGACAAGTACTACCGGGAGAAGTAGGACTGTGCATGGAAGAGGTTTCACTAGTATGCCACGTTACCTCTGACTGCTCGTAACTATTATTTAATCCTTGATTGTTTCTGCATGGATTAAGTATAGACTGTTCTATAGGATTTGGGGGCGCATCTAACCCACATACACAGCTGGGGTGTGTAAAAAGCATATGTGCGTACAGGGAGGGGAGGGTCCAATTTTTCCGGATTTCTGCGTACATACTTAATGGATGCCCACAACATCACCCGCCCACAACCACTGTTTGTCTTCATTAGCACGAAACATCTTGTAATATACTTCATTGTTTTTCAGCTGACTTCTTGGTTTCAGCTGAAGTATCTCTGTACCGTCGTCCTTTGTATCATCAGTCTTGGTAGCCTTCTTCCCAGACTCCCAGTCATACCTGATGCCTTTTCCTTAGCACCACTTTTCCCAGTAACATTTGATGCCTTTTCTTGTGGCATATCTTTGCATTCAGTCTTTTCCAATTTCTCAAAGTCACCACAATTCTTGGGTGTATACGAGTGTCCATTATTCATATCGTGGGAATGGCCTGAAGCTGACAATTTGCTAAAAATAGAAGTGTCACACATTATGTAAGCAGATAATATCATGTAAATCCTTTATAGTATATGTATGTATTGATTGTATGTTTTGTATAGAATGCATGTCCTGTACATATGAGTGTATCTGAATATTCATATAATGCCTGTTTTCAGTACAGAACCTCTCAACGGCAACAACACTGCTGAGCAATGTCTGACAGATTAAACAGATGCATCTTGATATACTGAAAATGTTTCATGAGCTGTTGCTGGCATGAAATTTCAGACTGTGAGTGGAAGACTGCTTCAGGAAGATGGTCCAATGCACCAGAAAAACAGATCTGAAACACTGAAAACAATCGACCTAGGACAAATCAACCAACTAAATGAACTAATTACCCGATAATAATGTACAAAGCATCGACAAATGGCGTTATTTAAAGCCATTCACAGCAGATAGCAGAACTTTGCAGCATACAACCAAAAATAAACCACTGTAGGTATTACATGTCACATAATTAAGTTTGAACAATCATGCGAGCATATTAGAAGACCGTTTCTGAGAAGCCAAATGTAGAAAAACCACAGGTCAGTACACTTGCATCTTCATAAGTCAATTAAAATCTACGGATGTCTACAATTGCTCTTCAGCCATCCAATCACTGGATGCTGTGACTGAATGTTCTCTACACATGAACAGTCGGCTCTCAGGCTTTCTCAGTTGCTGGGCCAATGCTTTAGAATTCGCTGCCCAGTTCAGTTCGCTTTGTCAATTCTTTGATGTCATTCAGGTCTAAACATATGACTCATCTCTTTCAACTTCCATACCCGCCTTAGTCTGGCTTCTAATATCTCTGATCTATCGAAGCTGATAACAGTAGGCCTACCACAGAAGTACTCGGTAATCAGATTAGCTTAGATTAACAAACGTCGACCCTTTCTTGCTTTGATTGTAATCCAGAATCTGGCCAAATGCAGTGTGATTACCACATGACAAGTTGGTAGTTTGCACTTTGCAGTCAATAGAGGTTTGTCGACCCTAAAGCTCATCTCAAGTAATTACTGTGATGCTTTGTCACTGCATCCAACTGACACATATAGGCTACCCTGGCATCAAGCCCACAGTTACAACTTTTCCTCAGCAAACCATTTGACCAGTGTCTAACAACATGCAGTATTCCTCCCTTTTTCTTCATTTTCTTTATCCCCTCCATTTCTCACTCCTCCATCATTTGAACTGCACAAATTCACAATTCATTGTGAAAATGAAATAATCTAATTTCAAATATTTATCAAAAACCACAAAACCATGGATGCTAGAGTGAAGGACAGAAGGACACAACTATTCCACATATTCAGACCAAGAACAAAGCGCCAGTACACAACAAGAAACTGGACAATTGAGCATCTTGAGTGGCAGACCCTCTAAATGAGGACTGTTTCAGCAACAGTAGGGCAGATGGCCACCATGCTACAATCTGGTCTCTCAGAAAACAGATATATACTGCAGCAAACTGTGTTGGGGAGCCAAATCAAGAACCACATCATATTGAGGTTGCGTTATAATGAGCTTATTGTTGGCAGTAACATTAAGCTCACAGTTACGACTGTTGCTCACCAAACCATTTGACCAGTGTGGGATAATAATAATAATTATAATAATAATTATAGTAATAATAATAATGACAATTTATATGGCGCCATAACACAGCCATGATGCCGTTACAAGGGCGCTCACAGTCAACTAACAGCAGGGTAGGCCTTAGAAAACAAGTCTAGAGTCGAGATTTGAAAGAGTCAATTGAGTCGGACGCTCGAATGGCAGGAGAAAGACCGTTCCAACATCTAGGGCCAGCTGCCCAGAAAGGCGCAGTCATCGAAACGGGTCTCATCTATCCTACGCAAAGATCGTTTATCTCAAGCACTTGAAATCGCAACCCGGATGCAGAGGAATGTGTCCCGATACAGTAATCGCGCAGAGCCCTGTCCAAACTGTGTTACACTAGAGATTGCACTATAATAGAACGTATTATAACGATACTACAGTTTACATCCAAAAACTGATTCAGATAATTATAAGCTTTGCTGCAGTGTCTTCAGCAACTTCCTCGCTGATGTAACCGTGCTCTCATATTATGATGTGGGCACACTGCGCTTTCTCCAGCGTTGGACCATCCTTCTGGAATAGTCTTCCATTGCAAATATTAACTATTCTTCCACACACAGCTCAGGAAACATTTTCCAGCCATCTTAAGTTCTAGGCCTACCTATTCAGCTGTTTTAGCACTGCTATAGCACCTTATACTGAGCTTCTTAAAAGGAGTTATATAAATAGCCAGATAAAAATATACATAGCGAATAATTATGCTTACATTATGTATCGCATCGTAACTATTCAGAGGCGCTCTCATCACGAAAATCCCTGGGAAAAACAAACGTTTTTAAAGGTGTCACGACGATTCGTCTACCGACATTTCGTCTAACGAAATTTCGTCTACAAAGTTATTTCATATCAATTGTAACTTTAAAATGGAAGCTGGATTGATGAAAAACCTGTTTCCCTAAATGGAAGTGGGATTGATGAAAACATTCCTGTGTTGAAATAGAAGTTGGATTGAGCGAAATAATTTTCCCCGCAAATAGCAGCTGGATACCAAGCTGGATGCATGGATGAAACTAAGTTTCCATTCAGTAGAAGCTGGATTGATGAAAATAATCTTTCAGTAATTACCGGGTAGAAATTCCTGAGAATATATAGCACGTTTTAGCGAAACTACAAGAAAGCGGCCTCTGTTGATTAGCCGTAATAGATAAAGATACACTTGTAGATGAAATGTCGGTAGACACTTCGTCTGAAGACGAAGTGTCGTAGACGAAAAGTCTGTAGACGAGTTGTCACGGAACCGTTTTTAAAGGGCGAAAGCCTGATGAGGAAAAACCAGTCAATAGTTTATCCCTTAGTTAGGGGGAAAGTCATTCCAAGTAGAGGGACCAACCACAGCAAATGCCCGGCGTTGAGCCAAGGCAATGTGGAGGGCTTCAAAATTTTAAACAGTAGAGGTGATCAAATCCTGTATCCCTTTTGAACATTAACAAAGAATTACCAGTGCATGGCAATTAAGATTTATGCCAATATACGCGATTGCTAGGCAGAAGACAGAAGAACTTTTATTTACAAACGTCAACTCCTCCTATTTTCACTATTGAACTCTTAGGAATCCTATCACTCTTCGAATGTGTTTAATGCTGTTCAGCTCCATAATAATTATAGTGAATGGTTTTGTAGCAAGCTGAAGTCTGTCAGCTTGATAACCAAATAAATATATACATATTACATTAATGAATAAAAGAAGAAACAACTGCCAACTAAGATGTACAAGATACATGTAAAATGTATATCAAAGTATGTGATTACTGGACTGAAGAAAGAAAAACTTCACATTCACTACATTACTGCATAAAGGAAGAAACGAGCGACTTGTTTAGTCTTATCGTTTATCCTCCTACATCTAATAGCTATTGACATATTTAAAAATGCTCACTGTTTGGTTTCAGCTGAAGCATCTTCTGTACCTTCTGCCATTTTCTTTCCAGAAACATTATCTTCACAGCTGGCTTTCTTAACCAAAGCATCAAAGTGAAGATGTCCACACCAGTGGTAAGCCATGTACACCATTTTATCACAATCACTGAACCCTGGCTTAAAATTTCTTTCAACTGGCTCCAGCTTCTCAGACAGCTGAACAAGAACTATCTGCACTTTAAGTGCATTAGCAGCTGCACTGATCCATACATCTGGGTAAACACCATCATCTTCGGTCGTAGGTCTAAAAATATTAGCAAATGCAGCATCAACAGCATGCAAAGGCTTCTTAACAACATCTCCCCATGACCGTTGTTTGACTGGCTCTTTGTAAGTGTGAAACATCTTGTAATGGTCTTTATTGTTGTCCAACTCCTTTCGAATCACTCCCTCAACTTTACGCCAGTCCAACTTTGATTGAAAATCTTTCTGCAAGGCAGTTGCAAAGGCTCTTGTAAAACAATTGTCGTGTGGTGTTGTTTCTATTCTTTGACGACCACACACATCAGCATAACGATCCAACGTTTCCATCCTGAAAACAATAAGATATATATATATATATGGCAAAAACTGGTGCAACTGGTCTGTCGACGACTAATAACAGGATGAGTTAGACCTGTATTCCACCCACATGTGCAAGGCGTGAGTGCATTTGCTCGTTGCTAGCGAGCTGGTTGCTAGGGAACTGCATGATAGGGAGCTCATTGGCCATTGGGTAAGAAGCTGGCTTGTAAGGAGCTGGTTGCTATGAAATTTGTTGCTATGGAACTGGTTGATACGATGGTGGTTGCCAGGCAGTTGAGGGATGAGGCGGTTTGATAACGAGCTCGATTGTTACGGAGCAGGGGTCTGCCACTATGCACTTTGTACAACCGAAGCCACTTGTGATCAATTCATTTAATCTAAATTTTTCCTTGCAAGTGATATACATATATGCACATCCCAGTGTCTGAGATGACTTAAGCTAGTAGACTCCAGCTGTTTGGACACATTGTGCGCTGTGAAGTTGACCAGGGCCATGTTGTGACATGGTGGCCAATTGGTTAAAGTGCTCGGCCTGTAGCACAGAGAGTATGGGTTCGAGTCTTGCCCGAGAGAGTTACAGAGTTACTTCACTCACAATAGCTTAATGCTATCAACGCTCTGCCGTGTATGTACTTCTGAACTTTGGAAGGAGAGCCGTATCAAATACAGTAGTAATTGTATAAAGAAAGGAAGGAATGAAAACAACATACAAGAACTTTAAAACTAAGAGATGTGTAGTCGACAAAGGGTGGACAACTCAACAGCAAATAAAGTGGTCTACAAGAATTACCTGCATTAAAAGTGCATATAGTTTTTGGGGATGGGACAAGTTCACTTATGTAAGGAGTACAATCCAGTTGAAAGAAATTTTAAGTCAAGTCTTTTTAAGTGAATGCACATTGCTTATCACTTACCGTATCATTTCGATGCTTTGGTTAAGGAAGCGACTCTGATTGTCTGCTACTAAATAGGCTACACAAGTGTCTGCAACTGGCAGATATATGCTTTACACTCATATCTGTAAGCAATGTCGCAATTTTCTCTGTACCTCAGTACAGAACAAACTCCTACACTGGTGTGCTCAATTACATTTGAATACTTAATTGCACTTGCAAAATAAGTACTTGCACAAGGGGAAATCTTAAGGAAGTAATTGTAATTGCCATAGTGCTGTATGAACCAATGTTTAAGTCAGCCTTGGCAGGGTACAGAGTAAACAGAAGCCATTAATCTTTCAGCAAGTAAACCAACTAAGATACTGTAATCGAATTTTATAACTGTTCTTACTCTCCATCTCGTTTTTCTCTAACTAGTAGACATGTAATGAAATATGCATACTTTATGTTATATACCTACACATGGACAGGTTGTTCAGGACCGATGCCGCCATCATGAGTCATCAAAGACTGGAATATTCTCTTCATGTTGGAGACAGTTGCTTCATCGTTATTTAAGAAATGAATTTCACGTAAGATTTTCTTCTTACATGATGCATAGTGGTTATCAAACATTATCAAAGCCTCAAATGAAGCTCTGCCAACAATTTCTATTGGCACACCAAAGATTCCTGAAATATTTAAACAATGCATAGGAGACATCACGAAATTTGCTTGTAAACGAAATTATGACAGATAGCTTTTAGACGAACAAAAGACAACTTTTTAGATCAATCATGCAAGCAACTACCTTTTCCAATAAACAAGAATTGATGCTTTGCCAACAATTTCTATTAGCAAAACAAAGATTCCTGAAATATGTACAGTGCATAAATGATACACAGATAGAAATCAATTTCATATTTATTTGTAAACAAATTATCTAAAATATTTAAGATTCTTAGACTATGTTTATCAATAAGCTGTTGCGAGTATTGTAATCAGGTAGACTACTCCAGACTGCTGATGCAGAACTGCTGAATCAAGACTGGGTGACTTCAGAGTGAAATTCTCAAAACCAGAAATGGATTAACAATCTGCCGCCCCAGGCAGAGTTTCTTGACACCTCTAATATTTATGTTCCAAAGTTTTAACGTTAAACTAATATTATAACTGGTTATTTATTGTTGTCTTGCTCATAGTTTATGTTAAATTTAACGTTCAATTTTTACTTTTGTAATAGTTGAGTTTTGCTGCCCTCTGGAAAGTGTTGCCACTAGACCGTGGCCCCGTTTGTTTCCAAAGTAAGTTTTCACAGTTTGAAAGCTAGGGACAGAGAGTTTTTTCTGTAGCTGATTGCAAAAGATCTGGATGGCTGATAGTGCCGTAAGGAAGACGACAACAGGTAAGGAGGTTCATTAGTTGAGAGAATCTTGGTTGTCAGAACAGTAAGTGATGCTGGATCTGACAGACAGCCAGCATCAAACACCAGTACAGGATTGATGTGATGACATCAGCAGGATTCTGTCAGAAAGCGAGCCGACAACTTCTTGATGTATTGCAGTGTGACAATATCAGACTTTGTAGTGCTGTACAGCAGCGAATTACAATATTCAAGTTTACGAAAGTGATCTTCAACAGAGATAGAAAAACAGCAACAACTTTGAAAAGCAGACACATTGTCATGCACAGCTACGGCAAAGACAGCAAGATTTTATTCATAGAACATTTTTAATTGTAATCTAAAACTATAAAAGCTTTGCTCAATGATTCAGAGGCACTTAATAAAGCCGCAAGAATTAATTAGCCTAATTCCATGTCGCTCCTTTTATTGATAAATAGGCCAGCAGAGGAATAAAAACATAAAAATAACTGCTTGTTGTCGAATAATCGTGAACTTACCTGAACTGATTGCTGGAATTGCTATTGAATGTATTGTCAATTCGTCATTGGCATAGCATAGACAGTTGAATATTGTTAACTTAGCAAGCTCAAACAGCTCCTCATCATCTTTTACATCGGACTTCCTAGGTCCAACTGTATGAATCACATACTTGATCCTGGGTTGAAGATTTCCAGCTGAAGTGTGCGTCACAGAAGCCAACTCCAGTTTTCCATTTTCCCTGATGTATTCATCGCATTCTCTTTGAAAAGCATATCCTGCTGCTTTGGCTATTGCACGTGCAGCACCACCTCCATTTCCCAGAGTCTCATTTGCAGGGTTCACTATGGCATCCAGCGACTGATGTACAAGGTCACCTGTAGACAAAGTAATTTAACTGTTTCACGGGTGTTCACCATATATCTGTCTACAGTTTGTTTGGGGAGGGGTTTAGGGTAATAGTAATAATCTGGCACGAAGAGCAGAAGATCAGCCCGGACGCGGGATGGCTTCCCGCTACCCTCCCAAAGGTCGACTCGGCCTTTCATTCGCCAGATAGCGTTGGTAAAATAAGCAGTAGGACGTGATGGACGCCTTGCATGACTGTCAAACAGTTAAATTCAACTCCTGTAATAACTTGTGATCATCCGTTCATACTATAAATTGTAATCATACTGCAGTGTGTCAGTTTGAAATAATAAACGAAGATTATTATTGTATAAGCAATGTGGGTAAGTCACAAGCCCAAAGCACAAAACGAACTGGCTTATGCATAGTATCCTTGCCAGCATGCATCATAAACATATGATGGAACCATATGGGCTCTTTATCGGTCACCTATGAGCATGCTGGCAGAAATGGAATGTAACACTAAAAAAAACTAGGTGGAGTCTTAGCACTACAGCAGTTTCCATTGTAATTGTACTGAAGACAATTCACTGACATTGGTCATTGGTTAGGCATATGGAATATTATGTAGTTGGAATATGGAATATAATTGTAATCTGACATTTACAAAGCACCACTTCAAGAATAAACTCATCAGTGGTGCGCCCAACCTGCACCAGTGAACTCATTGTCAAATAATGTAGATTTCAAGAGCTTGCAAAACTGTGGAAGGGATAAACTGAGGAGCTCGAGCCACAGCTTTCAAGAAACGTGGTTCCAACTGGTGGGCCCAACACAGACAAAGCCTCTGGAGTCTGGACTGAGTTATGGGACATACATGGGACAGTCAGAAGTTCATGGGCAGCCGACATAAGGGTGCCATGACTTGGGAACGAAAATGCAGAAGTCCCTAAGGTAATGTAAAATTCTAAATGTAATTTCTCAGCACCAACAAAGTCACGTCGGTAATGATGGACCAGAGCCGATGAGACAATTACGCATAAGGGTCAGGATCTTAAAACACAATATATATATATAACTGGCATAAGGAATATTATATATTTGGCATATGGAGTGGTATATATTTGAGGTTGTTGCAATTTATATAAACTCTTGACCTGGTGAAATTTCAAAGTAGCGCATTACCGGGTAGTTGGATCACAATGGATCAGAGGTAATCCAAACTTCAAATCAAATTCCGCTGAACATCTGCAGAATAGTTTTAATTTACAACAGAGCCTGTGGGAGACTTAAACTCACATCAGATGTGAGTTTAAGTCTCCCACAGGCTCTGTTAAAAATAAAACTACTCTGCAGATGTTCAGTGGTTGACTCTGGGCAAATTTTGCACAACTGTCTCTGTCACTTAGCACTTAGACATTAGCTGGGAAGTAATAATTGGTAAGTACAGTAACTGTGATGCACTGATCCATGTCCAGGATTGTTATTGGACGTTTATATAGCGCCACTCCAAGAGAAACTAATCAGAGGACACTGAATCTATCTGTGACTCATCCTTTCCCGGTTCTATGACCTATAGAAGAAATCAATGTCATTCAGTGCTCACACTGTAACACGGTGTAATGGAAGAGAGACTGCAGGGTTACGAGATACTGAATAGAGACTTTCCAACATATATGAAAACTTTATAATGCGTAGCATTGCCAACACTAAATAAATAAAATAAATGATAGTTGTAAATGAATAGAGATTTACACAGAATGCTGTACCAGTAAACTTGTCAAAAAATTTTTCCACTGCAGGGGGACCGGTGCCAAATTAATTAATTATTTCTCATTTTCGTTTTTGATCATCTAGTGTATCAAAATGCATGTATAGTCAATTATATGACTCTATTGTCCTTTAAATGATAGCCTAATAAGTCCTTTTTGTAAAGACTTTTAAAAATATATTAGTCATTTGACTCATTTCTTGATTCCGATAAAATTTGACCAGTTTCATGACTCACTTTACGGACCGGCAACAGAGGACTCGCGGACCACCACTTTGGGAAGAACTGCTGTAAACCATAAACTAAGGAAACGCTTACCTTTAGACACATGAACTGTTAAACCACTAGGTGTCCTAAAGCTCATGGGTTGAACACGGTCAACAGCTGATGCTTTTGTCAAACCGAAATTGTCAGCTGATTGCGTTTGTGCTGAACTACTATTCCGTCCAGTGATATAGTCTGAAACTTTCTGCATTGTTTCCTTTATGCAAGCTCTTGGTCCAACAAGACAGGGATCATCATCAATTTCTAGAAAGAACACATCCACTTCTTCCAGCTCAGCAATTAGTTGCTGAGGCATGCCTTGATTTAATGCAAGAGGAATTTTAAGAATTTCTCTGACAATTCCTGGCTGTGAAACCTTCTGATAGAGCTGGGCAAATTCCTCAATGGCATCATCCACATGTTTCTTGGCTTCATTGTCTTGTGCATAAGGAACAACTTCTAAACTGTGTGCTACTCCTTCATTCGAAGACTCGGTCACAAACCGTGAGATGCACATATGTTGTTCGAAAATACCGTCCATCTTGTCTGGATGCATACGTTCCAAGTAATACCAGACATGCTGATCAATTGGAACCTTCTGTGAAAGGGAGAAGTCAACTTGCTTAATGCTCGGAGCAAGATCTTTTCGTAAAACCTGATTTGTTTCTTTACATCCTGCTGCATCAAATTTTTCTAAAGTTTGCTCCTTGTTCTCCTCTGTAGAGTTTTTGCTGGCCAGCTTCTTATTTGTCAAGAACTTCAGTTGTTCAATAGCCTTCTCTACTTTCAACCAGTCACCTTCAAGTCTAAAGGTGTTGTCATCACTAAAAGTCACATGAACACCATCACGTTCCATTGCTGACATCTGCTTCTCTATTTCATACTGATCAAAGTTTTGTATGATAAAAGTAGCACTATGTTCAAATGGATCCTGAAAATTACAAACAATGCATTACTAAATGCATTACTCAAGACAAATCATCCCTTAAATGCAACATCTAAATAATTAATCAACCCATGTGTACATTCATTCTGGAAATTTATATAGCGCCCCTTCAAGAAATCTACATAACTGCATAAATAAACATACTGTTAAAGGGCACTTTAAGAATATGTTTTTTATGCACACATGGGGTGTATATATATGATAGTCTTGTCACTCTATATAGTGGTTAGCATGCTGGACTGCCAACTAAAGGGTTGGAGGTTCAAATCCTTGCAAGGGCAGAAATTTGTTTCAGACTTTTCCTCCACCTGCACCACTATAGCTCGGCTATAACGAGTACTGACCTTACACTGTTGGTGGCACGACGAGACGGTAAGGGATAGGACTGGCCACCCGCCCTCAGTTGCCAAGGGTGAGAAAACTGAAATCGCTACCACTTCATACAGGTCTCTGACTGCCTCTTGGGCTAGTTTGAGGGAATGATGATCTTCTTCTTCTTCTTCTCCTCCTCCTCCTCCTCCTCCTCCTCCTCCTCTTCCTCTTCCTCTTCCTCTCCTCTTCCTCTTCTTCTTCTTCTTCTTCTTCTTCTTCTTCTTCTTCTTCTTCTTCTTCTTCTTTTCTTCTACATCATTGCGAAGTCAGAGTGACTTCTATAACATGCAAGTAACTGACTACATTCCAGTAAATAAAACGTCATTAACCTGAATACTTACAGATGCTGGAGCTTTCTTACTGCTTGGAATAAGATCTCTCCTTAACAGCTCGTTTCTTTCAACTTTAGTTTTAGCTGCAACAAAATTAACATGCAAACAATAAGAAATTAAGAGTTTCGTCAACTGGCAATTCACGAATAGCCAGTTTCACCAACAGTCTGTACTTTGTAACAGTTTGTTTACAAAATGTAACAGTTTATGTATAAAACAGTCAAAAGCATTACAAAAATCTATTTAACCCTTTCGTTACTGCGCACGTTCCCAGGCGCCGTACGGGGAATTCTAGGGAAAATATGAGATTATGTGAAAATAGTGAAAATTACATTATTTTAGCTATTCAGTTAAACTAAGTTGGAATTATTGTTTTCTAAATTTTTCAATGAGTTTTTCCTAATGTGTGTGATCACCAAGAAAAACGAAATAAGCAACAAAACGTTAACGTTTGTTTCAAACCAATTATTGATGCATCACTCTTAGAATGTCGTCAGTAACGGTACCGAACGTAAGCCGGAACAAATGTTTAGTTCAGTTTTGTGTGATACAGTGCGAAATCTAACTCTAAATCGTCTTCATCACAGTCGTAAGAAATTTCCTTCAAAACGTCTTCACCAGTCATACGTCTTTTTCGTAACAATCGTTTGTTTACAAAAATGTAACAGTTTATGTATAAAACATACGGTCAAAAGCATTACAAAAATCTATCCCCGTCGCGGCGACGGGTGCAGTACAGCAGATGGGTTTGGTAACCCGTCGGCGCGACGGGTCCAGTAACAGTTAAGTCGAAAAATTGCAGCAACAGTTGCTTAACTACAATGTGCATTAAATGTATTTATTGCACATTGTAGTATAGCAACTGTGGCTGCAATTTTTCACTGCATTTTCAGTCTCATATAATGTTAACACAAATAATATGAGAATTTTGAAAAGATTTAAATCCAGGCAACTCAGTAGATAGAAAAATGTGTATTTCTATTTATTACATATTTAAATATTTATGACTTCACAGAAAATAGTTGTTTTTGGCCTATTTCATATATGATGAATGCATCAATTAACATCACTTCAATGGGCGAGAAATGCTTTTGAGACATCAAAAAGTCCACCAACACCTACAAACATCTTATTCATAGATTAAATTTATTTTACTCCAAACTTTCTTTCACTCCTATCATCAGCGATGGGCAGTAACTAATTTTTCAGTTAAGCTATAACTATTTTTCAACTAAAATAACAAAGTTTAACTAAAACTTGGCAACTGATTTTGTAAATAAGTCAACTAAACTAAAAATATTTAGTTAAACTTTTTCCAACTTTTAACAAACTTTTTTCACAACATTTTCACAATCCCGCACACTGGACCACAACCTCAATGAAAAATCCAGAACTTGTGCAGATTGTATATCATACTCAACCAATGCAACCACAGAATTTCATAGAACATATGATGACACAGCCAGAATCAGCAGATATGTGAGAAATATATACTTACAATCAGATTCCATCTGAAGTCTTCCAATCATATTTCCTTTTCTGCTGATCAACCCCTTAAAATCACCTGGTTTAAATTCGACCCCCATTACACTGACTTGTCCCAAGGCTTCTGGTTGTGTCTGCTTCAATTTGTGAAAGGTCTCTTTGAAATCTTTGTATTGGCAGACTGTGTCAAATGCCGTTTCTTCATCTGCTCTTTTTAACACATCTTCTATTCGTGTGTTGAAACTTGCAAGTCTGAGCTCTTCTGTTTCAATTTCATACGTTTTCATCTTCAAGTTTTTTTTAACTCTTTGCTTCTCATTACTCAACTCTTCCAGAAGTAAACGTCTGTGATCATCCAGAATCCGTTTATTCTTTTCATACTCCTTGTTGATTGCCAACTCAGTTTCATCTAGCAGTTCACAAAATTTCTTACACTTTTCTTGTAAGTGAGCCTTCTGGCTTGTCACCTGAGACAAGATGGGTTTAATGCTATTGACGTAACCCTCCAGTTGCGTCCGTGCCTCTTTAGCAAATGTACTTATACTAAAGTAATCATGTTTGCGATGCTCTGTTTCCATACATTGAAGACAAATGACCATGTTGCACTGCACACAATAAAGGACCAATTCTTCACCACTGTGCTTCTTACATGATCCCTTTGTTACTTTGGCTTTTCTCAAATCTACCGGCTCTACTCTGGCACTCTCATTCAGCACTGAATTTAAAGAATAATTCTTTGGCAAACCTTCAAAGCCACT
This sequence comes from Aporrectodea caliginosa, assembly GCA_020284085.1. Taxonomy (NCBI): domain Eukaryota; kingdom Metazoa; phylum Annelida; class Clitellata; order Crassiclitellata; family Lumbricidae; genus Aporrectodea; species Aporrectodea caliginosa. The sequence goes on along the minus strand of JACEVL010000134.1, from coordinate 673,374 downwards.
AGATGGAATTTGAAACTTTGTCCTACAGTTTGGGCAGTCTGGATCCGAGCCTTTGCTTCTTCCATGCTCTGCGATACAGCACAGGCAGAAAGTATGACCACAAGGCAAAAAACGTGGATCTTTGAATGTTCCAAGGCATACTGGGCAGTCGGCAATTCTTGTGACATCAATACGAGCCATTCTCAATAATATACTGCAAGCAATACACAATGTTTATATTCATATTGCTGCATTATTGACGTCTACACTTCTTTTAACTGGCCTTGAAAAAGTTGGTTATGGTAGGCCTACATACACAAAATAAGCTTATGACTAATTTCATGACAAAAATAGCATATAATATATATAATTATAATATTATATCTTCCTGCTGCCTTTGGTTGGATCTCAAGTGCTATGACGCGGAAGCAACACTCATATATTTCACTCAGGCAATGTAATTTAGGACTTCAGACTTATTTAAGGCTGGTCAAAAATATATCCTGATTAAAGGAGGCAGGATTTCTGGCCAACACACTAGGTAACTGGCTTGTTCACACACCTCTACCCAGGGGCGTCCATCCTATGGGGAGAATGAAGCAGAAATCTTCATAGCCTTTTCAGGGGGGGAAAGAATTTTCTTAGTACATTAAACGTCTGTTCATTTTTTTCCATCTAAGAAATTAATTGATGTGTTTTTAATTTGATGCGGCTCAGCTGATACGTCAGTGCAGTCAGAAACTGAAACTGATCAGAGAAGATGAACATCCATGGCTGTCCCTAGTTACACAATTACAACTATTTGCAACGACCCATGATGTTTATGCGAACTTTCCGGTTCATAGAGCAAGAAGACCACTCAGGCAACATGACCTGCAGAAAACTGAGAAAGGGATTGTAAAATGTGGTGCTCAGTACTGTAGCACAGCCCACTATCGTATTGGTGTTTACTATACAACACTGGATATACGGTTGCCTGTCAAATACAGGACCGTTTCCATGATGACATGCTAGGTATTTTTGAAGAAATGGATCATGTTACGCCAAGGAAGAGGATAGCGTACTTACAGACAGTGCATGTAACTAACCTGTGTAACTTCTACTACCTAGACCCACAGATAGTGAAAACCGAGCTCCAGGAGTTTCGACACGATATCGCGCCGTACAAGTAGTGATGTAGCTTTTCCGGAAAAATATTTTCCGGACAATTTTCCGGAAATTTTCCAGAAATTTTCTGCAGAACCGGAAAAATACATTTAACTCATAATATCAGATTTTCAGTATGAGATGACACTAGAAAATTTCTGTTTTTTTCATGTTCTTTTTATTTACAGTATTTCTGTCAATGCAGACAACATTCACCTTAAAAGAATTAAAACAAACATTAAAAACTGTTCAGTATTCATTAGCGATTCAGCCTAGAGTAGCCTAGTTCAAACGAGTTATAGCCTATATGCCTGCAGTAAACGTTGAAAAAGATTGAAATTAACATTAGGCAAAACTATATACCAATACTTAAAACAGTACTGTTTTAAACAATTTTCTCATCAATAGTTCACTGTTCATTAGCGGTTCAGACAGACTAGAGTAGCCTAGACTAAGTGCAAACTAGTTGTAGCTTATAAGTCTGCTCTGCTTCAGTGTCACTGTCATTCTCTACTGCATCATCCATGTCAAGATCATCAATTTCATCAGCTATTAGTCAGTTTTGCCTTAGTCCAGGAGTTCCCAATCTTTTCTATGCCCCGCACCCTGGGAAATGTTTGACCAATGTTCACACCCCCTACAAAGGTATTATCACATTTGAAGACGCATACACGAAATTGTTACTACTGGAACTTGTGCTACAAGCCTTACATGCTTACAATGCTACATAGAAATGAACTTCTAATTTTACAGTCTTACCCATACTTATTCTATGACAGCTCAACAATTTATAAAACATGTATTATCAATGCATTCTTATAATTCATACTTTCCCTCTTTGGCGTACCCCCTGAAACGACATGTCGCACCCCCTGAAACGACATGTCGCACCACCAGTTTGGGAACCCCTTCCTTAGTCCATATAATGCTCACTCAAGGCAACAGCTCATAGATAAACTAAAAAACATTCTTTTGCTACTTACTAAGAAAAGCAGATTTGAAAATAAATTAGTCTCAGATTGCAATGTCAAAATGCCAATAACATATTTCCAAACATAAAATGATAGTAAAATAGGCCTCGTAAGAATTAATCTGTAACAGTAGGCCTATTAAAATGGTGTCTGTAGTTCTACTGCATCAGTTGCTGTTTTTGTCTCATATTTTCATAACTAAAAAATATTAAGGAGACTAAATCAAAATTTGTTTTCTCTAAATTAGCAGTGAAGTTTAATTGTAATTAATTCTTAAATGTATTGTCATTGTTGAGCCTTGTGAACACACTGAATAACAGTGCCATCTATTTTGAATAAACATATCAATTATAACTGCATAAGATACAGTAGCTTAAAGTGAGTGATGTTTAAACATTATTATGCATTTAAATTGTTATTTAGTAATGTATGTATGTATGAGCACTTGTTATAGCGCCCCTTCAAGATTTCTACTCAGAGGCGCTCCCGACTACAGCGCCGACACTGAATCGGATTTTCACGCCGAAGCGCATGAGCAATTGCGAGTGAAGGACTTGCCCAGGGTCCCTACGCGGCGGCTTGAGATGGATTCGAACCCGCAACCTTCCGGCTGCAAGGCACTGAACAAACCCCTACACCACCGCGCCCCACGCAATATTATAGTAATATTATATTGGTGGAAAAATATCGAAAATTTTCCGGAAAAAAACACTGGAAATTTTTGAAATTTTCCGGAAAAAAATTAAATTTTCCGGACAATTTTTCCGCCTCACAACACTACGTACAAGACATTGTGCCTCATAATGACTTGATTCCAGACGATGGAAAACTCGAGCTGATTTTTCACCTAGATGATGCGGGCACAAGCAGTGACGATGATGATGAGCAAAAGACAGTGTGATTTTCCTTACAGATTTTATTTTAGTTATAGTTATAGTTATAGTTAATGATTTTTTTTTGTATTTTAGTTATAGTTATAGTTATAGTTAGTATTATTTTTAGTTATAGTTATAGTTATAGTTAATGGATTTTTATTTTAGTTAATTTTAGTTACTACTTAGTTACAATAATTAAGTCTATAAGCAAAATTGTGCGTATTAATACGCTGTTTCACAATTTACTCAGAGCTATGAAAACCTTTGAAGCATGGGTGCAGTCAGCTTCATGAATACACGAGTTTCCAAAGTAACTGACAAATTTCACAATAAAAATTTCGCATTTTTCGTTCTCATTTATGTCGAATCGTCCATATTGCACTTCCTATTTTTATTTTTTGTATTAACGAAAATAAAGATGAATTTTCGTTAGTGTTATTTTCGTTATAGTTATAGTTATAGTTAATGATATTTTTTAGTTATAGTTATAGTTATCGTTAACGAAGTCATTTTATTTTCGTTAACGAACATTTTCGTTATCGTTATCGTTAACGAAAATCACACTGAGCAAAAGACACATCTGTCAACAGGACAGTGGATTAAAAGCTTGTTATGTTAAGCTATCACGTGTAATATCACTAATATGGCAACTTTCAGGCCAACCCACGCTCACCAGCTTGTACAATATCCTGGTATCCCTTGCAGTGACCAGTTGCTCAGCTGAGCGAGTAATGAGTCGCATCCACATTGTGACAAATCGACTGAGATCAACCATAGTTGATGAGTCAATGATGACTGGTTTGCATCTCTGACAGTATTAGCCTGTGAACGAGACACTATCACAAAAACTGGATGAAATTGTTGATCGCTTGGCTACGCACTCTGCTGCTCAGAAGAAGTAGGCCTACATATTGTAATATTAGTAGGCATAATACGTTAGTACTGCCTGGCCGCTCTGGCGGTATGCATGCCTCTGTCTGTGTACAAGCCTTCAAATTTTATTTTTTACAGTACACAAAAATCGCCTGGGGCGGTCGTCTGGGGGGGGGCAATCTGATGACACGAGGGGGAATGCTTCATAGGTTTAAGGGGGCGATGGACGCCCCTGCCTCTACCAAACTCATTGGGGCAAAAACACTGAAAAATGACAAAAGAGAAACAAACTAAAGTAAAATCGGTAAGTAAGCCTACATGACCTCTTGCACAAGCGAGTTATCAATTTCAATATTACGTTAAGCTAAGTAAGTTTCAATTGGATTATTTGGAATATAATTTAATGAAATCAATTCTATATCGCCGTTACCATGCCTAGAGAATCGACCGATGGTTGCTCCAATCGAAATTAAAGTTATACTTCATTGGAGTTAAGTCAAGTCTAAATCCGACAAATGTCGTTGACTTTTCGAGAATGTTGGTGTCAGCGGCCTGCGAGTGACTATTAGGTCATCGTTATGGTAAAGTCTTAGGCAGAACTTCAGAAGTCATGTGATTAGACACACACGTCGTATAGCTTCTTCGAACCATGTACAAAATTCCCCAGATCCGACAGAATCCGCTGCTAAAGTTTTAACATTACACTTACCTTTTTCCTCGTAGTACCTCGCACTGGGAGCGCTTCTGAAAGGCCCGTCCATAAATGACTCACGCTATTTTGGCCGATTTTGACGCTTCTGACCCCTGAAAAATGACGTCACAAAGCTCTGATGAAAACAAACTTCCATATGATAATAAAACATGTTTCAAATGCCCATTTATTGTCATTGTAATAAGTATTTAAAAATCTTATGGTGACAAATATTTAAATAATTAGAAATTATTAATAATGGTGCCTCAATACATTAAAATAATCAAAAATTATGAAAATTTGAATACTCAAAATTAGAGCTGTTATTTTAAGATTAAATTGTTGTTAATTGTTAAATTTAATTACACAGACGTGACAACACTTGTGACCCCCCTCCCCCACGTCACACATCGTCACAAATTTCCGACCCCCTGTACATTTAAATGTTATGCAATTGAAATCTTAACTAATAATAATAACAGAACATGCAATTGAAACAGCCATGTAATACAACGGCGCTAATAGCAGCCTACAAAGCAAATCCGCCCAACGGGGGCTCGAACTCGGTACCTCTCGGTCTCTTCGTGCCAGATGTTATCCAAAGCGCCACTTCACTTTAAATTGTCTTTTACAACCAGTTCACATCCAACACTTCGGCCTCTCCATTGATTATTAATCTATTATAATCTCCGCTGATATTTCGCTTTCACTTTTCTAAGGCCAATGACCTATTATAAACAGTACTTGGGTTTATATAACGACACTTTTTCATACTTTCCGTTAAAAGCCAGTCCATTTCATACGCTATTTTTAGCTCAACCAATCACGCTTCTTGAAACGCCACCAATCAAAAGAGACAATTTATATTTACAACTCCTAGCGTGATCGGTCCTGGCTGGGACTATAGGTCCTGGCTTTCAAGTCGTCTAAAAATTCCTAAAAGTTACATAATATTTTTGTGACTTGTGATTTCTGTGATTTTTTGATTTAATACTATATCTGATGTTCCCGCAGTGCGTGCAGGCGGTTCAATAAAGCAAGTACTTACTTTACTTACTTAAATATTAATCAGAACTGTCAATAAGCTAGTTCAGCATTATATTTCCCGCAAGGCATGACGGGAAAGGTGATAGTTGGTGAACTATCACCTTTCCCGTCATGCCTTGCGGGTTCATAAACAAAGTCAAACATAGCGGATAGGTTGGATTTACTTTAATCGATGAAAGGTAGATGATCATCACATCACTTTTTTCCTGCGATTCTTCGACCCACCAGAATTACCGATACTTCACTTCTGCAACTTTAATTGACAACATCTTTACTAACGCCTGGTCCAAGCTAGTCGATTCTTCCATCATTATCAGTGACATATCTGATCATCTTCCTATTGTGGCTTGGATTGATCTTGTTCCTTCCTCAATTAATAGTAAAACTTCATACATCACTCGCGTGATAAATGATGAATCAATGGAGCTATTTGGAGCGTTACTTTCACAGTTAGATTGGTCCCGAGTATCGGATGCATGTGCAAACAGTGACCCAAATCTTGCATATACTTTGTTTATTGACCTTTTCAAAAATGTTTACGACAAGGCTTTTCCATTGGTCCATTGTAACAAAAGAGGTTGCCGTATACCCAAGCAGCCATGGATGACTCAGGGTTTATTAAAATCATGTAGAAAGAAGTCTAAACTATACTTAAAATATATTAAAGATCCCAATTTGGAGAATAAAACTAGATTTACCACTTATAGAAATAAATTCAAGCAGCTTCGAATTAAGGCTGAAAAAAAATATTATGCTGCTGAGTTGTCTAAATATAATCATGATCTTAAAAAACCTGGAGCATCATTCGCTCAATAGTAAAAGCTGGCGACATTGGTACTAATATTGATTGTGTTAATATAAATGGTAGTTTGGTCACTGATGCTGGAATAATGGCTGAGAAATTTAATGATTATTTTACAGGCATTGGTCAAACTTTTGCAGCAAAAATACCTAACAGCAAATATTCATTTCGAAAGTATCTGAACCCAACACCTCCTAATTCCTTTGTTATTTGTCCAACCTTCCCTGAAGAGATTATCAATTTGAGTCGCTCATTCCATGTCACGCATAGCTCAGGTCCTGATGATGTTGATCCTTGCATAGCCAATCCTAACTTACACTATCTAGCTGCTCCTTTGTCTGAAATCATTAACTGCTCCTTCTCCACCGGAATAGTACCATCAGCCCTTAAAATTGCTAAAGTGGATATCTCAAACTATAGGCCCATTTCTATTTTGCCATTCTTTTCTAAAATTTTCGAAAAAATAATGTACGAGCGTCTATATAGTTATGTCAATAAAATGAATATTTTGTATCCTTTGCAGCATGGCTTTCAGTCAGGTCATTCGACATCTATGTCATTGTTAAATATGCATGATAAAATTTCTTATGCTATTGATGCCAATGAATTCTCTATAGGAATCTTCTTCGACCTTGCCAAAGCCTTTGATACGGTCGACCATTGTATCTTGTTAAAAAAAATTGAAAATTATGGCATACGTGGTGTTCCACTTCGCTGGTTTACTAGTTATCTTGACCATAGACAACAGCAAGTTATATGTAATGGTATCTTGTCTAACGTCAAATCAGTTCTATATGGAGTCCCTCAGGGCTCCAATTTGGGTCCTTTGTTGTTTTTACTCTACATCAATGACCTTCCTAACGCATCATCTCTACTGCACTTTATCCTTTTCGCAGATGACACAAATGTTTTCTCTCTCATAAATCATTTGACAGATTGTTAGAGCTTGTTAATTTGGAACTTATAGCTGTCGCCGACTGGTTCAAGGCCAATAGACTTTCGCTTAACTTGTCTAAAACGAATTTTGTCCTTTTTCGCTCTCATAGAAAATCGGTTCCTCTTCAAAATTTTGAAGTGTCCATTGATAATACAGCCATCTCGCAAGTAAAATCTTCTAAATTTCTTGGTGTTTATGTCGATGAGCACCTGACGTGGAAGGAGCACATTAAAAACATATCTACTAAAATTGCTAAGAATATAGGAATATTGTCACGCATTTCTTATTTATTACCTCGCAACATTCTCATTAATTTGTATTACTCTCTTATTTATCCATATCTGGCCTACTGTAATATTGCTTGGGCTTCCACGTATCATTCCCGGCTTAAGAGATTAATTGTACTACAGAAGCGGGCTGTACGCATCATCGCAGGTAGCTCCTTTAATTCTCATACTAATCCAATTTTTCATGACTTTAATATTTTGCCTGTTGAACAAATTAATAAATTACAGATTAGTGAATTTATGTTTCGCTTTACTCATAATTTACTCCCCTGTGCCTTTGCAGGCTATTTTTCTAGTACGTCTGACCTTCACGATCACAATACTAGATCGCGGGGTGCTTACAGAGGGAATTTTGCTCGCACTAACTCTCGACTGTTCTCAATTAAATGTGTCGGACCTTCTGTTTGGAATAGTCTATCCCATGTTATCCGTAGCTTGCCTAATCTGTCATCATTTAAAAAATCAGTACGTGCATACCTAATCGATCAAAATGAATAAATACCATATGATATTCTGCTTTAATAGTTAAGGTTTTTGTCTTTAATTGCAATACGGTTCTGCATTACTATTCAAGGTTTTTGTCTAAATTTTTCATTACTGTTCTGCTTAAATTTTCAGTTCTGTTTACTAGTTAAGGTTTTTGTCTTTATTTTACATTACGGTTCTCTTTATGCTTCATAGTCCAGTTGGACTTATAACGGTCAATCATTTGTCATTCTACATTTGTCTCATGGTACAAGGGTGACCCTAATAAGCGGGACCATGGTCCCTTCTGGGTCTTCCTGTTGTATCCCTTGCAATGTTACTGGTTACTGTGTTAAGTGTCATTATGTTGGTTGTACTGGGAACAATAAACGATGATTGATTGATTGATTGATTTGAAGAAATTTATAACAGAACGAGGCCACATGACAACTTCAACGAGTTAAACATGAACTCGTGGCTCTTGCATTTGCGATATATCAACAATAATTGTCGGTTGTTGCAACATCGCTACCGGCACCATTCGGTTTGTTTATGAACCTATGACCCGGAAGTAAAGTAAGCTGGCTGCGCATGCGCATTGATAATGCTGAACTAGCTTATAAACATGCACGTGCCTATGAAACTAAATTCCTTGGTGTTATAATAACAACTGACCTGAAATGGGGAAAGCATGTAGATATGATTATCAATAAGATGTCTAAAGTAGTTGGGATTTTTCGAAAGATCCAATACAAATTAAATCCAGGTGCCTTGAAGCAGCTGTATCACACATTGCTTGAACCATGTCGATGGTTGGAAGTAACGACGCATTGAAAACGGATTTGATCCGCTGAAAGCCAGACAAATTTCGAGTTTCCAACTCAAACAAGACTTGTAAATGTGTTTCTTTTCTAGAAAGGGGCCGCGGTTTTGGCCGATTTGTACCCCCCCTTCGTCACACGCATCGGTATCACTTTTTCATTGCCCTAGGCTCTGCCAAATCTGACACCCAGTCACACCCTACCTTCCACCACTGGGGTACCTCAGAGTAGTGTCCTTGGTCCTTTTTTGAGTTCTTATCACCAGTTAGCTTCCTGATCCAATCTTTCGGAATCCAACACCATCAATATGCTGACGACAAGCAGCTCTACGCCTCCCTTGCCTTTAGGAAAATTAGTGTTTTAAGTTTTGACTGAAAGACCTGCACAGTAGTTAAGGAAGTGCTTTAGCTGCCTTCCTTTCAAACAGACAGGCCATGTGAACAGGATGTTGCTTCAGATGGTCATTACGGTATATCAACCTACCTCCTTCTCCTCATCAGTCTACATGGGTCAGTCATTTATTTTTAAATCTGTCCAGGAAGAGGCTTTGGAGTCTATCCCCAGAAATTTTGTCCAAAACTAAATCTTAAAGGGTGCATTTTTAGCATACAAACAGTCAAATTAAGCTGGTAAAATCTTAATTTTGATCATTATCAACCACGAACATCACATTGTTTTTAGACAAGGCTCTGTAGGTCAGAAAACAGTCGGCGGGCCAGAAATGCAGGTCGGCTCTTGATACCTCTACTCTTAATGAAATTGATTAAAAATGGTACCATATTTCAATTGTAAAAATTTTCTCTAGCATATCTCAGAATAGATTGACAAGAAGCGATTAATCTTTTGTGGTGGATGATGTTCCGTGGCCACCGCTGATGACTGACTGGACAGAGGCCACCGTTCACATTAAATCACATCTCGTATGCTAGAACATCGTTACAACGCATACCACGTATAACACAGCCATATGCATTCATGGGTGCCTGACAGTTTAGTAGTTAGCATGGGGCCGACCATTATGAATGTCCGAGGGGAGGGATGAATCACACCATATGAATGGGGCCCAATAGGATCTATAGCCCATATCATATGGAACCCACATAGAGCCCATAATAAATCCCATCCAATGCCCATGGATATGCTGAGAGGTACATGTAACACCACATGCAGACAAGGGGATACAAAGGTGTCCAAAACAGGTCATTGCTTGTGAACGTCCTTTATCAACCCACGAGTTCAAATCGCCAGTTACAGGTACATCGACTGCACGCTATAGCAGTGGAAGATAAGACAATGAGGGAGAGTGATTGTCGCCACTTCATATGCCGTGTCCAAGAAAACGAAGTCGCCAATACTTCATATAACCAAGGCTGACTTTTCGGGTTGACTTAATGGCCTGCTATTATCTTGATTGTTGCTGATACATATCGGAGACAGTTTTATCTTAGAATTCACTTTTACACTGAAAAGCGCATTTCATGGTGTATTGATACAAACGATGTGGAAATCATCCAGAAAACGAGGTTGTTAGTTAATTAAAAACGTGACAAACTGCTTATTGAAAAACAGAATCTGTCCTGAGCAGGGAGTTGTATCAAATGCACGAGAACAATTTACAGATTGCTACGACATATAAAGCAGACCTTTAAGTCAAATTTTAATAAATTTTCAAGTGGTTAGCGGCACGGGTAATCTTGTTTATTATCCTGATATTATGTGGCTAATGCCACATAAAATGTAAAGATAGATGGAAATGGATTATTGTGCGATGCATGCATCTAGACACTTAAACTAGTGTCTGCTTGCTACCTCACAAAAGCGCAGTATAGTCTAGCCCATGTAGTACTGAGTTCTTAGGAACAAGTTCATCTGTAAGCAACTGGTGCTCAGGTAACAAAGGGTCATGATGCACTGGCTCATGTATTTATGTAGCAGGACACTGAATATAGCACATTTTACTACCTCAAACAGCAAGACATCTTAAAGGTGCACTTTCTTAGCCAAGGTGATTACTTGTGTACTGCAGAGGCATGGTCCTTCAGGCAAAGGATCTTTTGACACAAACATGACAACTTCCATCCTTCAAACTGGACATATATTGTACTGTAAATGTAGCCTTTCAAAACAATCGCTTGTATTTCATAACCACAAGCGCACACAATTTTTCTTCAAAAACAACGATAACCAAAAACGTAACACAGAATTTCACAAACACCCATTTGTTAAAAATAAACCAAGTACATGTATGTAGCTGATTACTTCACATTAAAATTATAGGCTGAGGCCCAGACCATAACAGAAATATTTCAATATTTCCTCATTGGCTGAAACAGCTTGAAAATAAAGTGTTAACTTAATAATGGATTCCAACCAGAACAGAGTTGGAACAGAAAACAATCGGTCAAATCCTTGCGCAACATTTCAGATCTCTCAATTTATAGCCCAGACTTCTCTAATGGAGCAAATTACCAATATGTTCTACAGTTGCCAGAAAATGAATCCACTGTCAGCCATGTGCAAATCCAAAGGCCATGTACATATGCACATCATGAAGACACCTAAAACAGCACCTTTTTAGCACCTTAATGATGAGCGTGTACTAAAAGTGACTGGGAAACCAATGCAGCTTGATGTTAAACGTGTTAAGAATGGCCTATCAAAAGCACTGCAAAGATGGTCAAAACAGATGCTACTGCAGGTACTTTGAAGCCCTAAAGTTGCAATAATAATTATACAAGTACATGTGTAACCGAATATCAAATAGCATCTGACAAGAATCTCTCGAAGGCACTCCTTGCAAGCGTAAACAACGTTTGAGTTCATTAAGAACAATAAGATCATCTGTAAGCAAATAGATTTCCTATCTCTGCACTGAAGGAATATTGCTTTTCTCATGCACATCAAAACAATGACAGTGGTTCACAAGAACCACCTTAAAGAAGCCATCTTTGAGCGATATCAAAATACAACTGCGCTATGACACAGTCACCTCACAACAGGATCTCATGTTCCAAAACTGAATTAAATCCAGGATCTGCATTATACGAGAATTTGCATTCTAGTGCGTCACATAAGAAATGTTACCAACATTAGTACGAACAATGTGGTAATAATAGTAGCAAGAATAGTTCAGTAAAAATTGCAGTCTCTTCAAACTGCTGGGAGTTCACGTTCCGAGTAAAAAAATAACGAACAAATACTAACAAACGACACTGTGTGAAAATCCCAAAGAATTACATTCCTGTTAAATGCTATTCCTCGAGTGTGGAAGGCAATGCTGGATTTACAGCTAGACCTGGCCGTCCCAAAAACATGAAACGCAACTTGGCTGCCAACCTGGCAGCAAAAAGAACAGAAATTCCTGCTATAAACGCAAAAATCCAACCGAATGCACACTTTCTGCAGTTCCTGATAAATACTTTCCGAAACAGCTCTGCCTGCAAACCCAGCTCAAACAAATTAGCAAGGCTCAAACCTCTCTATTACGTTACAATCGTAAACACAATCACTACCAAATATCAGTTACAGAATGTTGAAGTACTTTTGATTGGGCACAGTAACCGATTGGTAAAGAGAGTGCTCAGTGTGTAAATTGCAGATTACGGGTTCGAGCCTCCCCTGCAACAGTGACTGTTCAAGGACCTTGAGCAAGCCCTTCATTCACAGATGCTCAGCACTATCAAAGTTCTGTTGTACGTGCATTTACGAACAAAGGAAGGATGGCAATATCACGTACAGCTGTATTATATTATTGTATTGTAATTTCAGTTAATTTATTGCACTCGTCGCTCAAGCAAAGGTCATTAAATCGGAGGCACGAGAAAAAGTGTACGCAAACAATTCAACGGTTCATTGTCAAGGTTCATTACACAGAGTCCGTGCATGAACCCACAATCATTAGATTACAAATCCAGTTCACTACCAAACAGAATGCTGTGCTGTAAACACACCTCTGTGCATCCCACAGCTGAATCGATTTGGCAATTCAATTCATTCAACGCAACCGCCGTGTAACAGAATTCAGTTTAAAATGAAGCGCATGACAAAGAGGCTCCAGCGTAGTCAGTTGCTTCTAACGAAATCTTATACAAACAGAAGAGAGATGCCGTTTAATAACGCTGCCATAGTCTGTGGAGATGATGTACAAAGTTCTGCGTGTGTAAATTCGTAAACTGGCGACGGAGCGGTGAGGTTAACTGTGTACTTCCTTCTGGCAATACAGTTCCTTCAGAGATTTCAGTTCTTCGATTAGAGTCTTGTTCTGATTCTCGAGAACGGCCACTCGGTTTTCCAGGCATTTGACGTACTCCTTCTTCTTCCGTCGACACTCTTTCGCCGCTTCCCTAAACAACACAAAAAACACCAGACTTATTATTTATTAGACATATTTATGAAGGAAATTTACATAGCACCACTCCAGAAAACTAATCAGAAACACTCTCAATGCAAACCTAAATGATGCTAGATGTCATTAAGAACAGAACGTTAATCATTTAGCAAACTTACGTCCTCTACATCCTCTTAGTCCTTTCTATGTAGGTCATTCACATCAGGTAATATATTTTCTCCATTCATCTGTCAATTGCCAGTCTTTCTGCCTCATTCCACAACATCTAAGCACCTCAAGTCGTCCTTGATGGTCTCTGGTCAGTTCTTCCGTGGTCTTCCCCTTTCTTTTTTCCATCAGAGATCCAGCTCATCACTTGGTTGGCTCTTCTGTCCTTGTTCGTATGAACCACATCCATTTTAATCCTTTCTTTCCAATAATGTTCTCTACATTCTCTTCTCCCATCCACTCGAAAGGCACTAGATGGATCTCATTTATTAATGAGATCCATAGCGCCTTTCGAAAACCTCAAGGGCACTGAAATGTGTTAATGTGAATCTATCTGTCTCAGATAGTAGGTGATGCAACTTCTTATGTGACCAAGTACTGGCGTATGTTGGAGCACAGAGTGTGTGGGTTCGACCCGCTCCTCAGATGCTCACGGTGTCAGATTCGTCACCATGCCAAGTGTACTAGTATACAAGTTACACACCTAGTCCTTAACTCCTCATTGCCATCAACTGATGGAAAACAAGCTAAGAGTCGGTCGCTATTGTTATGCCGACAGCAGGCTCATTGAAGTTAAACAATATGGGGCTCGGTTAGTACTTGAGTGGGCGATTGTCTGGCAAGACCCCTTCTTCCTGTAGGGGTAGCAAAATGAAAATCACAGGAAGAGAGAAAACTTACTTGTTTTTAAGAAGACGTAATTCCCTCTTCCGAGACGCCTCTTCGAGGACCTGATGGCCGCCGTCGTGACCTCCACCAGTTGCAGCCACCATTATTCCCTGTGGAAAAGACATGACTCCGGAAGGACTTAGCTGCTGAACTACAAAGACAATTGTTTACAGATGTTATTGTAAAACACAGACTTTGCAGGCAAGAAAACAAGCTTCTAACATACAGCAAATACTGATTTAAGCTAAAGTTTCTTTCAGCTACACCAGTTGGCTAAATAACTGAGTGGAAATTTCAGCCCATATAGCCAACAAGAACGTGATACCCCAGACCCTGGAAGGTAAAACAAGCTTACTCATCTCAACAGAAAGCCCTCAAAAGATTCATCCTTTCATTAGAAAGATGTTTTGACTTAACCACAAATATGACCATTGTAATTCAGTAACAGCAAACCTTTCCAACCTCTCAACTTGTAATAAGTACCATCAAATGCTTATGGAGCAAATCCTTGAAAGATATACTGCCTACTTATGCATGTCATGTATGACAAACTTAATATAGCGCTTAGCCCCTCACAAAAGCATTTACTAAAAATTATAATAAAAATTTAATAATGACAACTACCGTAGTCACTCACCACATCTGGACAACATTAAGATGCACCTACGTGTGTGCATCTATGCATAGTATTTCATACATGACTCTTGCTACTTCTTTTCACATTTGTACTCATAAATCACCTTAGAAGGAGCTAACTACAAACATATGACCCCACATAAATTGTCATTTTTACACTTAAAATCACAATTACACATTAATTGAGTCCACTAACTAATAACCAAGCATCAATCGATGGTACTGAGCAATTGTGAGTGAAGGACTTGTTCAATCTCCCATTTCAGAGGAGGAGGATATAAGTCGTACTTACTCTTCACATCCCAATGTCTCAAATTAGCATCTGATCAAGTGTACTAGCTGACGTTGTTAAGTACCTGGAATGAAGTACTGTCCGCCATCAGGGCCTTGAGTATATTGGATGACAGCGGTTGTGCCTGATGTCGGTATATTGCCCCCAACCGTCAGCGTCTGAAGGCCAGACTCTGATCCGTCGTCTTGAGAAACGATCCGAAACGTCTGACCTGACATGCCAGAGAAATCAACATGAGACCCAAGGTCACATAAAAAATCTCTTAAAAATAACACTTTAACGATTTGAAAGGTACCCTAACACTTTAGCGACGAGCTGCAGTGGTTCCCATTCACTGTTAGTGCACGCTCGTCGTTAAAGTGTTAAAGAAGCTATATTAAATGTCTACAATATACACATGCACCAACACACACAACCACCCATCCATTTACAATAACAATAAAGATGTTTTTCTCTTTTGCTCCCAGTTTCATTTTTCAAATTCCTGATGGATCATATCTACTTAAACACAATAACCATAAAAATTGTTTTAGAACTTAAGCAACTTAAACTGATTTTAAACAGACTATGATACACCAGTAAAATAACTTATCAAGCAAGCAACAGCTGGTGAGAATACCCTACATGCTGCAGAGGTGTATGGTCAGGAGTTTGGTTAGTAATAGATCACATATCTTAAATTGACAATTTCTCAAAAGGAACCAATATTTCGGAGACATCAGCAAAAGAACCAACACGGCTTAGAAAACTGTTGAAAATTTCGTGAGGATTTCATACAAGTGTTCTGATACATATATTTGCTAGTCAGGCTCTACAAGACTGCCAGTGGAGACCTTCACTATCCACAAAAGCATCATTAATATAAGATAAAATTGTCATTCTTTCAGAACTCTAACATCGGCTACATCAGCAAGCATTGCTTAGAAAAGCACTTAACAGAAACTTCAGATAAGCAAGTAGTTACCACAGCTGTTGCAAGGTGACCTAGTTGCTTTGAATACCTACACATCTACAGCACAGAACATAAACTTGACAGGGGTTGTCCCATCTATCTGGAATAGCTTGCTAAGTAACCTACAACATGCCCTCCTTGGCATTTCTAGCCTCTTTGTCATATACAAAGTCTGAGAATCAGAAAAGGATTTGTGCTTTCAGGTTGCAAGTGCCTCTGAGGGGTTTCTCTTCGAGTGGCAACATATAAATTTGTGATTACGCTTTCAATACATGCCAGTGTAAATCATTACCTATGGCTGTGTCGTTGCTGTTGTCATTGCTGCCTTGCGTCATATGGCCGTCGCTCGAGTCGTCTTCGATCTTTCTAACAACGTAGGTCTGCTGATCACCGGTCAGATCATTGAATAACTTTCTGCAAACACAGAAATCATTTGCAAAATTATAAAACGACCATAACAGAAACACGGCACAGACTCTCTCCTTTAAACACAGATTCTGATGTAACAATCCAAATTTTATTTCAGCATTAGAAAGTTACCTCTTGATAATGTTTTACCTGAGACCTGCATTATCTATTTGATCTCACCTAAATGACTTCTATATAGAGACATTACCATAATGTCCAAAACATCAATCGATGGATGCCTAACCCTTTAACGACGAGCTGCATTGGTTTCCCATACATGTTAGTACACACTCGTCATTAAAGGTTAAAGTAACATTGCAATAACAAATCCACATCCATTGGAAAAGCATGGCCGAAATCCGATCAATCAGGGAAAGAAGCAGGCTACAGTGGTACGCATGTTGCCCTAAAAATCCTTAGAACATGCATCATTTTAATGCAAAATTTTTAAAAAAGGTGCTACGTAAATGTCCATGTCATCAGTTCCTGACAACAGCCATTTGGCGGCGATGGGTAAGAATAAATAAACTCCATTGTCCTCAGTCATTTGTCAAGTCCACTGCTCCAACTGGTATAATATGAATACCTATATGACGGCCTTCGGGCGAGGATCTCGCGTCTCCGAACGTTGTCTGGTTCGTCGCTTCCTGATCCGATGAATTCACTGTCTGACACTTTCGTTGGCAGCTGAACCAAAACACATTCCATTTAAATTACATTCAGAAATATTTTAAAATTCAGCCACATCAATTACTTGCAGTTATATAAACAAATCTAAATAACGTCTGTAGTAATCAAAAGGCATAAAGCGTGGTCGAATGTAAGCAACTTAGGAAATCATATCCCAGTTCAGTTAATTCTGTTAGTTCTTAGATGTTGTTCATGTCTAAACTCTTTCAACTTGCATACCTATCGCTATGGATCTGGCTCCTGGTTTTAAGTATTATGGTCACTGGTTTCTCTGACCTATCGTTTTACAAGTACACTTCCCATTTGAGCACTTCTGAGTACTTAGCCATGAAGGGATGCTATATAAATCTCTGTAATGAATGAATGAATATTTTATTGTGAATTTGTGATTTCACTTGAAGCGACCACACACTGACGTCTTTGGGCATTATATAACGGCACTATATAAGTCAAAAGATTAGATATATCATTTGATGTGTCCCATTCCACTCTGCTCCTAGCTCTTAACAGACATCACACTTCTAAGCGTATATTAATAAAAACGCTTGTGTGCTGTTACAAGCACATGCACAGAAATATTGCTCATAAGATTCTGAGCAGCAAAGCTAGTTTTATGAGTGCACCATGTTTACAAGTGTGTTGGTGTACCAATAAAGTTTTTGTTCATGAGATTTTGAAGAACAAGCTACAGTTTTTAGGAGTGTTGTACTTATACGAGTCACGTTTAGAAATGAAACTGCTCATGACATTGTAAAAAAGACAGGCATTAACGAGTTTTACAAGTCTGCGACTCAAATGAAGCAATGAAACTGCCATAAGACCTTTAGGAATTCTCTTCCTGTTAGCTGTCGTGACGTGTGGATCACCGATGCTCCTTGTTTTGCCGAACCAGAAGTTGAAATGCGAATGACAGCACGTGCCGACGAATCTCTCTGGTTTGCCATGACCCACCTGCACACCAAAAGATAAAGTTGTTATACCATAAGTACACGCTATGACTTTCAAGCACTGGAACCTGTCTAAAGGAACTGATTCATAATCAACAATGCCTGGCTTACACCTATGATGGCATCCAGTATTCAGTCCCAGTTATATCTATAATATGCAACTTTATTATTATTAGTACTTGTTTATTACACAGTAACCATCTCAGGAGAGGCTCAAACACACACTCTCCACATTACAATATGAGCACAAAACGATCGGCTACTGCAAGAAATGGTAGCCGACATAGTGTAACAGCGGCACTATGCTTGGCTGGTGATCAGGGGTTAAAGTGGATGGGAAAGGCGTTCCCACTAATCTCAAAATTCTTTCTTTGTGTTCCCACTGCTCACCATGCAATGGAACCCTGGTAACGCAAGCACTCCAATAAAAGTATTCTCTGGAGTTCCCACTGCTCACCCAAGCCACTTTAACCACTCTCTGTGATCTAATCAAATTGAGGATTGATGCCTGCTGAGCAGACTATAGATCTATGTAATCTAACAACTTCTATGGCATTATAATGAACAAGGCATCAGTCGATGGCTATGTAACAAAGCTGGACAAGTTGTTCACACACAACTGTCTCTGTCACCAAGCGTAATAAGGTACTGGCATAAGTTTGAAAGCAACAACACAGTGTGATGCATGGGGTCCTGTGTCAAAGTACTCAGAAATTATGCAATGCCAGCTAAAAGGCTTAAGAGTGGGATATAAGTGCCTCCTCTACGTTCCACTATGGGCCTGAAAGCATCATTTTAACTTCATTTACAAGATATTTACGAGAGAGACAGATTTATGTGTCAGGTGTCAATATTTGAATCAGAGCAAATGAAATTCTGAGTTTTATTATCAAAACACAAAAGGCATCACGTGATGGTCACTCTTAAACGAAACTACTGCGTATGATCACAATGCAGTAAAGAACTACAGTAAAATTGTGAGATATTAACCTGAGCAAAAGGTAGTCTAAGTAAAATAAGTAGACAAGGTGGAACAAAACTTGCTTTAAGACAAGACACAAACAGCTCTTCAAGAAATTTGAGTAGTTCTGTCCTGAAGATGTATTACCAGCAGATTAACTCCTCAATCCATCATTACACCCTCCCTCCCCATAAACCCCACTCTGCCTGTATTGGTCAAATTCCTCTCTTAAAGTCCACAGCCACAACCTTATTATATGTTTGTCATTAAAACAGACGCATATGTAACGATGTTGATGGAGCGGGTAATAGGCGTGTAGTGGATCCTCAAAACACCAATCCCCGAAACTGAATTTCCACCAGAAACCCGAAATCCATTTCTAAGTGAAAACAAAACTGTTTCAGCAAATGTAACTATTAGGAATATTTTCAGAATATGCTATTCAGGAGATTGGCCGAATAGTCCACACTAGTTTTCCGGATTTCAAACGCGTGACAGAAAAATTGCTTCTGGCAATGGGTCTATTTTGCATCTTCATCACTTTCGCGGAATCGCGTTTCGAGAATTCGGGTAAAACCAACCAAGTTATTTGGTACTTTGGGCGAATTCGCCAGATCACTTCCGGTACCATTTTCCAGACTAAACGCAGTCATCATAACGTCATCACAACGTTTGTTTGCTATCGACTCAATACATATATCACTTACTATGATATACCAACACCAACTAACTATCCAGCAATAGTAGTAAAGGATATACTTACTTACTTACTTAATAATCCTCTCCCAAGTGGAGACTTTTTGGCAGTAGGTCTACTCAACCGAAATGTTTTACAAGTAACGCTTTCTATGGCACGACGACAAACAACACCCGTAAGTTCCACAACTTTTAACGACGGAAACATTACGGCTGTACGAGTGAAATACTTACCGAATAAATCTACATTAAATCTTTGAGGATTTTAAACAATTTCCTGAAAAATGAATTTCGTAAGAAAACAGTTGATGCCTACCCACAATGCGTCGGTCTACGCTGAAGTAAGTAAGTGAGTCATGATGCCGTATGACTAAGGCAGTGAGTAAGCAAGAAAATTTCTATAGCACCGTGCTCGTAGACTCTGAATTTCTAAAGCGCTGCTTAAGGTTAAGCAGTGGGGGCACGGTGGCCGATTGGTTAGAGAACTTGGCCTGTAACGCGGAAAGTACGGGTTCGAGCCTTGTCCGAGGCAGTTACTGTGTAGGGACCTTGAGCAAGTCCTTTGCTCACAATTGCTCTGCAGTATAATAATATTGTATCGGCGACATCGTCGTGTGTACACTTCTGAACTTTTGAAGGAATGCAATATCAAAGACCAGTTTGATTGTAGGCTATTGTGTTATAACTTATAAATACCAGTTCATGGTACTTCTTAAAACAAAAAGCGCCGGTCTGAGCTTAACAAATATATAGGGCCTATTAGGCCTATTGTAGCCTAATATCTTTCATAGAGTAAAATTTAGAAAACTATATCTCTACTTTTCTCCTAGCCGAGCCCAGACCAGCAATCAAAGAGGCCTCCAAAAGTAAACCTAATAGTGCAAGTCTAGTCTGACTGAGGCCGTAGCTGTTACGAAACTGAAACAACAAAATGGTGGCATAAGCTTCCATATTAGCACGTCTATAAATAATTCACGTGACCATGGTCTTGGGTCCCGTATTAGAATCTGGTTCTCATCTGTATGGACTTTTTAATAACTATAGCTGTATGGTAACAAAGACCCTTAGCGTTGCCCTCCTCCTTCTTCCAGGCTTGGGACTGGCACTGAGACTGGCACAAAGCACGGAGGTGCAATGCACGAACGTTCAGTGGCGGAGGTAACTTTGCCCTTGCGTCTTGGTCAAATCCTCGTCTCCGCTTGGCCAGGAGTCAGACGGGCTGAAGCTCATCTTCCCTGGCTGGCCAGATGTCAGGATCGGCTGAAGCCCCCTCGCCACGTCAAGGCGTACGCATCGGACATCCACGCCGTCGAGTGAACTTCTGAGGCAGTTGCTCAACGGCGCTCTATAGGGACGCAGAAGAATATATCCTACGCTAGGACTCGTTAAGATCTGCAGAATCTTGACGAATGCTGATGATAACAACGATGACGACAACAATGATGATGATGATGATGACGACGACGACGACGAAGATGATGATGATGATGATGATGGTAATGATGATGATGATGATGATGATGATGATGATGATGATGATGATGATGATGATGATGATGATGATGATGATGATGATGATGATGATGATGATGATGATGATGATGATGATGATGATGATGATGATGATGATGATGCCCATACTGATGCTGATGCTCATGCTGATGATGATTATGATGATGACGATTATTATTATTTTTATTATTATTATTATTATTACACTGGACAACAAATTTTAACTTTTTTTTGCTGCCTAAAAAACTTTAGCTGTTCTATATAGATTTTGGCACGCTGAATCCAGTGGTGTTCTCAGAATTTTTGTATCACGTCAGGTTTTTGAGAAAAATGGTTTGCAAGATTTTAAAAGAAATGCCCAGAAAGTTACTTAGTGCATAGATTTCACTGGACAACAAATTTTAACTTTCTTTTGCTTCCTAAAAACTTTAGCTGTTCTATATAGATTTTGGCACGCTGAATCCAGTGGTGTTCTCGGAATATTTTTACCACGTAAGGTTTTTGAGAAAAATAGTTTGCAAGATTTTAAAAGAAATGCCCAGAAATTTACTTTTAGTGCATAGATTTCACTGGACAACAAATTTTAACTTTTTTTGCTTCCTAAAAACTTTAGCTGTTCTATATAGATTTTGGCACGCTGAATCCAGTGGTGTTCTCAGAATTTTTGTATCACGTCAGGTTTTGAGAAAAATGGTTTGCAAGATTTTAAAAGAAATGCTTAGAAAGTTACTTAGTGCATAGATTTCACTGGACAACAAATTGTAACTTTTTTGCTTCCTAAAAAACTTTAGCTGTTCTATATAGATTTTGGCACGCTGAATCCAGTGGTGTTCTCAGAATTTTTGTATCACGTCAGGTTTTTGAGAAAAATGGTTTGCAAGATTTTAAAAGAAATGCCGAGAAATTTACTTAGTGCATAGATTTACAATGTACTGTTATTTACTTTTTGGACATTTTAAAACTGAACAACCGCTGATTTGCGTTTGTATTCAATATATACAAACGCAAATCAGCGGTTGTTCAGTTTTAAAATGTCCAAAAAGTAAATAACAGTACATTGTAAATGCACTAAGTAAATGCTCGGCATTTCTTTTAAAATCTTGCAAACTGAAAAAACCTGACGTGATACAAAAATACTGAGAACACCACTGAATTCAGCGTGCCAAAATCTATATAGAACAGCTAAAGTTTTTTAGGAAGCAAAAGTTAAAAATTGTCCAGTGAAATCTATGCACTGCGAGTAAATTTCTGGGCATTTCTTTTAAAATCTTGCAAACTATTTTTCTCAAAAACCTTACGTGGTAAAAATATTCCGAGAACACCACTGGATTCAGCGTGCCAAAATCTATATAGAACAGCTAAAGTTTTTGAGGAAGCAAAGAAAAGTTAAAATTTGTTGTCCAGTGAAATCTATTATTAACTTTCTTATTTCTTTTAAAAATCTTGCAAACCATACTCAAAACCTGACGTGATACAAAATTCTGAGGAACACCACTGATTCAGCGTGCCAAAATCTATAAAACACTAAAACACAGGCAACAAAGTTAAAATTTGTTATCCAGTGTTATATTATTATTATTATTATTATTTTTTTTTTTTTATGCCCCAAGGTATACATGATCCCCGGGGACTTAATATTAATTAATTATTATTATTATTATTATTATTATTATTATTATTATTACTTTTATTTTCATGATAATGCTGATGATGACGGAAAGGCAACTGATGCCTGAGACGGATGTGATTCTGATTGGGCTTGCCCCAAGTTTCTAAGAAAAATTTATATGAATTGTATGTTGTCTTAACAGAAGGATATGCGTCTACTGAACTTTGAACTTTGCTTTCTATAGAATCCACAGACAACTGAAACAAAAGTTCCTACATTTGTTGAGCGAAAGAAGTGCCGCCCAAGACATGAAACAATCATGTCAGTGGGAGTCCTAAACCACGGCATTCATTCCAGCTGGAACTTGGAAGGGGACATTCCTCTGTTTCCCCATGGGTAGACCCCTCGAGATCTGCGGCCTTGCCTCGAGATCTGCGTTATCGGGAAAATCAAACGATAGGTAAGACGATTAATTGGCTGAGCTGATATGATTGGCAGGTGAGCCAATCATTGTGTAGGCCTACCTGCGATCTTCTTCTTATCTGATAAGCTC